>OX940983.1:33668182-34110682 GCA_954871275.1 Leptopterna dolabrata
CCACCAGATATTAACTGGCCTTATATATTATAGTGTAGGTATTCCGATTCGGATCAGCCGACTGTGCTGCTCCCAGGATTTAATACAACGCAAATATAATTTTAGTGCGTTCACGCCATCGTAGAAACTTACACACAAAATCCGTTTGATTTTATGACGTGAGTACCGTTTTATGTAAAAGCCGTATTTACTGTATTTAGCCATGCAGTTTAGCAGTGGAAGGGCGGAACAATTCGACCGCCGAACAGGAAAACATTTTTCATTGAATAAAATATGAATGTTTTCCAATATTTTGGTTGCTGCATGTACCTACACCCTTCTTGGATTCAGGAGAAAATCCTGAGCTCTTAAATACGATACCGCCTTCAAAACTGTTGTTTTTCTCAGTTGAGTGAAAGCGGTAGTCTTGCAGGCTGCCGCTCAATCAGAAAGCAGACGTTTCTGTTTGAGACACACTGCTAACGCCGGGTTTACACATTCGCACGAGTGCCACGAGTGGCGAGGCGAGGTGACGAGGCGAGTTGACGAGGCGAGTTGACGAGGCGAATGTGTAAACGGCCGCTCGCCATTCGCCTCGTCCGCAGGAGTGTCTCGCCCAAGATCCGCTGTGGACTGGTGGCGCTGCAGTTGGCTGGTGAGCGTACTACTCCTCCCCGCGCTCATTTTTGTTATCAGTATCTATTCAGAAGTCCCAAACAACCTGCTCATTCACGGGATAGTTTCTGGGATTGTTTATCTTTTTTGAGATGTGAGCGCTAGCGAGCATCCAGATCGCTTGACAATGCGAGCGGCGGAATGGTAACTAAACTTCTTGTACACCCACCGTCTTGTCTGATACACGTCATCGATACCACAAGGATCGATGTATTTGAGATAATCGATACAATCGATATTGGCGGGGCTATAACATACTTGTACCACACCACCATTTACCACACCTACGTGAAATATGAATACGAGATTTTGCTTCAACTTGTGATGATACAGAAAAACAATATGGTCGCCATAATCACCCGTCGACCACAGAAAATCGTAAAATAGCTGCAAAAACATCCTATTTTTCACATGAACTGACAACCAAACCACTGACCTTCCCACTACTGATAACAAAAATGAGCGCGGGGAGGAGAGTAGTACGCTCACCAGCCAACTGCAGCGCCACCAGTCCACAGCGGATCTTGGGCGAGACACTCCTCTCGTCCGCTCGCCTCGCCATTCGTGGCGCTCGCGTCAGGAGCGGTTTTTCTGGCACGAGTCAAATACCGGGTTTACACATTCGCGCTCGCGCCTCGCGTTCGCCATTCGTGGAGCTCGCACGAGGCGCTCGCACTCGCTTTCCTGGCCCAACGCGAGTGGATCATACACACATTCGCCTCTCGCCTCCAGTTCTCTTCATTTTAGTTCTCGTTTTAGTTCTCTTTTAGTTCTAGTTCTCGCATGATGGCTAGAATGAATGAAAAAAATAAATAAATAAATAAAAAATTCCAGTCATTCAACATGGCTCAAGGAGCGAATTTTCAAAGAAAATGTTTGAGAAAAAGGAATCGCAATAAAGGTCATTCGTTATTGAAATATGCAATGTAATCTGAATAAACATGACTACTTACTTGGGCGGAGAAAAATTCAAAATCTCGAAATTCGTCCAGGAGTTCATGGGCGAAGATTGAGAATTTTCCCGCCGCCCCACGGGATTTGGGAATTTTTTAAATTTTCACCGAAAATTCGCAAACTATACATTACTTTACATACATTACCTACATACAGCTAATTTTCACTAGGTATAATAAAAAATGTAAAAGATTGTGTAATACCTGCTTATCTTTTACTACTCATTAGTAATGAATTTAATGAATGAATAGTAATGAGATAACCAAACGGCAACTGAACCTAAACGTGAACCGAAGGACCACAACAACAGCTAGAAACCATGAAACTAGCTATTCCATGAAAGGTCGCGTTCCATGAAACTACCTATCTCGTGCGAAAGGTCGCGCAAATATGTAAACACCCCCCTCGCCTCGTGCCCCTCGGGCGCTCGTGTCCCTACAGCCTGGACAATTATTTCAAGAAGAAGAAGAAGAGGAAAAAAAGGTATGGCGCTTGGAAGAAGTGCCAGCCCAAGACTAGCGGGGAAGCTTTTGAAAACAAGAAATTTAAAAAAAAAGTTACCCTATACCGTTTTGCTATAGGTAGGTAACCAAGTTCGACAGTGTAGTAGTACAGATGTGTAGATTCACTGGTTGAATGCGGTACAATCGAACGGTGCTGCTCTTCCCATTCATTGTCAGATCATGTCATGTCGAAAAACGTGAATTCAAGGTTAATTATAAGGTTTTCAAGGAAAGTAAGTTTGGTAGGTAGGCACATAAATACAATATATTTCAACCCACTTGAGTTTATGCACATGGGGATAGGTTCGCAGTGTACCTAGGTATTCGGAATCAGTGTGAACTCGGAATTTTGGCCAGTCCGAGCGTATTTTAGTTACCTCCGCCTAAGTTTAGTTACATGGAGCCTAATATCTGTAGCCCAGAGCCAGAGGGTCGTACTTCCAAAATTTTGGATTTGTTCACAGATAACTCAATACCTTGTTCTGTAAGGCCAGAAAATGTTAGACCCCATTTGGTTATTATAAAAGAGATGAGAGGGGTTTGGGGCCTACAAATCGCAAGCCCATATCAAGTGAGAGCCATTAGGTCTTAACTCCATCATGAGTGGAGTTATTACCTGCCTACATAATTTCGCTGTAGCCGTACCACGGTTGCTGACCACAATGCTGTAGTTGAGTAGGTTTATACAAAACACGAAACCATGGATCAAAACACTAGCTAATCATTATGACTGTCAACGAATCATGGAGTTGCTGAGAGCTTTTCAACCTTCATCGACATTTTGATAAGTTCAGGCTATTAACAGGCTTGTTCTGTTGTAGAAATTCTTTTTTAACACAGAATGTGTTTTAGCCATGGACTAACTAGCCAAAAACGCTGCAAATCCCTGTACAACGGTTTATTATTTTTGTATAGAATACCCTTCTGTTACAGATCACAGCTCTATGTATAGATAACCCGTCTATATAATATGATATGTACTATTCTATACATATTATGTAGATCGCAGACCCTCCGTAGGTTAGTACCTAACCCCGTACTCGTTACTAGGTACCTACCTAAATCACGAGTTAAATGTTGCTAAAATAATTCTGCCGATGACAAACAGTACCTAACAAAAAGAAACACACATAATGAAGTTCTGAAAAGAAATTGTTGATGAGGAGTGAAAAAAGTTGCAAAAGTACCTACCAACAAACTCCAGCCCCTTCTACGTAGATGGTATAATGAACCGTTGTGTAATAATTTACCGTTGAGTAATGATTTACCGTAGTAATAATTTACCCATCAATAATACTTCAACGTTTGTTCAAGTTTCACTACCTACCAACAAACTCCAAAAGAGCCATCATTTTTCAAATGAAATAATATGACAGAACAACCAACTCGACTTCATACTCCGCCAATATAATCAGGTGATCCCTAGCAATGATTTCATCTCCACCAAATTTCCTATTGTGGGCGCGTCTCTGGTTACGAGATATGGTTTGAATTGTATACAATTTCATTCACACTGGAGTCGAAAATGCCTGTCGGTGCAAACTTCGGGGCCTTACTGTGAACGAACGGCTGGACGTACGATGCTCCGGATGGTCTTAAAAAAATCGCAAGTTCAAGAACTATTTAAAACCGTAAAAATATTTACGTAAAAAAATGGTATAGGCGTTTTGAAAATTTCAACCCCTATTTTGAACCCCTTAGAGATGACTGACAGTAACGTCGAGCTTCGAGGACCAACTAGACAGCGAACGGAACCTATAACCCGAATTTCATCAATTTTCTTTCATGGTAACTAAGAAAAGTGGCCCGTACGGCGTACGGCGTACGGCGGACAGACAGAAATATTTTTATTGCAGTTTTGGATTCTACATATCTTGAAACGTAAACCATCAAATTTTGAGGGGGGTAAGAATTTTTTTTTTCATGCTCGATTCCAATGGTTCATTATTGAAAATAATAAACCAAAAAGGTAACGAAATTTCGTAACGAAATCTGGGACGCTGTTATGAAAAATTTCTAATGATTTTCACGTACAACCGATTCGTTGCTACGGAACTTTAACTTCGCCAGTTATCATCGTGCAAAAATCGTTCACCACTCGTTGGATAGCTCTCGATTTACCTAACCATATTACGTTAACCAATGCGGAGTGCGTGGCCGACAAGCTGCGGTATGAGCGTCATTGTTTAAATAATAATTGTTTACACACAGGTGATCATTCTCAATAATTTATATTGTCAACACGATTGCAAGCTTTATATAAGTAGGTACCGATGATACGGAACTAAGGATCGTGTAACCTATGAGCAGTCAATATATCAGTCGAAAAAGGTTTATGTGAAACGCGTGAGCTAAAACACATTCTGTGTTTCTATAATTTCGTCCGAAGTATGTAAATAGAGGTAACCGGGGGTCCAGGGGGCTTGCCCCCTGGCGAGGCGCGGAGCGCCGAGTTTTGTGAGGTTATTATTATGAATAGTTCTTACACACAAGTTTACAAGTTCCGTGTTGACCCCTGAGTGAGTGTCAAGTGAGTGGTGACTTTTCTCCATCGCCGTGTTCCAGCGACCTTACTGTCTACTTGTTGTCTGTTCCGTGGCTGTTTTTCCCTTTTTTTTCGGTCCGTATGATGTGACCCCGAAGGGACTGGAGCCAGTGGCTTCACGTAAGAAGCCAGTAGTCGTTTGAGCTTGGTAAAAGTTGCAACGCAATTCTCAACTCGGAAGCCAAGTCCTACCGCCCAGTTCAGAAGCTAAATTCATCACTGAATTTTGGGTCCAGCTGCTCACTTTATAGTGACAGCATTGAACGGAAAGGATTTCGATCATCGGCTTCATCTCCTTGGACAAGGAGAGTTCGTGAACCTGTGTGATATTCCGAACGGATTCCGGTCTGGATTGCCTGCCAAACAACCACGAACGGGAGACGCTGCAACCGTCGCGCAACTCAGGTCGGATTTATCCAAATCTTGTGTGTCACACTAACATTCGGGGGAACAGTTTGCAAACTATTATTGAACTTGAATTTTATTTAATATTTTGTCCGAAGAACAAGTTAGTTAATTTTATCGAATCAAAGATATCTTACTTAATTTAATAGGAGCTCCTTCTTTTGGTTTATTATTCTGTGAATAATACACCTATGTAATCGCTCAGCAAAAAATTTTTATAACACCCCCTCACACTTTTTTCTTTTACGTTTCAAGGTGCGTAGATTCCAAAAATTCAATGTCCGTCCGCCGTCCGCCGTACGCCGTCCGCCGTACCACGTGTACAGGCTTCATTTTCGCTCTAAAAAATTCGTTCTTTCGCACACATGCTCCATTTGGGCCCTAGTTGTGTCCCGAAACTTTTCAGCCCGATCGGAATACTCCCAGGGGTGTTATGAGTGAAAATGTGTGTAAAAATAAGTACTTTTGCGTTTTAGCAACATGTTGGTAACATGAGCTTTTGAGGTATCGATTTCCATGTTTTTTTGGACGAGAAGACCGAATATGAAGTCGATTTTGACCAAAGAGTGGAAAATTGAGGTTGTACCAGATGTTCAGCCCCCAAAATTGATTTTTTATGAGTCAAAAACCTGCGAAATCGTCTGAAATCACCATCAATTTGTAGAATAACACTAGCAAAAGTTTCAACACGTGGATCAATACGATTAAATGGCACTACCAATGCTCAACGATAATTTGAAAAAAAAGGGAGCGTACCTACCTAATTTAAGTTTTGGGGGCCAAAATTGGTGGAAACCATCAGAAATAGCTATTTCAATTGTTGCACATGAAAGAAACAATAAATGAACAGCCAACATTTCTGTAGGTATGTCCAATAGAATAATAAACCCATGTGACAAGGACTTTGCAGCGTTTTTCTTTTCTTTTGTATTTATTACATTCAAATTATATCGACTGGTAGTATACATACAGTCTTAACACAACAGCATACACTGGTTTTATTTCGACTTCCTTCTCGTATTTCGTATTCAATATTGTTATCTACTGTTATTAAATCAGATTGGTTTAACACGCCTAAACAGTGGTACACCCCTGAAAATCCCAATGTGCACCTACGAGACTGATTCCTGCATTTCACCTTTATTACCTACTCCATTCTATCTTCAATGTTACCAAATCCTATCAATATCAGTTGTTCGTTAAATAACTTGTTTGTTACTATAACGAGAAAATCAGTATAAGAGCGGACTTACTACTCTCTGTTATTGGGAGAATCGATGCAAAATTGATTTCCGGCCTGGGGCCCAAAGGGCGTAAGACCTCGACTACTAAAGCAGTAATGACTATGGAAATAGGTATGCATAAAATTAACATATACCTGAATCGAAATCCGGAAGTGGGATGAGTTAATAAAGTTTTCAAGGTGAAATTGTGAAAAATACGATTTTTATTTTGTTTTCGCCCTCCTGTAAAATTTGTTGGGACTTTCGACCCTCTGGCTCGGGGCTACAGATTATATTGCCACCAGTGAGCGCCGATTAATAAATTAATGAATTACCTTCAAGCGGTAAATTAGTGTAGGTATGTCGTAGGTAGTTAACGACTGAATAAACCAGCAGTAATGAACACAAATAAGCAGATTATGTGCTTATCGTCTCGGACATTCACATCCTCAAGAGACGTACGTTTTGTTTCACTGGAACCCCGACGAGTTTATCTCTCGAGAAAACGCTCTGGCGCTTGACGTTAATTATTTTCGCGTAGTCCCCCGTCAAACTCCCCCCGCTTCAGGGTTTTGTTTTCGTCGAAATATCAGATTATTTCAGTGGCGTTTAAAACTTTCGTGGAGAACCGTTGTCGACGAGTTTCCTCGTATCGCCGAGAAGTTAATGGCGAGGCCGTGTATTTATCTAACCGAGAGACGTCCGGGATCCGTCACAATCCCACTTCAAGTTGACGTGACAAGAGAAAGGAGGCGTTCCGCGGCGAGAGCAGGAGGGCGGTCCGGGTCGTTGAACCATCGATACTGAGCCGTATCGATATTTACAGGTAGCAGTCCTATACAAATCGATGAATTGCGATTCAATTTGAGAAAATTAGGTACCTACCAACTCGAATTCTACCAATTATCTGGAAAGGTGGTAAATTAGGTAGGTAGCTCATTATAATAAAAGGTTCCTCTAACTTGAATAATTTTTATTTGTACGGATTACAAATTTTAAAAAACTGCAGAAGAAAAGACATTTCCGAATTGCCAAGAGCCGATGGGTAAGCGAAAGAAAAGGTAGGTATGTACTTACTTATAATATAGCATTTCCAAGTGAAACTGGACATTTTTCAAACCATGGCTGCCTTTTGCAAAATCATATTAATGTACCTAACATTCTTCCTATCAATTCTCTGTGAATAATATACCTACCTAATTATTATTCTCTCAACGCAGTTATTCTTATATCGGTTAAGTAAATAATGTCTAGGTAATTGAACAAAATACAAAACTGTTTAGTGTCCATTTTGGTTGGGAAAATGTCCAATTCGACTTGGAAATGATCTAGATTCTAGAATGTACCGGTAAAGTATGAAATGATGGCAACCTTCCAATAGGTACAATACCTAGTATGGTGAATTTAATTTGTAAAATTCACCATGAGAGGTTGAGGTTGTTGGATGTAGGATAGGAGTGAATTTAAGGATGAATTTGATGTGTTGGTTTTGGTGTGTTTGCGGTTAAGGGCGAACCTCCACCGAGCGTGTGTAAAAAATGGTTGAAGTTAATTTAAAGTGGCAAATTTTGAGTGTATAAAATTTGTGTATGTGTGTGTGTGTGTGCGGTTAAGGGCGAACCTCCACCGAGCGTGTGATAAATTTCGTCAGGTTGGTTAAGGGCGAGACCTCCACGATACCTGACTAAATTTATGTGTGTGTTTGAATTTAGAGTGTGTGTGGTGCGGTTAAGGGCGGACCTCCACCGAGCGTGTAGTGTATGTCATCGGGATCGGTTAACGGCGAGATTTCCACCTGAACCTGATGAAATGTGTGTGGATGAATTTAATGGCAAATTGGTGTAGCAAGTGTGTGCGGTTAAGGGCGGACCTCCACCGAGCGTGTAGTGTGTTTCATCAGGGTTGGTTAAGGGCGAGACCTCCACCTAACTCTGATGAAATGGGTGAGTGTGAATTTACTGTGTGTGAATTTACTATGAGCGCATTTGAGGAGTGAATTTTAAGAGGCGAGGTTGAGGAGAGAGAGTAGCCAGCAGCTAGAGGAGACGTAGAATGGCGAAAAAGGCGCAGGATCCGGGGTTATATAGACCCTGAAGTCCCCACCCTGGTGGTGGGGTTTCAGGTTGAGTACCGGATCCTGCGTCGGTTGTACCGTTGATTCCCAGAGCCTTATTTTTACAGGTTGTTTTTGGCGAGAACTTAATTCTACTGTGTTGGAGTTCCGGGAGGGACTCACGACACCTAGACACTTTAAATAACAAAAACTTTTCGTGTTAAGAGTGGTTCGTGGAAAACTATTGATAGTGTAAGTAGGTCTTCTAAAATTCGTTCATATTATGGTCATGGTCAGTGACTGTCGTGCACACAATGACTTTCCTTCTGGATGTCGACCAAGAAGGAAGTCATTGCGTGCATTTGTCGCAATTATTCCAGCACATATCCAAGTTATCTACAAGCATATATGACTATGCATAGGTCGGAAAGTGATGTACGTACCACCACATGTACCACCTCCATAACTTCGTATAGCGATCGATGTAGGTACATTTTGGTTTATTATTTTCAATAATGAACCTTTGGAATCGACTATGCAAATTTTTAACCTCCACCCCTCACAATTTCATGGTTTACTTTCAAGGGACGTACAATATGAATATCGAATAAAAACATTTCCGTCCGTCAGCCGTAGGCGGCTTTTCCCCCATGAACCAAAATTCACGAAATTAGGTATATGGGTCCCGTTTGTGCTTTAGTTGGTCCTCGAAGCTCGGCGTTACTGTCGCTCAACTCTAAGGGGTGAAAAAAAGGGACTGAAATATGCAGAGTATCCCTATCTCGGTGTGGGTTTTTCGCATTTTTAAATAGTTCGATTTTTTTCTTCATCAAAATTACCATTCAGAACTACATTTGTGTTTCTTTTTGCCATTTTAGCTACTGCTTGAACATTCAACGCGTGATATTAATTTGTAGTGGCGAAGAGGTACTGAGTACGGAGGGGCTGTGATCTATACAGAAGGATTATCTTCCTATATACAGAAAGCTTTGATCTGTAACAGAAGGGTGTTCTATACAAAATAAACCGTTGTGCAGGGATTTGCAGCGTTTTGTACGTAAGAGACGGCGCTCGAGGTTTACCTCTCCATCAAGACCGAACAGTCGTGCGGGTCTTTGCCTACACACGTCCACGTCCATAATTTTTGGTTTATTCAATACCTAATGAACCATTGGAATCGAGCATGGAAAAAAAAGAAAAAAAATCCCTCCTCAAAATTTGACGGTTTCCGTTTCAAGGTACGTAGAATACGAAAATACAATCGACTAGGGTTTTTGGTGTTTTAGTGAGAGTGAGTGAAAATGAGCTTGTGAGGTACAGTTTTCCATGTTTTTAGGATGCGGAGACCGAATATGAATTCGATTTTGAACAAAGAGTGAAAAATTGAGGTTCTAACGAAGTTTCGGCCTTAAATTTAAGTTAAAATTTGGTCTCAAATCGTCGTTCTTCCGCACACAGTTCTGGTATGTGCCCAATCAGAATACACCCAGGGGAGTTATGGAGGGAAAATGGGTGTAAACATAGGGGTTTTCGAGGTTTTTTTTGAGGTTTTAGTGAACAAGCTTGTAGGTATCGTTTGCAATGTTTTTTTAGGGCGAGAAGACTGAATATGAAGTTGATTTTGAACAAAGAGCGAAAAATTGAGATTCTAACAAAGTTTCAGCCTTATCGCACGCCCACCCTACCTCACAAGCCCATGTTACTAGAACAACAAAGAACCCAAATTTAATACCCATTTTCCCCCCATAACTAGGTACTTTGTGTATATTCCGACCGAGCTGCAACGTTTCGGGACACAACAGCGGCTCAAATGGAGCCTGTGTGCGAAGGAACGAATATTTTAGACCGGAAATATCTATAGGTAGATAATATGGATGGTGCGGCGGACGGACATAGCAGTTTTGGAATCTACGCACCTTGAAACGTAAAAGAAAACATTTTGAGGGGGTGTTATAAAAACGTTTGCTGAGGGATTATACAGGGTGTAACATGAGTGATGCAAAACCTCTCTCCCACGTGTTCTACATCTAATTTCCGACCGAAAGTGTCCTATAACATTTTTTTTTGCTCCGCTTAAAACCTCACTTCTTTCACTTTTAAGATTTTTTCGAGTTTCCGACCTCGTCTCACTAAAGCAGCTATAATTTCCTTAATTTAAAGAGTAAATTAAAATTTGAAGATACGGTTGGAAAGAGCGTTAAATTTCCTGTCTCTCTAATGCCTACAAATTTTTTTAGGAGGATTTGAGGAGTGAAAATGGAGTTTGAAGAGTGAATTTCGTCAAAATCTTAAAATGGTGAAGGTAAGCTAAAAAATGCGCAAAAACGTCAGCTTTCCGAGGGACTTATCAAAACGTTTTTTGGAATTGATTTCAAGAGAGAAAATGAGGTTTGAATACGAAAAAACGTGTTGTTTCCGGCTAAATCGTGGGTTTTTCATGAAAAATACTCACTATCGTGAAGTAGGTAGTGAGTCAACTATGGGGTAATTTTCAAATCGTAAGTATTTATTAATTATTTCGTCCCAGTAAGTATTTCGTCGTTATTTTCATTCTAGACCAAGGGTGTTGGCATTACAAAGAATGGAACTATGGAAGTCAAGCGAAGAGGATTGAAAGATCCGTGAGACGACTGTTGTTTGTGTAGGTACTTCTACGAATGACTGGGATGAGTTCTTATGTTTTTCGCTGCCACCCATGGACCCTTCACAAACGAACCGGTCCTGTATTCGCCAAAACGGAGGGCATTTTGAGGAAATAAAGGATTGAACAGAGTCCCGCTTAACTTCCATACTTCCATTCTTAGTAATGCCAACACCCTTGGACTAAAATGAAAATAACGACGAAATACTTACTGGGAGATGATGCGAGGGTGTCACCATTCGATTTGAAAATTGCCCCATTGTTGACTCACTACTTCACAAAAGGTACATTTTTCATGAAAAACCCAGATTTAGCCGGAAACAACACGTTTTTTCGTATTCAAACCTAATTTTCTCTCTTGAAATCAATTCCAAAAAACGTTTTGATAAGTCCCTTGGAAAGCTGACGTTTTGGCGCATTTTTTAGCTTACCTTCACCATTCTGCTACAAGAATTAATAGGATCACCAAGCGTTTGAAAAAACAGACGATTTTAAGATTTTGACCAAATTCACTTTTCAAACTCCATTTTCACTCCTCAAATCCTCCTAAAATTTTTTTGTTGGGCATTAGAGAGACAGGAAATTAAACGCTCTTTCCAGCGGTATCTCTAAATTTGAATTTACCTTTTAAATTAAGGAAATTGTAGAACACGTGGGAGAGAGGTTTTGCATCACTCATGTTACACCCTGTATAGGTGTATTGTTCACAGAATAATAAGCCAAAACGGATGTTCCTATAACACAAAAACACATTTTTACGCATTGCACACATTTAGCGCATGCGCATGTGCGCAGAAATGTAACAGTCGAATTCAACGGGAAAAAAAATCACAAAGATTTCTTTTAGGTACCCCCTAATTTAAGAAAAATTAAAATGCTGGTCCATTAAATTTTTGTCACCCTGTATAGGTCGATATAAACTATTGTTAAACTCGGGATGAATTCAGGAAAATTCGCTAATGAGCATTTTATTTCACTTTCTCCGACCCTGTCGTAATCTTTCCGACTGTTGGAAATCTGAATTTGATTCGATTGTTGACATCGATAGCTGAACTTTCGTTCAGAGAGGGGAAAACAAGGGTAGGATGGTGGGTGGGGGAGGGGGTTAAAGTGTCGTTTGACTGTTGTAGGGGGGAGGGGGGGGGGGGGGGGGTGGCAGCGGAGGGGGCCGATTTCCAACCCGCAGGGAAATTGCGCTCCGCGGGGTTGGCAGTCGTGCAGAAACCTACGGGCCACAAGTGGTTATCCTCCTGCTCGATGCCCAGGACTCCCAGTCTCCCCCCGCCCGCCCCCGCAGCTACGGCCGCCCCCAGGAGCACCGCCGCGGCGCCGCTTTCTCAATCGCACTTAACAGGTAAACTACCCCCCTCCTACCGCACGAACTCTCCACTCGCCATCGCTTAGAGACAAAACCAAATTCGAACACAATTTTTCGTGTTTTCTGAACACCTCGTGTTTTGGGGCATCGGAAGCGAACGGTTCAAAAGCCTTCAAGCGCGTCTGCGCTTCAAATCCGCCCCCCAACAGCCCTACAAACAGGACCCCGAGTCTCTCATTATGGGTCGATATACCTAACACGATCCGAACTCTCTCCCTTGCAAAGGTTTTCTCCTTTTACACTTCAAACAGCCTTGAAAAAAAAATTTCAAATTTACATAAAACAACATCCAACACATTAGAAATGGAGAAAAGCTCTTTAAACCTGGCCCTTTTCCTACATCAACTAGGTAGTCCAAAAATAGGTTATATATTTCAGAAATTAATCTCTTTTCAATAACATTATCACTTCAAATGAAATGTTGTTTTTCTTTTTTACACCATCAAAAGAATTTCTATGCAAGATATTATATGAAACTATAATTAATCAAATCTATCATAGCTGCATAAACAGAATATATAAATTTAGAAGATCGTATTTACGTTTCCAACTTCCTCTTAGAACTTTCGGAGTGGAATTTGGACTTACATTTTAGTACCGAAGATAATACGCTACTGCAGCAATGGGTCCAAAGTTTTGGTTTATTATTCTGTGAATAATACACCTATTTATTCGCTCAGAAAACAGTTTTCATAAAACGGGCTTTTTGGTGTTTTAGTAACATGAGGAGAACGAATATGAAGTTGATTTTGACCAACGAGCAAAGAATTGAGGTTCTAACAAAGTTTCAACCTTAAATATTTACCTTAAAATGTTGTATAAAATCATCCTTCTTTCACACACAGACTTCACTTGGGTCCTAGTTGTGCTCCAAAGCTCGGCAGCCCGATCGGAATACACCCAGGGGTTTTATGGGTGACAAATGTGTGTAAAAATAGGGTATTTCAAGGTTTTGTTTGATGTTTTAGTGAACATGAGCTTGTGAGCTATCATGTTCCATGTTTTTAGGGCGAGAAGACCGGATGTAAGTTGATTTTGACCGAAGAGCGAAGAATTGAGGTTTTAACGGAGGTTCAGCTCCCAAAATTCATTTTTTATAAGTCAAAAACCTGGGAGATTGTGTGAAATCACCATAAATTTGTATAATAACACTAGAAGTAGTATTAACAGGTGAATCAAGACAATTAAATCAAAGATTATTCGTCAAAAATAGGAGCCTAATCGTGTTTTTGGGGGCCAAAATTAGGGGAAGCCATCAAAAATAGCTATATAAATTATGGCATAATACGAAAGAAACAATAAATGAAGAGCCAAAATTTTTAGTAGGTATTTCTAATAGAATAATAAACCCATGTAACAAGGGCTTTGAGCGTTTTTCGTTTCTTTTCCATTGCCAAGTTTTAAATGTTTTTCATATGTATAACCTGAATGTACACACATAATATATAAGTATTGATTTATGTATCACTGCACACAAAAATATTGAAATTGACTACCTGCATCTGAGAAAATTCCGAATTTTGCCGAAGGATGAGTTTGAGTGTGAGCAATTTTGTCGGACAAAGCGTGGGTCAACAATAGCTCAAATGACTAACCATTGATATAAATTGAACACAAGTGGTGTAGAATGGTGACCCGGGGCATAAAAGACCATTCCAATGGTCGAAAGGGAAAGAAAAAAAATACTGTTTCAAGTACTTGAAATTTTTTCTATTCCCCTCAAATTTGAGTTTTTAGGGTCCGAAATCGCTAAAAATTGTCAGAAATAGCTGAAATACTTACCAATTATCAAAATTCTTTTGTATGGTCACGGTGCATTTAACTGGTGGGTATTTTTGAAAATGATTCTATATTGTTTTAGAGCATTCTGAATCCATATCCATTCATCTTATGCCTCTAGATGATAAATCATCTGACGTTGGGTGCTGATGAGAAATTACAAATTCCGCCAAAATGTTACAATTACCAGGATGAATTTGACGGTAATTTTGGGAAACAAAACATTGGTTAAATCTGAATTTTATAGGGAGGAAATGCTACAACAGGATGGAATCAGACAAAATAGCTATGAAATCACAAAACAGTTGTACAGGAATGACTTGAATGATAGGAATGAAAGGGCTATTTAAATTATTAAGAATATTTTTTTAAGTCAAATATTCTAGTTTTTTGGGCTAAAAATTCAGTGAAGATGGCTAAAATCACCAAAAATTGATATAAATCCCCAAAGTTATGTATACGTGAAAATACTATTCCATATTCTCAAATACCTATATTTATGTTTCCTTCGGAAGTAAATTTTACGTCTAGGGTCACCACTCTACACAACTTTGTGAATTTCTGTCAATTTTTGTGTCTTCAGGCAATTTAACCCCTGGAAATTCGAATTCGACCCACTTTCTAAGGAATTCGAATTTCCAGGGGTTAAATTGCCTGAAGACACAAAAATTGACAGAAATTCACTAAAAGTTGTATAGAATGATGACACAAGACATAAAATTTATTATTCCAACAGACAAAAAAAATTGTCTCCAAAATTCGAGTTTAGTGGGGAGCCAAAATAGCTAAAAATAGTCACAAATTTGGACATATCGCTCGTATGGTCATGCCGCATGACTTTTATTGTTTGCGTTGATGAAATCGATAGGTACGAGCAGTTTTGTGCTTCGATCAAACAATGCGGGGCAACGTCCGGTCGATCCTCAGGGTTTTCGAAACGATTTCCACAAACGAAAACTATGCGAAAGCAGGAGAGCGCGCGGTGATACCATTCGCCGACCTCGAATTTATTATTCCATTTCCGCCAGCTCCCTTTTGCCCTCCTCTTCAGAGTTGGTCAGTTTTCTCTGATTAAATACCCACCACGGTGCGTGGAATCAGAAATCAAGGGTCGCGAACGGGCCTCTGCGCAAACTGTCAATGCGGCTCTCGAATCACGCCAGCTCGTCAGCCTCAACTGTGATCACCTTCCGATGCATCTTGGTTCCTGTCGCCTTGCAATCCAAATCCAGTAGGTAATGAAGAAAACAGGAATTCAACCTCTACGCAAAATAGCGTAAAATTATGTAAAAATGTCGCTAATAACGACGATCACGGGACCGATCACATGTGATCGTTATAGCCAACATGTGAAAAACGCTGCAAAGTCCTTGTCACATGGTTTTATTATTCTCGACTGAATACGGAACGATTGGGACCTCAGTGACCCACAAAGCTAATTTGACGGTTTTAAACTCGAATAATAGTTTGCTATTTCTGAAAAATTATTTTCTATCTGTGAAATATTCATTAAATTGTCTTGATTCACCTGTTAATACTACCTACTTTTATACACATGTTGATACTACCTCCTTTTATCACCTGTTAATACTACTGTTATTATAAACATTTCTGCTGATTACAGCAATTTTCACAGGTTTTTGACCCATAATTATTGAATTTTGAGAGTTAAAATCAATACTTCAATACTTCACTCAGCGGTCAATATAAACTTCATATTTGGTCTCCTCATCCTACATGGAAAACGATAACTCACAAGCCGAAGTTCACTATAACCTTAAAAATACCTAATCCTGCCACCATTTTTCACCCATAACACCCCTGGGTGTTTTCCGATCGGGCTGCCGAGATAGGGGACACACAACTAGGGCCCAAATGGAGCCTGTGTTCGAAATACATTTTTTGACCAAAAATTAAGGTAGATAGGACGGTGGACGGACATTTTTGGGATCTACACATCTTGAAACGTAAAAGAAAAAACGCTGCAAAGTCCTTGTCACATGGGTTTACTATTCTATTGGACTTACCTACAGAAATGTAGGTAGGTATGTCGAATCATGGTCCTGTTCATTTATTGTTTCTTTCATGTGAAATAATTAAAATAGCTATTTTTAATGGTTTCCACCAACTTTGGCCCCCAAAAACACGAATTAGGCTCCTATTTTTGACAAATTATCTTTGATCATTGATAATGCCATTTAATTGTCTTGATTCATGTTGATACTACTTCGTGTTAATATACAAGTTTATCGTGATTTCAGACAATTTCCCAGGTTTTTGACTCATAAAAAAAATTTTTGGGAGCTGACCTTCGTTACAACCTCAATTCTTTACTCTTTAGTCAAAATCAACTGATACCTGATAAGCTCATATTCACTAAAACCTAAAAAACCCTCGAAAAACCCTATTTTTACACCCATTTTCCCCCCATAACTCCTTTGTGTATATTCCGATCGGGCTGCGAAGTTTCGAGACACAACTGGGGCCCAAATGGAGCCTGTGTGTGCAAGAACTAATTTTTTAGACCGAAAATAATATATGGATGCTGGTAGATATGGATGCTACGGCAGACGGCGTGCAGCGGACGGACATTGCAATTTACAAACCCAGACACCTTGAAACGTAAAAGAAAAAAAATTTGAGGGGGTATTATAAAATTTGTTTGCTGCGCCAATAGATACCTAGGTGTATTATTCCCAGAATAATACACCAAAACAGGCTTATTGTGGTCATTTCACAAAATTTTAATTTACTGCAATTATTGTCGTTTCTTTTCCATTTCAGAGCATTCTGGATTATCCCTGGATTTCAAAAATTTTCATTATGACGTACTCCCCTGCCAATTAGTGGATCAAACCAACTTAAAAAACGAATAAACACCTTTATTTACATAAACAGCCAAAATATCGGTTAAAAAATCCAATTTACCACATGGTGTGCCAACATTTATTGTCAATCTCCATTTCACATGTTCAGGCGTTGAATCAGCCGGGATTGTGCACTGTTGGATGATCTTTTCATCCCGGAACCAGGTTGTCAAAAGTGCGGAAATAATTTTGTCTCTTGTTGTGCTATCCATCTTCCTGCGTCTTCATTTGCATGCAAATGGCCTAATGCCTAAATCCACTCAATGGGATTCAGGTCAGGAAAGTTTCCTACCTTGAAACAATTCTGTGTGAAGACTTGCTTCACTTTTGGTTTATTATTCTGTGAATAATACACCTATATGCACTCACTCAGCAAAAATATTTTATAACACTCCCTCAACATTTTTTTTTTCTTTTACGTTTCAAGGTGCGTAGATTTCAAAATTGCAATATCCTTCCGCCGCATCATCATCCAAATCCGTTCTTCAGCACACAGTTTGGGTCCCCATTTGGGAACGCATTTGGGTCCTAGTTGTGCTTCAAAGCTCGGCCTTTTTGAGTTTTTTTTTTTAAAGGTTTTAGTGAACATGAGCTTTCATGATTTTAGGGCGGGAAGACAAACTATGAAGTTGATTTTGACTAAAGAGTGAAGAATGAGGTTGCAACTAAAGTTCAGCCCCCAAAATTCATTTTTTATGATTCAAAAACCTCGCAAATTGTCTGAAACCACCATAAATTTGTATAATAACACTAGAAGTAGTATCAAAAGGTGAATTAAGACAACTATGAGTGACACTATCACTGATAATACGTAAAAAAAAAAGTTTTGGGGGCCAAAATTGGTGTGAACCATAAAAAATGGCTATTTCAATTATTGCACATGAAAGACCTCCAACAGAATATTAAACCCATGTGAACCCATGCGTTTTTGAAGTGAGGGAGGGTGCAAAATCTTGTTGGAGAACTCCGGAACCATCCGGATACGTTGAAGCAATGGAATGACTTTCGAACGCACTTGGTACTTCGATGTACTTTTCTCTCTTCATCATTACATCCACAGCACCAGTGGCCCAGGTCCATAGGTCAGGGGACTCTCCACAGTCATTCCATTGCTTCAAAACCTATATCCGGATGGTTTCGGAGTTTTCAAACAACATTTGGCACCCTGCCTTACTTCAAAAAAGTGAAGCAATTCTTCGCACAGAATTGTTCGAAGGTACCACAGTGGCCAGGAAACTTCCCTGACTTGAATCCCATCGAGAATCTTTGGGCCGTGGGGGCAAATGAAGACTCAGGAAGATGGATTGCACAGCAAAAGACAAAATGATTTCCGCACTTTTGACAATTTGGTTCCGGGATGAAAAGTTGGTCCAGCAGAGCAAAATCCTGGTTGATTCAATTTCTGGACGGGTTAAAATGGTGACAGACAAAAAAGGTGGACACACAAAGTAGTAAATTTGATTTTACCAGATATTTTGCTGTTTATATAAATAATGGTATTATATTCGTGTAAACTGGTTGCCTAGAACGACGAATCGAGACCGGATTTACTATTTCAATATCCAAAAGAAACTTCACCACAAATTAATTGAATAAAACAGGCTTGAATTAATTTGATTGATTTGTGAGTCAAACATGGGGTATCCAGTGGGTCTGAAAATAAGATGTTTTCTGACCGGATTCTGCATGTACTTACTAAACATTTTGAGACCATCGAGAGAGGTGAAAAAGGGTTTTCGAAAGTCCTTATTGATTTTGTACGGGAAATCTACAAAATCAGAAGTTTAGGCTCGAAATACGCACAATAATTTATTACAGTTCCTGATGAATATGTGAAAGTGGGCCACCTCGTGTAGAAAATGGTGGCAATGTATTTTTATAATATTGGTCTTGAAACAGCAGGAATAAAAATCATAAAAGTTGTAGACTTGGCGGCGTCGATGGAAATGCAAATATCGTTTGAATGAGCTTTTAATGAAGGAAGGGTCTTATCTGGGAGATTTCAGGCGCTCAGAATTAAAATTCAGGAGCCCCTCCTTCGAGAACTACACGAGCAAAGGGTCCAATATCATGTCAAATGTTTCGCATAGAATTTTTCTGTACAGCGTAACGTGCATTATCTAATGTCACAGAATAGTGCAGAGTTCTTTTCTGTGTGAATTAGTGTGCCGCCTGGGGGTTAAATTGACTAATGTTCATACAATTATTGAAATGTACACAGTAGTAGACACCTCTAACCGGTAAGCAGGTAATACTTGTCTTCATACCAATCCACTTTCATAAATGAAACTGTAAGCGTGCATACCGTTACGGACAAGCCGTGGCTCTTCAATGTTGCACAATACGTAAGTATGAATGAATGAAGTATTTATTTGTATAGGTCATAAGACCGTTACATGAGTTCGATGAAAAGTAAGTAGTAAATGAAAATTCAATGATCGTTTTCTATAGGCTAGTGATTATGAAAAAAATAAAATAAAAATAAAAAAAAATAAAATAAACAGCAGTTTCAAAAACATGTCTTGTGGAAAGTAAAGTTTAAAAAAGTGTTGTTTTTCAAATATTTGAGCAAGCTGAATCCTCAGGGTAAGGTCGATGGTACTTCAGGCGGCACGTGTTGAATGGCTGAATGATGGTTAAGAACTCTCAAGTTCACCATGGGAATGTGGTTGGCTGTTATTCATTAGCTGAGAGAAAGAGAGAGAGAGCTCTCAACATCAATGATCTACATGTACAGTTTGAAATAGCGTATGTACGCCTTCACAAAATCATCGCCTACACCCAGTGCAAAATAAACAAGGTGAATTTAAACGTCATGATCAAACTAGGATGTTCGATCTCGATATGATTGTACGAAGAAATCAGAGCTTTTGCCCCGAGAGAAGTTTTTCAGAAAGTACCTAACGAATTCACAGCGTCATAACAGGCCGCAACGACTTATTTCACTTGCCTCTCAATCAGTACTGGCAAAGACTTAGAAAAGAAAGAAGAATTAGAGTTCGTCTACAGCTCTATTAGCTTTAGACCTCTCTTAAGAACCGCTCCAGGAGGGAGAAATTTGCAACTTGTCATTACGACTTACTTTCCTTGCCTCTCAACTGATGCCAAGATAGATTTGAATGCCAGTCGAACTGAAGATGCCGTCTTCAGACGAGGTCTACCTACAGCTCAGAAGTTCCACATTCCAATAGATGATCTGGAGGTTCTACTAATACAGACTTTCTCCTAAATTTGGGCAGATCAATACTCAAAAACAACAATCCCTGTCTCATTACCCGATGGGTGATTTTCACATCGTGAGAGAAAATTTTCGAGGCTTCGAATAAAAGAGCGAACGCTCGAAATCCAGGAGCGCCCTTATTGCGGAAACATTGAAAAATAGGGAAAGATGAAAAAAAAAAAAAAAAAAACAGCGCAGAAGATACGCTGGCTATTTTCAGGCGCTCTCTTCTGAATTGTAAATTGGAATCTCATTTCTTTCTCAGCAGCCCCTCCATCCGAGAGCACAACCGAGTTATCGATTTACAGTTTGCATCAATAACTAACTCCCTTCCTGGGAATTTAATTCTTTCAGGGCATTTCCCCTGTTATGGCCCGAACGGGGTTTAACTGTTGCAATTATATGGGTTAGCTCTCGCAGCGAGTTATCATTTACCGGATTTCGACTGGATACCTGTGAGATGTTCTGATTTGTGGTATCCTGTTGGAGGATTGACGAGGTCAATAAATTGTTGGAGGTCAATGTCTTCAATTCCCTACTATATTAATCCGCTACAAGGGCTGGGGTGTGAAATAGTTTGACAAGACCACCACAAAGCTCACGACGATCATGATACACATGGCTGTAGCGAGGATCCTGCACAGAAGGTAACTCCTGAAAAGAAAATTTTTTCGCAGGTATAAATTCTTGTATTACCCAGGTACCTCATAAGAGATAGGAAAGAAATCGAGAAATTTCATCGAACCGGTTAAAAATCCTAGGTCACCCGAATTCGGTAAACCTACATATATTATACTTATCTCAATTTCGACCCCCTCCCCCGTACTCCAAAGTAGGGAAACGGCAGCAAAATAAAATTTTATTGATAAACCACCATCCAGTCGGCCAAACATTTGAATAAATATCATGAAATAATTGTTGTCAGAACTTATGACTGGTAAATGTCAACATGGAAGAATTTGTTATATATGTACCTCCGGATGTAACGGAAGTGTGAATGACGGCTCTTGAGTAACTCAGGTTAACCTTCCGTCAGTCGCATGTGTTTTTCCGACACCAACAGTCGCGTGCACCTCACATGTGCATCCCCAATATTTCCGTCATATTTCAAGTGTTTTACTGGGGGGTTTCATTTTTCCGAATAAGGAGCATTAAAAATTGGTTTATTACTCATTGCAATAAATGATTATGAGTATGTCTTTAATTTGCTACGTATAATAACAAAAACAGAATCCAAACACATTTGTAATAATGCCGTGACACCTGTCTCTTTCCTACTTGTCTAATTTATTTTTTACTGGGTATCATCCATCACGACCACTGGGAAGAATTGCATAGAATAATAAAGAAGACCAGTGTCACAGGTATAAAAATTAGAATTATCAGTCTCATGGTAAAACTGTAAGTGGTGAACCTCAACCTCTCAAAAATCACTGAAAAAACTAGCCAACAGAACCAATTTACCAGAACACATAAACAGTTAAACATAAATGTATGCAGGTACATAAAATATAACTAGGTACATCAGGATTCATCAGAATCACTGGCGGGTTTTTTGGCGCATATGATTTACACATCACGTAAAGACGTTCCAAGCACAGGCATTCTTCACATTCTTGGCAAGAGTATTTCCTAGACGCCATCGTTCTGAAATGAAAATAATTGTATTGTATTTTATACTATGTATGTAATACTTATGTATGTAATAATTATACTGTATTTTATATTGCAGCATATAATTTGGAGAAGGGAAAAAATACGCAACTTACCGCATGCACCTCAAAGGTGAAAATTATGTTTTCGAGAAGAGGTAAAGAATTATAACAAATTAAATAAATAAGATAAAAGTGAAAACACGACTAAATCGCAATAAAACGTAAAGTTTCCAGCAAAAGTTAGCTAAAGGTATAAAAACAAATTGACTTACACGATGGTCGCGTGCACCTCTCGGATGAAACAGCGCTGCCACAGCCAGCAATCAAGCGCACACTTATCGAAGCGGGAACGAAAGTTAGGAAGCTACCTTGGGAAGGAGGAAGTTCCACATTTTCGCCACAGCCAGCCTGAGAGTTGCCCAGGGAATCTGCGTGGTGAGGAATGATGTTGAGAGTCTACGAGATCTCCCAAAAATCAAAAATAACCCTAAAATATTTCGGACAATATGCTCCATGAATGAATCGAATTATAATTTTAAAAAAATTGTTAACAAAAAACAAAACCGACTCCAAAAAAGCGGTATAAAACTAAAAAGTAAAGAATAATTTTTATGCTAACAAAGGAACACAATTTATTCAAAGCAAATACAACAACATTTTTGAAGTCGGCACCGAATTTCACCAAAAATGTATAAAACCAAGGGATAAGGCTATGTCGGGGGAGTTTTAGTTGAAATTTGGCGCCGACTTAAATTTTGTTGTTGTATTCTCTTTGAATAAATTATGTTCGTTCGTTAAGCATAAAAATTATTCTTTACTTTTTAGTTTTATACCGCTTTTTGAAGTCGGTTTTGTTTTCTGTTAAAATTTGTCTAAATTTTTTCCCTTTTAAGTAGTGCGATACTTCTAGTCATGCTATCAAGTACTGATACCATCATTAACAGTCTTTGGTAGACTATTTTCTGTCGTCAAATCGTGCAGTGTCTGTCAAAGCACTAGACATCGAAGAGTATAACTGGCATAGTACAGGCCCAGTACTATTTTTTTAAACGTAAAACACTAGTACGGGACCAACGAGGGATGATCCTCTTCCATTTGAAAAAAGATTCATCGAAATCGGTCTATTAGTTTCGGAATAATCGCCGAGCACAAAAAAGAGAACAAAAGGTCCGATCGCCTCCTCCTTTTTTTTGAAGTCGATTAAAAAGGCAGATTCTTGATTTTAGGTATAAATCCATTGAGTAACCCACCAGAGCCCCAGAAAATTCCGAAATATGATCATATTTTCTTCTACTGAAAGTGTAGCGTGTCACCATAGTCCAACATAGTATGTACTTGCAGCCGTCCACGATCGAGACATGAAAAAATTTCACAATACAGAAAGTGGGGGATTATCAATTTTAGAAAGGGTAAATTTAAGACGGGGAGGGATGAAAATTTTCATTTTCTTTAGAACGTAAATTGAATACTTTTCACTATCTGTGTTGAGAATCATAATTCAGATGTGAACCTAAATAATCACCTGCATCTAAATAACCACTAGAGGGCTTAATGAAATGGAGTTTAGTTTCAAAGGTTGGATTAGGGACTGACTTTAGATCTAGAAAAAAATGATGGATTGGGTTTTTGTAGGGTTTAATGGCAAGGCGTTGTTGTTTGCCCAGCCAACCGCACCATCCATACCAATACTAAGGAGAGTTATTTATTACAGCTGTAGTGAGCGCTAGGCAGGGCAGGTTTGGGTAGGTCGCAGGACAGAGGAGGATGTGCTCCTTGGAAGTCTTTTCGGATAGCTAACACCCCGCGGTTATCACCACAGTGAGCATTAGAGGATGAAGCATCCCGCGGTTGCCACCACAGCAGATGCCAAAGGAGAAGGATACTAACACCCCACAGTTATCACCACAGCGAGTGTTTGAGAGTGAAGCATCCCGCAGTTACCACCACAGCAGACGCTAAGGGAGATGGAAGGGTAGGTGAGAGAGGAGGTGCAAGGTATGTGTGAGAGAGAGAAGTCGCAGGTAGGAGTGAGGTCGGTCGAATGAAGGGCTGGGCGAGCCGGGCGCCTTATAAAGGTGCCTCCACATCGTCCCCCGTCTGTCAACGGTCGTTAACGGCTGTTGAGAGTCGTTGTGAGTTCGATGGAGGGGAACCCTTCTGGGCTTCAGCTGAGGCGTCGCACAGCTCAACTTTCTCCTTGTTTATAGGTTAAATCTGTAAGTTACATGTGAGTGGTATGTGCTACACTTGGGGGGGTACCACGACAACTACCAATTTAACCATAATTCTATCATGATCTCCATGGCTCTGAGTTCCCATTAAGAATGTGCAAATAGAGAACACCCTCAGCCTCGGCTGATCAGTTGAAGGGTAAAACAGAGATGAACGGATTCTGTTCAACTCCCGGAAATTCGGACTATGCTTGGGACGTACAGACAAAGGTTAAGGGAAGCTGTCTCGGTCACACCAGGTGCTCCTGGTTGAATAATTTTGTAGGTAGGTACACAGCTTTTTATGAGCCCACTTCCTATCACAGCATGAAATATGCGACCCGAGGCTGTAGCGAGGGAATCATATTTATTCGCTCGTCGAATTCCGGCTTGACCTACATGGTGTTTTAAAGAGCCAGCGATTCGGAAGCACTTTGGGGACTAAGGGGTTTGTTGTCTTGGTGTCGACCTCCCTGTACCGCCTGCTCTTTACGTCGAGGGGTTTTTAGGTTAATTTGACTCACAAATCAGCCGATGAGTTCTTACACGACGTTTGATCCGACTGCGTGGGTGGTAAGATGTTGAGTAACTCATCATTCATCATGTCAAGCTCACGTGAAATTCATCAGGCTGCAATAACACCACTATGAGATTAAACCGATGTATGATGAATTGGAGAGATTATTCGTTGGGGTACAATCACGGATACTAACTACACGGAAGGGACCTAGCATCCGTGATTTAACTTATTAGGAAACCTATGGAAAATGAGTAGGTATACTTGCAACCATCTGCAATTCCATGTGAAACCTTTTGGTTTATTATTTTCAATAATGAACCATTGGAATCGAGCATGAAAAAAAAAATTCTTAGCCCCCCTCAAAATTTGATGGTTTACGTTTCAAGATATGTAGAATCCAAAACTGCAATAAAAATATTTCTGTCTGTCCGCCGTACGCCGTACGCCGTACGCCGTACGGGCCACTTTTCTTAGTTACCATGAAAAAAAATTGATGAAATTCGGGTTATAGGTTCCGTTCGGCGTCTAGTTGGTCCTCGAAGCTCGACGTTACTGTGAGTCATCTCTAAGGGGTTCAAAATAGGGGTTGAAATTTTCAAAACGCCTATACCATTTTTTTACGTAAATATTTTTACGGTTTTAAATAGTTCTTGAACTTGCGAGTTTTTTAAGACCATCCGGAGCATCGTACGTCCAGCCGTTCGTTCACAGTAAGGCGCCGAAGTTTGCACCGACAGGCATTTTCGACTCCAGTGTGAATGAAATTGTATACAATCCAAACCAAATCTCGTAACCAGAGACGCGCCCACAATAGGAATTTGTGAATACGGCCAATCATTGGTAGGGATCACCTGATTCTATTGGCGGAGTATGAAGTCGAGTTGGTTGTTCTGTGATATTATTTAATTTGAAAAATGATGGCTCTATTGGAGTTTGTTGGTAGGTAGTGAAACTTGAACAAACGTTGAAGTATTATTGATGGGTAAATTATTACTACGGTAAATCATTACTCAACGGTAAATTATTACAGAACGGTAAATTATACCATCTACGTAGAAGGGGCTGGAGTTTGTTGGTAGGTACTTTTGCAACTTTTTTCACTCCTCATCAACAATTTCTTTTCAGAACTTCATTATGTGTGTTTCTTTTTGTTAGGTACTGTTTGTCATCGGCAGAATTATTTTAGCAACATTTAACTCGTGATTTAGGTAGGTACCTAGTAACGAGTACGGGGTTAGGTACTAACCTACGGAGTGTCTGCGATCTACATAATATGCATATAATAGAATAGTACATATCATATTATATAGACGGGTTATCTATACATAGAGCTGTGATCTGTAACAGAAGGGTATTCTATACAAAATAATAAACCGTTGTGCAGGGATTTGCAGCGTTTTTTACTCTACACTAGAACACCATAACCTACAGTTCAAGAAAATATGACCACATCATTAAAATATAATAATTGCTATTTAATAACTAAATGCAAATGCAATAGGTAATTAAAATTAAATTGTAATAATTAAGAATTTGAAAATCGGGAGAAAGGGGAAGCTGCGCGAAACGCTCTGTGATCGGTTGACAAGCGTGTGACGCTGTTACAGGTTAGTTTATACTATCGGTATCAACTGCCAAAACATCGATGTTGTTTATGGAAACATCGACGGATGAAAAATATCGATGTTTTTGAAACTCAATTTTTTGTAAACAGCTTTTTTCTAAACTACTAACGTACCTTCCTACCTTATGTAAACAAAACCACAAGAGAATATTATATAGGGATGGGTACTGACTAATGATAGCCATGATATTAACCTTTCTTTGTTCTATAAAGAAGAAAGAAAAAGCCATGGATTTCATGATTTTCCTGGTTATAACTTGAATCACTTGCGGCGGAGTAGTGGAAATCCATAGGAAAAAACTACAGGATAAAAATAGAAATAGTCTATTTCCACGTAAGCTAACAAACTGTAGACCGGTTTCGGTTGTTACGCCATCATCAGTACACGATAGAATCTAGTTCTATCGTTCTATCGTGTACTGATGATGATGTACCGAAACCGGTCTACAGTTTGTTAGTTGACGTGGAAATAGACTATTTATATTTTTATCCTGTAGATTTTCCTGGTTGTTACTGGGTTAGTAGGTGATAGAAAATGTTGAGCAATTTTTTCATTTTGTATAAAAACAGAAGGAAAAAATCATGTGATGAATATAATGTATACACCTTTAATAAATAATTATTCCAAAAGAATTGTATTTTAAATTAATGTTAATCATTCTTCATTGTAAAACATTATTTACCATGAAATTTTATGCAGTATTTTAATTTATGGAGTGGCTGGGATCAAACCTCCCAACCTTCCTTGTAAAAAAAAGAAGTTCTGAGAAGAAGGCTTCTGAGAGGCGATGTCTCAGTGAGGTTAAAATCAACCCCAGCTTGAGGAAACAGCCTCTCAGAAGGAATCGACGTGGCAATCACTTCTCAGACGTTTGTAGTAAAAATTATGATTATTGAAAAATGAAGAACTGGGAAAAATGGAGGGGGTAAAAACATAAATGTCTGAAACAATCGAAAGGAAAACATCGATGGGAAAAACATCGATGTTGTGAAAAAATCTATGTTTGTTGAAACATCGATACCCATCCTTATCCTCACTTAGGTATTTTTTCGCCATGGGTTTTAGCGAATTTTCAAAGAAAATGAAGCTATTGCAATGGCTTCGAAATTTAAATAATATAAATTTTTGGACATTTTCTTCATAGAAATCCGTTTCAGACCATTCTAAAACGATTCCTGAAATTTTACACTTTTTTATATGTATATATATATATATATATATGTGTCACTCCAGACGATAACTCTCGATAGAATTGAGATAAACAGCTCAAATTTGCACAAAAAATCTATCTTGGCAATCGAAAGGCTAAGTTCGAAGATGGGCGAAATTGGCCTACTCTAAGGAGGGTTTTGGCGCATTTAAAGTGCGCAAAAATTACCCAAAAATCCCCAAAATGTTATTTTCCAACAAGTGACCCCTCATTTTAAAGGTTTTTGCATGCTGAACACGATGGTGGAATCGGATTTTAGATATCTTGATCCGTTCTCAAATTAGAGCATTTAAAGTGCGCAAAAATTACCCAAAAATCCCCAAAATGTTATTTTCTAACAAGTGACCCCTCATTTTAAAGGTTTTTGCACGCTGAACACGATGGTGAAATCGGATTTTAGATATCTAAATCCGTTCTTAAATTAGAGCATTTAAAGTGCGCAAAAATTACCCAAAACTAGGATAATCTTTAAACTCTTACCCCCCCCCCCACCCCCTTAGAGTGGTCAGATTGAAAAATGTGAGAAGTATTAATTGAAGACGAGAGTTCGAAGCAAAAAAGGGGGAGGCAAACGATTAGTACAACTCCTTGAATTTCCCATTTGACATATAATTGTTATGATACCTTCATAGATAGACAAGTACCGGCCCACGTATTACTAGAAGGAAGACGAAAGAAAAAATCTATTTCAAATTATTCAATTTAGGTACTAACAGTAGGAGGAAGAAGGTTAGGTAGGTATCTTATCAATTTATTATCAGTATCATACGAATATTTGATATTCAAAGGTAGGTAGGTACTTAACATGATAAAAATAATATCAATGAAGAAGGAAGGATCTACCTACCTAGTAGAGCAAATCTTGAACTGGTTTTAGATACCAGGCCTGAAATCGTAGTCAAGAGGAAAGGCCATTCAGAAGGAACAAGGAATCTACTCATAACAGTTTATAATTATTTCGTAGGTAATTATATGAAATTAATACCTACGTACAAAATGATTGTGTAAAGAGTTCGTAGCAGTTAATAACAAATTATAACCACATGGATAAATTAGAAATCAAGGTAATAAAAAAATATTAGTAACAGGGGCATCTAGTAGGAATATACCTAATAATTATGTTCCAAAGCTACCAATAGGTACTGACCTTCTTTTGAAAAAATCACAATATTGGTAATTACCTACCGATCATGTGATTTTTTTTAACAATAAATTAACTAAATTTATGTATTATAAGGAACCTACTTAATACAATATTTTCCGTTGCCTACCTACTAGTTTTCTTGAGCTGACGGGAATTTAAAAAGGCATTCCTTCTTTGTGTTTCTGCATGGCGGCGGCATCCAAGCTTCCTTTTCTCTTTCATTCACTCGATCGCCTGATCCCGTTCTATGCAAACGCTTTCACTAGCCCGAAAAAACTCTATTACATCATACTTTTTTGTGTTTGAATTGTTCACATTGCAGTTCAAATTTGTAGATCAATCAAGAGAACCCACATGTTCTTCCAAGTGATCCTTCCAGAAACCACATCCTTCCTTCATAGTTTATTTCAAGATTGAGCCTGCATGAAAAACAACCTGCACTTGAAGCACTCATGATTTTCTATAACAACTCCTTTACCTACTGCACTCTCTTGAGTAGGTAAGTCAAAAGTCCTAACTACCCTATCCTACCTAATATGAACCCACAGCGATCAAATAAATAAGCACTTAGTACAATTACGTAATAAACAAACGGTAGAATCAGGATGGACAAAACGTACAAATTAAAATAAATACGAAGAGAATATACATAGAAAACCAAATTTTAGACCGAAGTTTTCCTTTATTCAAAACCATAGCCATTAATTCGAATATTTCTTTGAAAATTCGCTCATTAAGTCATGCTGCATGACTGGTTTTTTTTCTATGCGTTGTTCTTCCTGTTTCGTTCTTGTATCTTATGAATGGATTTGGTGTTCAATGAGTTAAGGCGAGATTTTAATCACGGACTGTAAAAATGTTTTATTGGATAGAACCTGATGCGAAATGGAACTGTTGGAAGTGGTTTGTGGTGCGGATTAAGTGATTAGAGGTTGATGAGTCGATCCCTGGAAGACAAGACAGTCAGTAGCCTACCCCTAGATACCTACTTAAGTAAATTTAGAGCGTTTAGAACAGGGGATTCGACTATAGGTGTTACCTAAACTGTTCAATTTCGAGGACTTAACTACCTACCCCTTGGACCATTAGAATTTCCTGTAGGTACTTAGTACGAGGGTGGATCTTATTATATTATAAATTCGCATCTCTGTCTGTGTGTCTGTCTTCCCACGGCCTAACGGCTCGACGGATATCGACCAAATTTGGCACGAATATCCAGTAGGCTCCCAAGTTGTGCAACGTCGCATTTTTAATTCCCTGACCATAGCGGAACTATGGCCGACCATGGTCAACTTCGTTAATTGAAATGGTAAACCCTATTTTTTATCGCGTATTCGTAATCTCCGTGAAATTCTATCTACGATCGACCCTTCGGACTACCCCCGCGGTCGACCATAGCGCATCCATGGGCCCCTCCATGGTCGAATCCCGAATTGCTCAACGGATATCGATCAAATTTGGCACCAATATCCGGTAGCCTCCCAAGTTGAACGTAGGCGCATTTTTAATTCCCTGACCATAGCGGAAATATGGTCGACCATGGTCAACTCCTGAATGGCTTGACGGATTTTGATAAAATTGGGCACAAATACCCGGTAGGCTATGGGATTTTTCCGTCGTTTGTTGGTTCCACGATACTGCGTACAGCGAATCTCGGATAGCGAGCGAAGCGAGCGGTCAGGCTAGTCAAATAATATAAACGGGACTTGAAAAAAAAGGTATTCGTCAGAAAATAAAAACCAGGTAGGTATATGTCATTTTTCTACATATTCTCCTGCTTTCGTGACCCATTTTTCTCAGCGGGTAGGACGTTTTTTAATCCCAGCATCAAAAAACGATGAATGTTGCGTCTGAAGCCAATTGCGCACGAACCCCTTGACCCCCTCAACATCCTCGAATCGTTGTCCGCCTAGCGCTTCTTTAAGCGGCCCAAACAAGTGAAAATCACAGGGCGATAGGTCAGGGCTGTTGGGAGGATGATCAAGTGGAGTCCAATGCATTTCTTACAATTTTGGAACAGTTAGAGCTGCAGTAAGGGGCCTTGCATTGTCGTGGAGGAGGGCGACGTCACGAATTGGTTGATTCCGTCTTTTGTTGCGATATGCAGCCCTCACCTGAGTCAGCAGCTCACAGTAGTAGGCAGCATTGATTGTTCTTCGCTCATGCAGAAAATCAATGAGCAAAACGCCTCGATAGTCGAAAAAAACAGTTGCAAAAGGACCTTGCCAGCATACAGTCGAGTTTTCGCTTTCACTGGGGCTGTCTCCTCCTTCCTCCGCCACTCCATACTGGCTTGCTTCGATTCTGGTGTGTAATGATGGACCCATGTTTCGTCGCAGGTGACGATGCTAGCCAAAAATGCTTCTTCTTCCTCAAACCTTGCAAAAAGCCTCTGACAGACCTCCAAACGTCTCAACTTCTGATCTGCAGTCAAAAGGCGAGGGACCCTTCTGGCACACACTTTACGGAATCCTAGGTGCTCTGTAATGATCGTTTGGCAGCTCCCATAACTTATCCCTACCTGCTCAGCAATTCCGGAGACAGTCACACGTCGATCACCTTCAAGAATGTCACGAACCGCTTGAATGTTCTCATCCGTAAATGCTGCTCCGGGGACGACGATCGTGTTCCTCATTCTCTACTCGTTCTCTTCCCTCCTGAAACTCTTTGTGCCAGGCAAACACACGGGTCCTAGAGAGGGTTTGGTCCCCGAACTGGGCGGACAACCTTTGAAAAATTTCCGAAGGTTTGACTCTTTCAAAGGCAAGCAATTTTATGCTAATTCGTTGCTCAATGGAAACGGGCACCTTTTGTTCATCACTAGTCATGAAAGGTCGTAAAGGGGGAGACGCCCTCCTCATCCACCTTCTAATGAACCTGTCCAAACAATCTCGAAGTGACGGCCCGCTTCTGTCAACCGTCGGCGCTCAGAGGTCAAAGTCCCGTTTATATTTTCATCCACCCTCGTATAATAGATTATGCTGAAATATTCTGGTTTCATTGGGTACGAGGCAACGGCGCCGACAATCGCGCCACAGAATGATCAAAGAAACTTAAAACCGTTGATATAAAACGCACATCCACTGACGTGTTGCCTGCTGGCACGGTGTACTGCGCTGTATTGGATTGGTTCAGCTAATACAGAATTTTAGCTGTCGGTTGGGCGGTTGTTCGGTCCTGATGTTGGTTTTGTTGTTTGGGGTGTATTTGGAGGTTTTTATTAGTGGTTGGTTGTTACGGTAGGATTTCAAGTTTCTTAGTTGGTTTGGGTGTACCTGTAGATGGTGTCGGACAATCTGTATTATAAATTTAACGGCCGTCGGAGCAATCATCTTTTGGCAGGATTTTTTCCAGGTCGAACATTTTCAGGGGGTTCAGGAAAGGTATGTAGTGGTACCCCTAGCGCCAATAAATATGCCTTCCACATCATTTGGTAGGCCGTATCTCTGTTTGTAGTGTTTGACCATGGGGAGGGGAGTAGATATCGTAGATGTCAGATTTTTCCCGATGAACCACTAAACGAGGTCGAATGAGGTTTAAGTTTCAACCCGGGGCGTTGGGTCAAGGAACCCTGTATATGGTTTTGTATGCTTTGTCGCGTTCTCTGTTGGAAAGCTTTTTGAATTTTGTTAGTAGGTATTCGTGAAAAAGAACCAGTCACCCAGCATAATCAGCAAAACCAGTCACGCACCTGTATTACTCTGGTTAAATCTGCATGTTACATAACATAGGTCAACCTTTTTCCATCAGATTGAACTTTTCAACTTCAAATAATAATAAACAATCATTTGTTGTGAAAAAGCCACACACAGAAACGTACGTTGAAATTACAATAAAGAAGAAATGTATTCATAAAATATTCATAAAAAGGAAGATTGACTCGTAAAAGTTTGATGCCGCACAATGGAAATTGCAAGAGGGGCAAGTAGGTAGGGAAGAAGGAATAGAGAGGGAGACAACGGAATTGAGATACGATGGAACTGTACAATGAAGAATTTTGAAGATAGAGGTGCCGAGGATGGAGGTAATTTCTGAAGGACAAAGCAAATAATTTAAGATTTGATGCAGAATTACGGGGCTTAATGTATATATTAACTGTTTAAATTTCAAGTTGAGCTATTTCTTGGTAATTTATAATTCTTCTCTGGAAAAGATTAAAATGAATATTAAAAATCTAATTTGTCGTAAGAAAAGCATAGCTTGATAGAATAAATGTTTAATTTCTGAAAAAATGCTGCAAAGTCCTTGTCACATGGGTTTATTATTCTCCTGGACATACCTACAGAAATGTTGGCGGTTCATTTATTGTTTCTTTCATGTGAAATAATTGAAATAGCTATTTCTGATGGTTTCCACCATTTTTGGCCCCTAAAACACGAATTAGGTAGGTACGCTCCTTTTTTTTCAATTTATCTTTGATCATGGGTAGTGCCATTTAATCGTCTTGATCCACGTGTTGACACTTCTTCTAGTGTTATTATACAAATTGATGGCGATTTCAGACGATTTCCCAGATTTTTTACTCATAAAAAAATCAATTTTGGGAGCTGAACATTTGGCAGAACCTCGGTTTTCCACTTTTTCGTCAAAAACGACTTCATATACGGTCTTCTCGTCCCAAAAAACACGGAAAACGATACATCAAAAGCCCATGTTACTAAAACACAAAAAGTACCTACCTATTTTTGTGCACATTTTCACTCATAACACCCCTGGGTATATTCCGAGCGGGCTGAAAAGTTTCGGGACACAACTAGGGCCAAAATAGAGCATGTGTGCGAAAGAAAGAATTTTTTAGACCAAAAATGAAGCCGGTACACGTGATACGGCGGACGGCGGAAGGAAATTGCATTTTTGGAACCTACGCACCTTGAAACGTAAAAGAAAAAATTTTGAGAGGGTTATGAAAATTTTTTGCTGAGCGATTACATAGGTGTATTATTCACAGAATAATAAACCAAAAGTCATACCTACTATATGCTGTGTTATTGAATGACCAAATAATGGCATACAATTTTTTTTACCACTCCAAAAAACGTTATTCTTTTACTTGAGTTTTTACTTGAATATAGTAGAATCGTTACTTCGTAAATCCGCTCTTATGGCTATGCTGGGTGACCGGTTCTTTTTCACTAATACCTACTACCTACTAGTAATACTTACTTGTACCTGCTAACCAAATTCAACTAATTTTCCAAAGTGTGGTCAAAAATGACGACCTAAGTGTGCTTATCCCTTCAGTAGCTACCACCTTCCTACTTAGTTATAACACCGATGTCAGTTTTTTATCCAAAATGTTTTTTAAATTTCAGTACAGACCTACGATTGATTTTGAAATGTTTCTCATACTTGATAGAGTCAAGTAGTTCCTCGTTTTGTTCAGTAACTAGTGCAGTACATTTCAAATTGAGGAATTAAACAACTATTACTTTATTTTATTAAGAACTGTGGCTGTCCTTCAAATATCAATTGAGTAGGTAGGTACCTACTTGGAGAACACGAGAAAAAAGGTCTGATGCCCGAAAATGCTTTTTGCATCCTTGTGAATTTTCCGTACGTTTTGAACTTGGAATCGTCCTGTTATACAAATGCTTCTCACCCTGGTTTTCTCTAAAAACTTGAAAGTAGTCTTCATCATAGTTAGGCTAAACACATTGCCCTGCGTTGATCTGTAAAATGTAACCCTGGTATATAGAAATAAATCCGCTTTTTGGTCTCATAATACCCTATTTATCAAGATTTTTTCGTCTCGTAGTACCCTATTTATCAAGATTTTTTCGTTAGCTCCACACGAGCATAATATTTCAACTTCATGACGTGAATCTGACGTGTGACGGACACTGCGAGGGCGGCTTTGACCGTAGTTTTTACGCTCATATCTCCGAGGCCGTAACAGGTGGTCTGGACATTGGAAAACATGTTTCAAGACTTACCAGCTCTGCGGACCATATCCCATCCAATTGCTGTTTTAACTGCCTACAGAGTGGTGAGCTCCTCTTTGTGACCCAGGGAAAGTGGGGTTTTAACTACAACTCAGCCAACCCGCCCATCAGCCCTTCTTCTCGCTTCATTTAGCGTAAAATGCTTACTGAGCGCACAACTTTAAACAACAGTTTACACGGGATAATCGTAATACGGAAATTATCTTTGACAAAAATAGTTAGAACTACACGATCATACAGAGATGTCAGTAACTTATAGTGAAAGATGTTTTTTAGGGCAATTCTTGTGTGTTTTATGGACTGGTGATACATTCAGATAGTGAAGGAGAGACGTATGCAGTCCTAGTTTACTATTTATTGGGAAGCTTTCGACATCCCTTCGGTTGTCATTTTCAACCCTACGCCATGGAAGCACAACATGGCTTACTAAAGTTAAGTGAAGAGATTGACAAAGAAGGTTTTTAAAAAGGAAAAACCTTTATTGAAGCACACAGCACGCAGTACAGACTTATGCCAAATGACAAACTTATCGGTTGCTCTATGGAGCTACATATATATACAGAATGAAGGTGGATAGGATGTCCAAAAGTGCTTTGGGTCGTTCACCAGCGATTGGTATGGTCCATGAAGGGCTCCTTTACATAATTCTAATATTGTACAATCGGCAGAGCTCATGACAGCTTAATCCTATACGAAAATGTAAGAGTAGGTATTGGAAATTGTTGATAAGTTTTAGCGAATTTAAAAAAACAAAGAGGTTATTGCAATGGGTCAACATTTTCAGAACATCCATTTTTGTATAGGCAAATCTGTTTCAGAGCATCCTGAACGCATCCCTTGATTTTAATAAAATTTATATATTTATGTGTCACTCAATACGATATTTGACCTTGTGTGCATGATACAAATTCATAATTTCGCCAAAAGGTTCGTGTTGCCAAGCAAAAGGACGAGTTCGAAGATGAGAAATTTGAAAAAATTCTAAGGGGTCAAATTTGTGTTTTTAGGGGTCAAACATTGGTAAAAACGGCTGAAACTGCGAATAAATTTATAAAATCACTGGAAGTGGTATGGAAGGGTGGATAAAGCAGACGGAAACATACCATTTCAGTATTTTTTTACAGAATAGGGATCTAATTTGGATGTTTGGGAGTCAGTAAGGGCTAAAATCAATATTAATTCACCTGAGCTGTCTTGAGCTCTGCCGGTTGTATCATGTTAGTAAGTAATGTTGAGCTCCCTCCATGCACTAGGGTTGAAAACGACAACCGGAGGGTTGTTGAAAGCTCCCCAACAAATCGTAAACCAGGACTGCTTACGTCTCCGTTTCGTTGTCTGAAAGATGCCAAGTCGTGAAACGGACGATGAACTTGACATGTACTTGAGTATTCGATTAGTATTGGCATTCATATACTATTGAGGTTTTAAAAAGCGTCCATGCAAATTTTTAGCAGATCGGAATATCGTTCAGAACCTTCAAAAAGACTTGGAGCTTGTCGCATTTTGCACAACCGCTCCATGCCGCTACGCGAGGCCTTTCCAACGAAGGGGTGTTCAAGGCTATCCTACCATGAACCTTTGACATTCCGTTTTATTGATAGACCAGCGCCTGATTACCTTTCCAGTTCAGCTATTCTCAACTCGTGAATATATATCAACGACAAGGAATAGAGAGCAACACAGCAGTGTGTGGTATCGGAAAGAAAATGGGGTCGCATCTGTCGCGGAGATCGATCATTGAAAAATCGTTTCCCTCATGGGTTTCTGTTGTGGAAAGTTTTGATTCCCCGGCTTCCATCCATTGAGAGCAAAAAGTTAGTTTGGTTCGAAAAAAGTCCCACTTCTAAATTCTCGCTCGACCTCAAAAAGTAGGAAGTCTGTCCATTTCCATAATGGAGGTTCCGAGTTTAGGGAACTGCGAATTGTTTCATTCGCATGTTATCTCACGTGGATTATTTCATCATTTATATGAAACGTAGGTAACGTTGAATAGAGTAACCAGCCATCTGTAAGTTAGTTATAAGGTTTGGTTTTTATCATTTTCAGTGATGAACCTTTAAATTAAATTAAAAAAATAAATTAAATTTGAAAAATTAACCCCCTCTCAAAATTTGATGGTTTCCGTTTCATCGTATACTCCAAAAATTGAATTAAAACGCTGCAAATTATTACAAAACGGTTTATTTACCTGTATAGATGCCCCTTGTGCGTAGATCACTGTTTTCTGTGGTCAAAACCTACACTCGTGCTCCCCCCCCCCCCCCTCCTCACCAGGAAAGCCCTAAGTCGAGTACTGGATCCGGCCCATGAATTATAGTTTCATCAAATGCGCAGGGTTCAGTAATTCTATCTTTACTAAATTATTTGTTGTTATTCATCAAACACAACGTTTGTTCAAGTTACAAAAGTGCCTGCCTATCAACTGATTCAAAATAACCATAATTCTTCAAGTGAAATAATATCACAGAACAGCCAACTTGATTTCTTACAGCCATCCGTGATTATAATCAGGTGCTCCCTAGCAATGATAATCTAGGCCATCTAGGCCGGATTGGTACAGTTTCATTCACGATCATGTTGACGAAGCTTTTCGGTGCAAACGAATGGACGTACAATGGTCCGGCGGTGTGTGTGACTAAACTAAAACTTCTTTAGTTAGAGACCAGTTTGAAATGTAAAAAAACCATACCCTTCTATTGGAAGTTTTCGAGCTACGGCGTTTGAAAATGGCAACCCCTATTTCCCCCTTAGATATGACTTACAGTAACGCCGAGTTCGCGGACCAACTAGACCCCAAATGGGACCTGCTAACCAAATTTCATTAATTTTGATTCATGGTAACTAAGGAAAGTGCGAAGTGCAGCGTACGGCGGATGAACAAAAATTTTCTTATTCCATTTTCGGATTCTACGCACCTTGAAACTGAAATCGTCAAATTTTGAGGGGGAGTTAATTTTTTTTCTTGCGCGATTCCAAAGATTCATTATTGACAATAATAAACCAAAAATTTCTGTACGTCCGCCGTACTTCGCACTTTCCTTAGTTACCATGAACCAAAATTAATTAACTTCGGTTTGTGGGTCACTTGAAAATTGTTCGAAATCTTAATAAATTCCATTAAGTTGACAAAAATAGCGGAACGTGTAATTTGATCCACTAATCAATCATTCGAATAGGAAAAAAGTTTGGAGGGCAAAATATTGTTCAGATTAATATTTTCATGCATGAAAACGGTGCAAAATATTTATTAATGTAGCAGGTACATGTAGGATGAAATGGTTTCGGAATATTATCTGGAAATCCGCTCATTGCCTCATGGCTGAAACTGTTTTATATGATGTCTTGGACTTCCTTCCATTAGGTACCTGTGGATAAATTGACAATATCGAATTGTAGGTTTCTTGTAGAATTGCATTAGAATTATGTAGATACTCGTATTGCGGGCTTAGCGAGGGTTCGATTCTACCCTGGACTTGGTAGATAATGTTCTGAAGTGGGCGGACCGGGAACAAAGGGGCGGCACCTAATTAAATGAAGGGAGTTGCCTCGTGCCTGTTGTGCTCCTCTGAACGGCAGTTACCACGGCTGAAACTCTGCTATCGTACCAGACCTACTTACTAAATGTTTTAGGGTGATCTATGTGTTTAGCACGTCCGTATGTCCTCAGAAATGTCCGGATTTTGCGGGCGAATGATGCTTTACGGGCGATTTTGAAGAGACGTTAGGTCTTGACACGAAATAATTGTAATCCTCATAAGGCAAAATCAGCGGGAGAAATGAAACAGAACGTGGATGGCATTCCTCGTTCCATTGTCGATAACTACAGGAAACCGCATTGGCAACGGTTTAAAATCAACAAAAAGTCAAGAATCTATGAAATCAGTTCAAAATTTGCAAAAAGTTCATTCCGGAAATCCAAAGCTAGAAGTCAAATTTGATTGGCTATCGCTGACGAGTGATGGTGGGGGCATCTCTTCTAAAAATGACAATCCGAAAAATCCTCTGACCAACCTGGTGACTTGAAAACCGTTGGCAAGGGGTCAGAAGAACACCGCGAACAGAACGACATGGATATTGTACTGTCAAGGAACAGTCAGGAAAGCCAGTGGGAACGCCCAAGTGGCTTTCAAGTGGTTCGCCGCAGCGAAAAAGGTTTGCATTCATTACAACATAATGAACCGTAAGGTTCGTTGAATACCAGTCAGTATTCTATAATTCCTCATTAAATAATGATACCTAGGCAGGTGTGTTAAAATCAGTAGGGATAGGATTTTTATGTATGTAACTAATGCGAAATATATATATTTTTTAAATATGCATAAAAAATGTGAAAAATATAAAGTATTTTCTGAAACATGTAAAAAGGGCAAACATATAGAAGCCAAAATACGTAATACTAATATTTATGTAATATTATAGAAAATTAAATGTAAAAAAAACCCGGAAACTCACGTAGATACTTACCAATCAATTTGAGTCAATTCGTCTATTCGACGTGACTTTACGGCATTTCTGACTAGACAACTAAGTGTCCAAACCGATTTCAACAATGAGCAATTTATTGCAAAATACTGTTTACACAGCTTTCTACTACCATCCGCGAATTGCGGAGTTCTTAAAAATGTTGAAAAACAGATGAAATTGAAAAGTAGGCGTCTCATTTAATGAAATATTTGAAAATAAGTGTTTCAGTCAACGAAATATTTGAACATTTATGTAATAGCGAAATACGTGAAATTAATGTTTCAAAAAATGTCAGTATGAGCACATCTAGTTGAAAATCAAGGGTAGTAAATAGCCTTGGAGAAATAATGTGAATACATAAGAATCATATCCCTAATCATCACTGTTGAATGAGGATTGCTGTAGAGATAGTTCCAGGAAGATTGAGGTAGAATATAGCGAATCAGGAAAAAAAAATGAAATTCCCTGTTGTCATTTCTTATTAGTGGAGCTAAGAACTTGAACAAACTTGAGCTTCACCTAATAGAAAAAACTCGAGCTTCATCTAATCACTAGTTCAAAAATCGCGAAAATTTTCGTGGAAGTAGAAGTGCCTACCCAAGTTATTGATGGTTGGGATACCCCAACCTCAGGTTGTCTTCCTAAGTAATGGATGGTAGTTCATAAGTTACTTCCGCTCTTCGATGTTGATCTGCTTGACTGGAACTTTCCGTATTGAAATCGTATTCCAGACGTATTCCATACTGACCAGAATCAGTATGGTTTGTGGAACATCAATCAGTATCCTAGCTGTAGTGGGTGATTCCTACTAATTTCCCAAAAATTATAAGTAGTGTGATTTTGATTAGACACCTTAAAGACTGCCAGTGCAGTGATTTGTAAAATTAACTTCGGTCATCCTCTGTTCCGTCATATACCAGTTGATGGATTTCTTCTATTCATGGTTCTCCAACTTCATTTGCCAAGTTGCAGGATTGCTACATTAGAATTCACCTTCAAAGGAAGTTCGGCCTTCCTTATGGTAGGTACAGATTACAGACTGTGAAAACTCAGCTTTTCACGCCACCTGTAAAAAACGAAAAAAAAACCCGGATCCAACAACTTGGAAAAAGGATTTTCGCGAGAACCATTCAGCCTCAGTCAAACATCGACATTCAAATCGCCTTATTCTCGCTTCAACGCGCCATGAAAACTGGCTGGGAACAAGTTTTTCTCTAAAACAAGTTTTACAGCAGGACCACAACACAATGAACGCTCTAGCGAGAGGTTCCAATTAAGCTTGTCCGTTTCAGTAATATTTTTACAACACTGTAGAAGGCATTTCATGAAGTCGTCCCTCAATCAACGACTTTTTATGTAAGAATAGGTGTTTCATGTTCTGGGCTGCCTTGAGTTGATAGACAAATTTTGCGCGCTAAATATAGCTGTAATAGCAGATTGATTTTCTGTTTTCCCTAACCGCTGTACTACTTTCTATCTAAAAGGTTTTCAGACGTTAAGGAATCGATTTGTTAACCCGTAAAGGTCAAACACGTCACAAACATGCTGACATCCGAACTTTATCTTGAGCCCATCGTTCTTTGACAAATCGTCGTTTTTCGTCCCTAACCTCCCCAAATTTGCTACCTAATAGGAAAGTAGTGCAATCCGAATGAAAAAGATAAAAAGTTAGGTTTTTTGGAAAACTGGACACAGTACATTAGGGAGCTGATGTAATGGTATTGACTTTCTTGTCTGCTTTTGATAGTCTTTATTGATGGAACCGGTTTCTGCTATTATGCCTATTTGCAAATAAAAAGTCCAATGTCTAATAAAAGGTAGATCATAAGAAATATCAAAATCCCCGAATTCTAGTTACAATAAGTTGTTCTTACCTGTCCTATTGGTTTCACCACCTTGTTATAATAGTGGGTGTTAATTAAGATGGAGGTTCAGAAAAGTAGGCATGCAAAACAACTTTTTTTTCCTATAACTACAAAAAAGTAACTCACACTTTAACTGGAGGTGGTGGAACCTTCCCTTAAAGAATTTTGCTGTCAATGAAGCAGAAGTTTACAGAACTGCTTTATTTATTCCGTAAAAAAGGCATAAAAATCCGTTTGGTCCCATGTAGATATTAGTAAAAAGTGGGAGGTAGGTATTTAAATTTTTCTATTAAATCTGTCGAGTGAATTAAATGCACTTTGAGCCGAGCAAGGTGTGGGATGGCACTACCAAGCACACCTGCAGGGGTTCCAGAATCGCTCAGATAAGATGAACTATAAGGTATGTTCCAGCAACCAGAACTGGTTTTAAAAATGTTCAAGACCAGAACCTAAGATTTTCTGAAGGGTGGGGACGAGTTTTAGATCTGTTTCAGTTTGACAACTCATTGGCTGGAAACTAAAGAAATGCGCCATTCAACTGCGATCAACTGTCGGAATGATGAGCTTTCTTTACTTCTTTCTGATGAGCTTCTTTCTTTTAAATATATTTGGAATTGCTGAGCACAGATTCATTGCCAGGTCCTTTCTGTTTGTTTTTATGATTTCATGGACACCTCTAGGTGCTAAAGGTTTGTTGATGGGGTTGTACGAGCTCGGTAGTCCCGCTAGTTAGATTAGAAGTGATTATATGCCTACCTTCTCCGCCGGACTTGTACAGGGTGATTACAAAAGAATGCTACGGTTTCAGAGATCTATACTTTTCAAACGGTACGAGCTACAGAGCTGTGTGACCTTTTAAAATTACCGGTAGGTACATTCACTAGTTATTTTTTGGTTACCTGCCTCTTGGAAGCGCTAGTTGCTAAGATACTTGCCCATCAGTGAGATCTACCCACAAATATGGATTGATCCATCAGGGGTCAGCAACGCAAGACCTCGCCGTTCATCTGTGGCCTCCGAGAGTAACTGCTGACAGTGCTTGACAGAACCTTCACAGGGTAGGTGTGGGAGGAATTTGAATATCGAACTGACATTATTCGGGTTACTCAAGGAGAACATAATTGAACATTCGCGATATTTAAAAAAAACCTAGAGAATGTACCGTAGAGGTGACACAGCTCTCAAAAAACCCATCAGAACCCATCAGATTTTTTTTTTTTTAATCTCGTACCGTTTGAAAAATACAGATTTTTGAAACATTCTTTTGCATTATCTTTAAATAGTAAAAATCGTAATACTATATATATGTATAAAGCAGTAAAGTAGGTCGAAGTTACCAACTAGCAGTGCTTGAAAATCCTTCAAGCACTTTTAGTGGGGTTGAACGAAAAAAAGGGTTGGTAAATAAATATTTCATCACCAACTTCAGGCATTCGAGGATTCCCCTTCGGTATATTGAATAAATAATTGATATTTAATAAAACGGAACTTCTTTAGTATTTTGATAAGACCTTTGATAATATTTTGATAATACGGATCACCTGTTTTCGAGTTCTATGGTTCATGAACGCTACTTCAATTTTCATTTCAACCATCATCAACAAAAAGAACATTTTTGCCAAGGACTTCAAGTATTTATTAAAGAATTGTTTGATCAACTTGTACAAGAAATTGAAGAAAGCAGGTAATCATCCTTGAATTTGGTGGTAAGAATTTAAATAACTTCCGGTATTTGGTTGATTTATTTGGTTAATTAGTATTTTGTTAGTGTGACATCACTTCACGATTTTTGCTTAGTTTGACTGTCCGAATTGAACCAATGAATTTGACCAGGTATGAAAGAATTGACGGTGCAAGGATTTAAAAAAAATATTAGAAATTGTAGAAATTGTAAAAAGAGTGTAGAAATTGGGGGAGCAGTAGTCAAGGTATGTTCCATCCACCAGAACAGGATTTAAGCAGTTCCAAAACCAGAACGTAAGTTTTTCTGAAGGGTGGTGACGAGTTTTAGAACTATTTCAGTTCAAGAACTCATTGGCTGGAACACCTCTGAAACGCACCAAACAATAATTGTGATGACTTGATTGGGGGCCGAAAATAACTGAGTAGGTACAACAGAGACGAAAGATCCGTTTTACGTGAAGGTTGGAGGTAAATGAGATTTTGGGAAGGTTCCAGTGGGTTTATCTTCAGTTGGAAAAAAAACCCACCCCCGATCCGGTGCGAAAAGTTTCGAAACTCAGAGTACCCAGTTCCCACACTTGAAGAGGTTCGAACAGTTTATAGATTTATTTATTTATTTATTTATTTATTTATTTATTTATTTATTTATTTACGGGCAAGCCCAATTACACTCATACAAACAAAAAAATCAATGGACATTCACAGGAAGAACAAAGAGAAAAAAAAAATAAAAGTTGAAAACTCTGACGACTAAGGCACAAAAATGAAGAAAATATGAAGAAGACAAAATAATAACAAGTGGAGTACCAATTACAAATACTTAATTATGCAGAGCACTGGCTATGGTTGGTAAACTTTTTAACCCTTTCTTTTTCGATTCCAATATTTTGTGTCTTACGTTTGTTTCAATTTTCGATAACAGACACACCATGAAGTTTTGAGACTAGAAGAGACCTCGTGAGAATCTGAAACTTTGACTTCATGGCTGAACGCCGCAACACTTTGGATGCTTCCAGCCGAGGGACCACTGAAATAGTCAGCCAGCAGCAAGACAGACCGTCACCACCTGTGCCTCTTACAGACCAAAAAATTGCGGTGCGATCGGTGTTTTCCAGTAGCGTCATCATCGTTATCACGTTCACAGTTCTGGCCAGCTTCACGACACACATCAATAACTTCTACATCGGGAAATCCTTTATACCGCGTTGTTTGCTGCAGGAGCAAGTTTTGTTAATCCAGACTCATATTGATACGTTCTTAAATGTACAGGTCTTTGTCGGGTTCGTTCCAGCGATTTTAGCAGACAATTACTACGTCAGTAAGTTGTTCTTTTCATGTTCATGCTTAGTATACAAGAGGCTTCAATTTAGGTAAAGCAGTTTAGGTAGGTATAGAATTGATGCGACTTTTTAATGTAATAAAATGCTGCAAATTATTACACAGTGATTTATTTTTATGTACAGCAGAATAATAAACCAACGTGACTTAGCAGCGTTTTAGGGTTCCGTAGAGCCATCATGTGAGTCCTCACAGATGCTTACTCATGTTGGTTTCTGGCATCAACTGTTAACAGATAGTCTCCCAAAGGGGCAAGTATTTCTGGATAGGTTTATCCTCTACTCTCAGAGTAAAACTCCATTCAAACTGCTGGTATTTCGTGAGTTTACAGTGCGTAGCCTGAGGGCTAAAGAGCAGACAGGGAAAACTTGTATGGGTCAACACTATCCAACTCCTGACCCCAATTTGATTCTACCTGATACATATTGATTGGGGCCCTACGTCATGGTGATATTGGTTAGGGATCGTTTATGACTCTTGTAAGGATGTACCGTGTACCTAATAATTATCGGTTTACAGAGAAAGAGTGGATTGTCAAGACAATGATGGCGATTGGGGCATTCAGCAGCGCAGTTCTTTGCTTCCTGGCCACAATATGCGCACAGTATGCCTATTTCAAGTCCATCAAACTCAAAGAAGACCTATTTATCGTTTTCATCGCCCTCCAGTCCATGAACGAGTTCGCCAAGCCGCTCCTTCTTGCCCTACTTCTCGACCAGATTGTGCACTTGAAGGATTTCACATTGGACACCTCCAACATATTTTCCATTGTATTCCTGAGCAAAGAATTTGGCCGTCTCATCACATACTGCTTGGCCATTTACACAACACAGAGCAAAACCGCAGCAGCCAGAACACAAATCATTCCATCAATCCTGTCGCAGGGATCGGTTTACATTTTTATCTTCTTCACGTGGTGGAAGTACCCGTTGAACTCACATCGTCTTGACAACAACCGCGTGTGGAAAATCATTGGATGTCTCCTACAAAGATTAGTCGTGTTTGTGGTGAAAATCGTTCTTCGCTTCAGGACTTGCAGACCAGTGATTTCCTACTCCGACACAACCGTCAGAGAGTCCATAATATTTTTTAATATGCTACTCATCCTGATTGTAGGACTTCCGTTTTACTACTGTTTAGACCTAATTTCCAAATGTAGATTCGTAAAGAGGGCTTTGAGTGATGTACCGCAAATGGAAGTCATCGAAAAAATTTGCAATCAGGCAATGAAATTGGGGTTTCTGATTTTCTGTCAATATTTCATATTTCCACTCTTTTACAGAACCAAAATGAAGAAAGTTTTATTGTCGCCTATGCGCCGGATGGTGACGTGTTATGCACTTGTTGGCCTATGCGGTTTGGCATCGCTCCTAATCGTCTGCCTACACCAAAGGACCCATTTCGAACTTTATGTCTCTAAGTCCTCCAAATTTGTATCGATTACTAACGTATTCAACGATACCATAAAGGTGGAATTTTCCATGAAAGCCCGAGGATGGGAGGTTCCTATACGGCTGCCGCCCTACAAAAGACATTCGGTCATTTTGGAGAAATCAGCTCTTCTCCAGATGTCTGTTGCAAATAAAAAATTGGGCGTGGATGATTATTATGAACTAACTGTAAAAAACAATGATGATTTCGTTGTGTGTGAATTCGGTCTGGAGAAGGTAGAAATAAACGAATCTGCAGATAAGGGAAATGACAAATACATCAGTAGAATCTTTGTGTTATGTCTGTTGGTCATATGCAGGGGCAGCCTTGCAGTTGAGTGCAACGGGCGCACAAGCGTGGTAGAGCTCTACGAGTTCGGTGCAAAACATAAACTGGAGGTTGAAAAGTTTAGTAAATGCAAGGTAAATCATTACAACATCGCTGGGGCACTGGATGAGGATAATATCGAATTTGAAATGACTGCTTCACAACCAGTTTACTACTTTGCAGCTGTTGAAGATACGAATCAGGATGTAGCGATAAAAATGTTATCACAAGAGACAAAATCATCTACCATGAACCTTTGGCTGACGGTACCGTTCGGTCTGATCTCTGAGTGGGCGAGTATGGTTTTTGAAATATCTTACTGCCAGTTCATACTCGTCGAATCTCCCGTGTCTTGCCGAACTGTAATTGTAACCGCTATGTTCACCTACCAGATTTTAGCTCATATATGCAGCAGGCGATTTACCATAGAGGACGGGCTGATCTCCGAAAAGAACGGTTTTGTATTCATAGCATTTTACTTCGTCGGTTTCGTTTGGTTTCTGATGAGGATGTCTCTGTTCAGCACAACGGAACACATCAGAGATATTTACGTTCGAGCTCAGAAGGACGAATTTTGAAATATCAGCATTCACAAGTTGATAATAAGAAAACCACATCCAGCTTTGGTTCTGGAGATACATATCAATCCTCCCTTGTTTGACGACCCACAATCAAAAAAGACCCAAGAATTGGACGTGACGAGTAGACAATAAAGATTTTAATGCAATCAAGTGGTTTCTATTGTTTTTATCTATGAATGAAACTTTTTTCGAGATGAACAGATAAATTTTTCCGTGAGCACAAGTAGCCATTGATGACACATCTATACAATCGTTGATATTGAACTTTCCTTCTTTCTTTCTATTGCGATTGATCCATTGTTCGACACGGATTATATTCTGTTGATGTTGCGCGGGTCATTATCAAAACTTTTGTACATTAGAAATCACTTTAGTGAACTCTGGTTACAGTGAACAACCGTTTACAGTGAACAAAACTTCTAGTTCCGGCTGTGCTGCATAAGTCTCTGCGTTAAAAGATATCGGCAACAGTGATCGGCAACAGTGAACTTGGGCTACTATGAACTATCGGCTACAGTCAGCAGAATTAAGGTTCACGTTGGTTCGAATTATCGGTTACAGTGAACAGCGGCGGTCCCTGCAGGCTTCGTATACATTGTTTTTGGTTTATTATTCTGTGAATAATACACCTATGTATTCGCTCAGCAAAAAATTTTTATAACACCCCCTCAAACTTTTTTCTTTTCCGTTTCAAGGTGCGTAGATTCCAAAAATGCAATGTCCGTCCGCCGTACGCCGTCCGCCGTCCGCCGTCCGCCGTATCACGTCTACAGGCTTCATTTTCGGTCTAAAAAATTCGTTCTTTCGCACACATGCTCCATTTGGGCCCTAGTTGTGTCCCGAAACTTTTCAGCCCGATCGGAATATACCCAGGGGTGTTATGAGTGAAAATGTGTGTAAAAATAGGTACTTTTTGCGTTTTAGCAACATGTTGGTAACATGAGCTTCTGAGATATCGTTTTCCATGTTTTTGGGGACGAGAAAACCGAATATTAAGTCTATTTTGGCCAAAGACTGGAAAATTGAGTTCTACCTAATGTTCAGCTCCCAAAATTGATTTTTTATTAGTGAAAAACCAGGGAAATCGTCTGAAATCACCATCAGTTTGTACAATAACACTGGAAAAAGTGTCAAAACGTAGATCAAGACGATTAAATGGCACTACCAATGATCAAAGATAGTTAAGAAAAAAGAAGAAAAAAAAGAGCGTACCTAATTTGTGTTTCAAGAGCCAAAATTAATGGAAACCATCAGAAATAGCTATTTCGATTACTACGCACGAAAGAAACAATAAATGAACAGCCAGAATTTCTATAGGTATGTCCAATAGAATAATAAACCCATGTGACAAGGACTTTGCAGCGTTTTTAGTTCACAGGGTTGCGTGGAATAATGACGAGTAACTGCTTCCAAAGACGAATCAGACGCTAATATTATTTATTAATATTTTTGACAGATAAGTAGCTAAGCATTACGTTTCTGCTCTAAGACAAACTTCAATTGCAAATTTGTTTAAAAACGCTGCACATTATTACACAACGGTTTATTATTTACCTTGTGTAGATGCCCCTTCTGCGTAGATCAATGTTTTCCGTGGTCAATACCTTCCCTCGTGTTCCTCAAAAGACTAAATCGAGTACTGGAGCCAGCCGGGCAATCACAAATCTTAAATATATGCGGTGGAATCAAGAATTCTATAATTAATTATTTGTTTTTATGACGTTTGCTCAAATTGAAAAAGTATCTACCAACTGAATTCAAAACAGCCATCATTCCTCAAATGAAATAATATCTCGGAAGAACCAACTCGATTTCATATAGCCATGCGTGATTATAATCAGGTGTTCCCTAGCAGTGATATCTGTGCCGGATACAGTTTCTTTTTCGATAATGTTGACGAAGCTTTTCAGTGCAAAAGAACTGCTGGACGTACCAATATTCTGGGTGGTTTCAAAAAATTCTCAAGCTCGAGGTTAGTTAAAAAACACGGAAAACGCTCACAAGCTCACGTTCACTGAAACCTCAAAAAACCCTCGAAAACTCCTATTTTTGTTCGAGTGCTATGGGCGAAAACGCCTTTTTTCACCCATAACACTCCTAGGTGGATTCCGAGAGGGCTACCGAGCTTCGGAGCACTACTAGGCCTCAAATAGAGCCTGCATGCGAAAGACCGACGATTTTACACCAAAATTTAGATTAAATAAATTTCTTAAACTTTTTTAGTACCTCATTTCTTCGCTTTGGTCAAAATCGACTTCATATTCGGTATCCTCGCCTTAAAAAACATGGAAACGTCACAAGCTCATGTTACTAAAAAAACACAAAAAACCCAATTTTTAAACCCATTTTGCACTAGTTTTTCACCCATAACACCCTAAATCCCCGGGGTATATTCTGATCGGTCTGCAAAGTTTCGAGACACAACTAGGGCCCAAATCGATCCTGTGTGCAAAAGAACGCATTTTTTAGACTGAAAATAAAGGTAGATATGGATGATAGGGCGGACGGACAATGCATTTTTGGAAGCTACGCACCTTGAAACGTAAAAGAAAACATTTTGAGGGGGTTATTTCACAGAATAATAAACCAAAAGACGACGGACGCATGAAATATGTACGTATAAGTATACATATACTAATACATAAACTATGAATATAGAAATTCGTATACTACGTATGTAGATACGCCATATTTATGAGTTTACTATTTGGAAAAATATTTGTACATTTACATATCCCCTGCCACCTGGAAAATTCATTTTAACCGATCGGCAACAGTGAACTACTTCACTATAACGGGTTATAATGAAATGTTACAATGAACTCCGGTTACTGCGAAGAAAATTCGTGGTCCCTTGGAGTTCACTATAACCGATTTCAGCTGTAGCTCTGTGAGCAAGTTCAAGTTCCGATGTGGAGATTGCGAAACAATATTTCCATGTTCTTCATAATAGTATGGATACAAGTTTTGCGGAAGACAAGACCGGCCACCTATTTCGGCCTGGCAGGCCGACCATTGCGGCCCGACTCGACTGGCTTCTCATGTTGGCCTGACAGGCGGATTAGCAGAATATACAATACGAGCATGGAAATATAATATGCTTGCATTGAAACCTCCACAATAAACAATGAACACTGAAACAATCCATCATACGACGATACAACATACAGAATACAGACATGAAAAACGCTGCAAAGTCCTTGTCACATGGGTTTATTAGTCTATTGTACATACCTACTATTATGTTAGCTGTTAATTTATTGTTTCTTTCATGCGTAATAATCGAAATAGCTATTTCTGATGGTTTCCATTAATTTTGGCCCCTAAAACACAAATTAGGTAAGTACGCTCCTTTTTTAAATTTTTTTAAAAACTATCTTTGATCATTGGTAGTGCCATTTCATCGTTTTGAACCACGTGTTGACAGTTTTTCCAGTGTTATTGTACAAACTGATGGTGATTTCAGACGATTTTCCAGGTTTTTCACACATAAAAAATCAATTTTGGGAGCTGAACATTTGGTAGAACTCAATTTTCCACTCTTTGGTCAAAATCGACTTCATATTCGGTCTTGTCGTCCCCAAAAACACGGAAAACTATATCTCAGAAGCTCATGTTACCAACATGTTGCTAAAACGCAAAAAGTACCTATTTTTACACACATTTTCACTCATAACACCCCTGGGTATATTCCGATCGGGCTGAAAAGTTTCGGGGCACAACTAGGGCCCAATTGAAGCATGTGTGCGAAAGAATGACTTTTTTAGACCGAAAATGAAGCCGGCACACGTGATACGGCGTACGGCGTGCGGCGGACGGCGGACGGACATTGCATTTTTGGAATCTACGTAGTACCTTGCAACGGAAAAGAAAAAATTTTGAGAGGGTGTTATAAAAATTTTTTGCTGAGCGAATACATAGGTGTATTATTCACAGAATAATAAACCAAAAAAAGGAAACTAAGCTAACTGCAACCTACCTACGAAAGTTATGGCTCCGGAAAAGCAGTTTGCCGAACATTATGATAATGACCCGCTCCTGTTCTGTGATAGAATAGAAAGAGATAGAATTCCAGTGATTTTGTCCCAGAACTCAGAAACTCACATTCCACACTCGTTTCCTGCCTAGAATTTCCTACATATCTTATACTTCTTTATGTGGTCAACAAGTGTCAATTCCGTTATTGAACAGAATTTGGCAAAAAAAGAAGAATTTTTAATCCACGAAAATTACCCTACTGGCCACCAACTTGTAATGGGGAAGTTCTTGAAATCTCGTAGCAGTACACAAAATTGAAACTTCGTGGAGTCAACCATGCTATTTGACCGGATCATTAAACGGTTATATTATATATTCTGGTAAAGTATTCTGACACCTCTTTACCCAACAGAGCTCTACGGTATAGACCTTTCAAGATAGGTGGAATGTTCTTCTGCTGAAATACAAATCTACTGTTTGTAAAGGTGGCTCCCGGAAGGGTCTGGGATGTGAATGTGGTACAGCGCTGTATCCAGGTGTATAGGTCTAGGAGTGTAAGGATACTGAAGTATCAGTACCTTGGGATGTCCGCATGTTTTCATGAGATTTTCTCGTGTATAGCAATAAAATCCACGGTATGAGTCAGTACAAATATCAGAAGTTTCGGACTAACACTACGAACACAGTAATATAGAAACGAGTTGAAGAATTATATTTACTGATAAGAGGTAAAAACTGAAGTTTATCAGACCTCACCAATTGCATAAGCCATCAAACCGTGTAAGGTACCATTGAAAATTCGTGGATGTGGTCGGTCTGTTTGGCTGAACTTCACCAGCCTGTATAATATCCTAGCAAAGAGTTCTTTCTACAGATCTGTATGAAATAGAACCTACATTACGGGTAGAAAGCTCTTTCCGATGAAAGGCCGTCTACTCATTGTAAAGGTGGCTTCCTACGGGGTGGGGGATGTAAATATGGTAGAGCACCATATCCAGGTGTACAGGAGCCCAGGCTCCCCATCTCCACTTACCTTTGCCTCTTTAGTCTTACCTACCGCCAAACCGCCTTTGGGACGAAAGGGAGCTGATTAGTGTTTCCCCCCACAGAGGCGGCTATGCGGACCCTCGAGTGCACTTGAGCCTTGAGGGCTGCCTGCCCCCGCCCCGCCTTTGCACTTTTCCATCATTTTATTCGCCCACAGCTCCTCCTTCCACTCTTTCACCCAATTTCCACTTCTTTCTGACGTACATCTTCTTTCCTTTTCTCACTTTACAACAAACAGGAAAATAATGGAATAAATTACGATGTTATTGAATCGAAAAAGTGATCTCACCCTAGAATCCGACAAGGAAGCCTTATGTACCTATTCACTGCATTAACAATATCATTTTAATAAAATTTATGTTGACATGATTAATTGACGTTATGATTATATTATCTGTTCAGGTTAGATGAGGAATGCAGGGGCAAGGGCGAGTAGGTGATGCCACCGGACATGATGGACAAGTCCGTCGCCACAGACAACTATGCTCAAGGGGAGGTAAATTAATTTATGCTCACTATTCTGCTTGTGTAGTATATAGTGCTGCTGTAAGTTCTAATAGATGAAATACTGGGTAATTTGCAATGAGGGAAACCGATTTTTCCCGTTCAAATGATTTTATTTAGTTGATCCTCGTGGAAAATCGTTTCAGTTTTACAGAACAAACAGTTATCTACCGTTTCAAACACATGTGCAGTCACTGTTCTCGGGTGTGAGAGGGTGGAATTCATTCCCATTGGCCATTCAACTACTGTAGACTCCATGCCATTAAATGGCATTTTTTTGTGGATTCAAGTCCACAGCCTTATCAACTGTTGGAGCACTTTTGTGTGGTGGTGGTGGATGCCTGACTTTCCTGTTTAGGTACCAAATTATTGATTCTTCATGGTTAATAATATATAGTGGTTCATTCTGGTTTCATACCAAATTAACTCTATATTTATGTAATTTTGCTTCCATGGAACTCAATTTAATTTTCACAAAATCAGTTAGAACATCGTTGAGTTTGGAACAATCCTGTTTGTATACCTACTGCATTAGTATCCATGCCACCCAGGTTGCCAAGGTGATAGTGGTGGCACTTGAGGTCTTGAGGTAGAAAGCATCAACAATGTTTCTCAGCATAGGCACTAGACCTCCATGTTATTATCTCTATATATTATAAAAACGAATCTCTGTGTGTGTGTGTGTCTGTCTGTCTGTCTGTCTTCCCACGGCCTAACGGCTCGACGGATATCGACCAAATTTGGCACGAATATCCGGTAGGCTCCCAAGTTGTGCAACGTCGCATTTTTAATTCCCTGACCATAGCGGAACTATGGTCGACCATGGTCAACTTCGTTAATTGAAATGGTAACCCCTATTTTTTATCGCGTATTCGTAATCTACGTGAAATTCTATCTACGATCGACCCTTCGGACCACCCCCGCGGTCGACCATAGCGCATCCATGGGCCCCTCCATGGTCGAATCCCGAATTGCTCAACGGATATCGACCAAATTTGGCACGAATATCCAGTAGGCTCCCAAGTTGTGCAACGTCGCATTTTTAATTCCCTGACCATAGCGGAACTATGGTCGACCATGGTCAACTTCGTTAATTGAAATGGTAACCCCTATTTTTTATCGCGTATTCGTAATCTACGTGAAATTCTATCTACGATCGACCCTTCGGACTACCCCCGCGGTCGACCATAGCGCATCCATGGGCCCCTCCATGGTCGAATCCCGAATTGCTCAACGGATATCGACCAAATTTGGCACCAATATCCGGTAGCCTCCCAAGTTGAACGTAGGCGCATTTTTAATTCCCTGACCATAGCGGAAATATGGTCGACCATGGTCAACTCCTGAATGGCTTGACGGATTTTGATAAAATTGGGCACAAATACCAGGTAGGCTATGGGATTTTTCCGTCGTTTGTTGGTTCCACGATACTGCGTACAGCGAATCTCGGATAGCGAGTGAAGCGAGCGGTCAGGCTAGTATACTATGACGCCTTAGCACACACTGCATCCACGGAAGTGATGAGTAGCACGTCTGTGGTGGCTAGGTGAGTTAAGGCAAGGTAAGGTGTGTGAGTGTGATGGAGGAGAAGGTTGCTGGGTCTAGCGTCGAAAAGGTTAACACCTACGGCAAAGTCAGGAAGATTACCACCACTAAAGACGCCAGAGGGATATGCCCAGTGGTTGCCACTCGAGGGCGGTTATCACCAAGGCCGGTTCCACCAATCTGGGTTCTTTAGTGAGATAAGGTAAGGAGGCATGAGAGGAGAGAGAGAGAGAGATAAGTCATCGACTTGAGGAGAGCGTAGAATGAGGTGACAGGCGCAGACGGCGAATTTTATATGCACCTGCCTACTCACCCCCTAGTCCATCAACTACCGTTGGGGAGTGGTGGGGGAGCTGCATGCCTCTCTGACTCTGGTCTCGTACGCCACCTCACTCCTTGTGTTTATTATTTGCACAATCTAATAGGTGCAGTAAGTGAGGTTCTGGGAGGATCACGACAACGTCTATGCGCCTTTCTTCCTGCAACGTTTTCATGAGGAGTGGAAAGATGAAAGAACATGTTGTATATCTTGAGAGACCCTGGACTCCAATGAACTTGAAAGATGCCATAACGTAAGAGGTGCGTGCAGTCAATCAAGAGAGCTGTTGGAGCTATTGATATGTGATTTCAAACGGAACTTGAAAACTGTATTCAGGAAGACGGCTGCCATTAGTTAGACATAATTTTCTGTACTTGACTGCCTTTCTTAAAAAGCTGTAGATGTTTACCGTAAAAACAAAATTAATTATTTGTCAACTGCATTAATGATCTGAGTACTACGACCTACAGCCAATTTGAAAAAATGTCAGTTTCCAGTTTATTGCCTTTGGAAGTAGTGCTAGCCGGTAAGTAGGCAGTATTAATTTGTGAGTGATTTATGCGTGAAGGCCTACGAAAAACTATCAAAAATCCCTTCACAACCCAAGTTTATGTCAGGTCCTCATACTTGTTTGACCAGTTTTGTTGGCTTGGTAGGAGTCGTGATTTTGATGTTATACCGCTAACAGACAGTATAATCGGATCGATGCCATTTCGAAAATGAACGAATTACTTCAGGTACCTGTTCAAGAATAGCTTCAGTCAAATCAATATAACATAGGCTGGCCTCTGTTTGGACGAATGTTCGGCCATTGCAGCTGACAGATTAGTTGTCAACATCAATCTGATAGGAAGGTTCGAAGGTTGATTGGGGGCTACACTACCTGCATACGATGTTTCATATTAAACCAAAAGTTTCAAGATACCTAGTGGAAGAATGTATTATAGATTCTTCCAAGTGATTCTTCTGGAGAGAATACATTTATCTTTCTACCGTACTACGCGGATAGGTTGATGAATACATTTATTCACTCTTTCAGATGTACCATCTATGAATATATATGAGTAGCAACTTTTGGTATCACATTTCTTGTAGGGTACATAATTTCAGCAAAAAGACTATATTAAATTCCTTGTTTACTTCTTTGTTGGTAGAAGACGCATATCAAATTGCTACTGATTTATTCATAGATAATAAATTATGACATCTGAACTTATTCGTTTTTATTTTCCAGGAGAAAGTATGTGATTTTTTACCTGTTTGCTTATTCAAATGCTGGATCATGTAGGAAAGGTGGAGGGGGGTGGGTTTCTCTTGATTATTCAAGATGCGACAGAGAGGACACAGCTGTCATGAAAGTGCTGGCCAAGAAAATATAATATGTTTAATTTCTACCGCAACTTCTACCTAACGAATGTAATATTTTGGTTCCTACGCATTTCTGAATTTTCGGCGCACATTCCATTCAGGCTATCCTTCAGTCAAACCTTCTATGTCGAGTTGAATTCAGGTTACTTACGAGAAGTAGGTACCTACCTATATTTATTATACTTAGTTATTGCGGAAATATTTATTCTGTTGTAATATTTTAAATATATTTAAACTTAATTCGATTAATCGATGTCCAAAAACATTGATTCCTTTTTATGCGTTTCGAGAATACAATCAGTTGTCATCTGCGATGAAAATCTGCGAAAGCAGTCCTCTTTATTCTGCTAGTTTTCCCAATTACGGTATTATTACATACTCGTCACTACATTGACCACGTCGAAGTGTCAAACTGTGGAAAGGAGCTTTTTGAAAAACTGGAAGTGTCAGAGTGAGAAACAAAACGTTGAAAATCGCATAATTTTTCGTTTCGTTCAAACATCTTGTAGAGTGAAAATGGGTAGATTTAAATATCTCAATCTCCAGATTACTAACGAAAAACGGAAAACCTATTGTTCCAGCCCCAGTTATTATCCTAAAGCTGACCTCGATTTCAAGAAATTTATTTTTGTACGGGGGACCGCAGGATAGCATTCTACGTACGAATTTGGCAATCGAGCACAATGTCATTCCTACACGTTTATTGAGGATTCTTTTTTTAAATAATTTTTATTATCCATAATAAAAATACTTGGCTTCTTCTTTCTTCCTCTCCCTTGGCTTCCCGTATATTATAAAACAGTTTTTAAATATCATCGATCTGTATCTCGAATTGTCCTGAATTTGGGTTTCAAGTTGTCTAAAATATTGATAGGGTTGTTTTGTTGTTGCTGGACGGAATTATCTTTTAGGTCTCCCTAAATGGGTGCTCCTCTTAATTGAACTGATTTTCAGTTATTTTTCGTACACCCTGGATTCCAAAATAATTTCCTGTGTTGCCTTTCCTTGCAACACTTGCATACCAGCTGCATCCATTTCAGAACCATTCCACTTATTTTGAGCTACAACACTTACCGTCATCCCTCTGATCACTCTGTTGTATGCTTGAAACACATTTTGCTTCCTCACTACCGAAGGTAGGGAAGCCTTGGATTCGTTATTGAGTAAAACAGAATGTATGCTCTCCAAAATGAAAATTTCCACTTCCATTTTGCGTTTCAGACATCAGGGAACATTTTCGGTTCCGTGTCTGTCTGTCTGTGGTAATTTCTTAATTGTAATGACCATACCTACCTAAAATAATGGTTGAAATGGGCTGAAATTTGGAGCGTAGGTGCGGGTTGGGTCACAGATGATCTACTGTAACTTTCGTATGCGCATGCGCAAACGTGAAATACTTGAAACGCCCATAACTACCTTAAATATTGCTGAAATGAGTTCAGATTTGGAAGGCCTATCAGGAATAATACTTCGATAGTTCCTTATGAATTTCACTGAAATCGTAATTTTAACTTTCGTCTGCGCATGCGCGAAAATGAAATGTTGACAATTTCTTTGTAATGCTTGTAACTACGCGAAAAATAGTCGTACAGAGCTGAAATTTAGAAGGTACACGAGGGTTGGATCGCAGATGGTCCCTTATCAAAATGAACCTACCCAACTGTTCTATACGTTCATGTGATTGAAAAGAGGAAGCTATACTGCCTACTCCAATTGGCAAACTTTTTTTAATGTTTAGAATAAATAGTTGATCAGTGAATGTTCCTATTCGGAACTTTTATAAATCAGTAGTTTGTGATTTAGGTTGTGTTTTAGTTAATTTACCTTGAATGCAGCAGTATTATATTATTAAATTTTATTCATGTGGAACTGGTCTCTTGGCCGCAAAAATAGCCATTGATTGAGTTGTTGAGTATTTAGCGATAGGCATTCCTTATAATATGACTCCAATCCCCCCTCCTGAACCCACCATTGAAGCTGATTGAACCCTGACAGTCAAACCCGACCTATATTTCCAACCAGACTCACTGGACAGGAATGCATGGCAGAAAGTGTATTGTGTATTGGAAATAGGCGTGTTCCACACCGGGAGGTATGGCACCAGCTGTGAGCTATCTAGCTAGGATAATGTCCAAACCAACAAAGGCATCTATTCAGACGCCAGGATGATTTATTTCGAGTAATCGACGCCAGGGTAAAGAGCATAAGCCGTTGCTGTCGTTCTAGGAGCCAGACTGGGGAACTGGGAATTTATCACGAGCTCAGTAAATCATTCCGAAATAGCGTTCAACTTCCACAGTGATTAATAGGGAATCCGGTTGGTGGTGAAGTTCGAGGTCCAATCAGTAGCTTATCCGGGTCTTTCAAAGAAGTTTTTAGAGATAAACGCGCGAGAAATTTTAATTATAAAAATATTTTTTTCTCATATCTACTTCCTATTTACCTGTAAAATCACATGATTAAACAAAATCGATTTTGGTTTATTATTTTTAGTAATGAACATTTGAAATCGAGCACTGAAGAAAAAATGTTAACCCCCATCAAAATTTGATGGTTTCCGTTTCAAGGTAGGTACCTATGTAGAATCCGAAAGTGGAGTAAAAAATTTCTGTCCGCACGCCGTACTTCGAACTTTTCTTAGTTAACATGAACCAAAATGAACGAAATTTGGTTTGTAGGTCCCATTTGTGGTCTAGTTGGTCCGCGAAGCTCGGCGTTACTGTCAGTCGTCTCTAAGGGGTGAAAGATAGGGGTTGAAATTTCAGAACGCCGTAGCTCGAAAACTTTCAATAGAAGGGTATGCATTTTTACGTTTTTAAATTGATTTCAAACTAAAGAATTTTTTGTGACTCCCCGGAGCATTGTACGACCAGTCGTTCGTTTGCATCGAAAAGTCAACATGATCGTGAATGAAACGGTATAAATCCGGCCCAGTTATCATTGCTAGGGAACACCTGATTATAATCACGGATGGCTGTATAGAGATGGTTGTTCTGTGATACTATTTCATTTGAAGAAATTGCTGTTTTGGATTTTGTTGATAGATACTTTTGGTTTATTATTCTGTGAATAATACACCTATGTATTCGCTCAGCAAAAAATTTTTATAACACCCCCTCAAACTTTTTTCTTTTACGTTTCAAGGTGCATAGATTCCAAAAATGCAATGTCCGTCCGCCGTACGCCGTCCGCCGTATCACGTGTACAGGCTTCATTTTCGGTCTAAAAAAATCGTTCTTTCGCACACATGCTCCATTTGGGCCCTAGTTGTGTCCCGAAACTTTTCAGCCCGATCGGAATATACCCAGGGGTGTTATGAGTGAAAATGTGTGTAAAAATAGGTACTTTTAACGTTTTAGCAACATATTGGTAACATGAGCTTCTGAGATATCGTTTTCTATGTTTTTGGGGACGAGAAGACCGAATATGAAGTCGATATTGACCAAAGAGTGGAAAATTGAGTTCTACCAAATGTTCAGCTCCCAGAATTGATTTTTTATGAGTGAAAAACCTGGGAAATCGTCTGAAATCACCATCAGTTTGTATAATAACACTCGAAAAAGTGTCAAGACGTGGTTCAGGACGATTAAATGGCACTACCAATGATCAAAGATAGTTTAAAAAAAAAAAGAAAAAAAAGAGCGTACCTAATTTGTGTTTTGGGGGCCAAAATTAATGGAAACCATCAGAAGTAGCTATTTCGATTATTACGCATGAAAGAAACAATTAATGAACAGCCAACCTTTCTGTAGGTATGTATGTCCAATAGAATAATAAACCCATGTGACAAGGACTTTGCAGCGTTTTTTAACTTGAACAAACGTTATGCTTCATGAATAACTACAAATAATTAATGACTACTTTGTTGAATCAAGCGCATTTTTATGAAACTGTAATTCCCTAGCCGGCTCCAGTACTCGATTTAGGGCTTTCCCGGTGGGGGGGGGGGGGGGGGGGGGTGGCTCGAGGGTAGGTATTGACCACAGAAAACAGTGATGTACGCAGAAGCGACATCTTTACAGGTAAATAATAAACCATTGTGTGATAATTTGCAGCGTTTTAAGTAAAACGTAATTTTCCTCAGTTGCGAGACTTCTCAACACAGGCTGTAACGAAATTTATATACACGTTGATTAGGTAGTTGGAAAACAGATCAGTTTTCCAACTGCATGCATGTTTGGTCAGTTGCTGAAGGCACTTTTAGCACAGCTGATAGCTCCAAGAAGTTTCAGTTAAATCTCCAGTTCTTGGCTTTTTGCTCATGTTTGAGCCACAAAGTTGGTGAGTAAGAATGACGAGGTGAGGGCCCTCCGTAATCAGCTGACCGAGCCTTTCTTCAATCCCAAACTTCTCCGTTTACAAAAACAAACAAAACTGTTAGCGAAATTTTCTCCGTTTTCACGAAAAAACCTTGACTTGAATGGGGAGATGCAGTACGGTGCTGTCAATTCGTGCGTCCAAAAACATGTCCATGATTCACCAGAGTCCTACAGAGGCTCCATTTCGAATTTCATCCTCTTAGGTCAAACAAGGAGTGAAATTAGCCTCAGGATTCCTCAGCTGATTAGGGAGGGCCCTCACCTCGTCATTCTCACTCACCAGTCCTCCAGAGGCTCCATTTCGAATTTCATCCTCTTAGGTCAAACAAGGAGTGAAATTAGCCTCAGGGCTCCCTCAGCTGATTAGGGAGGGCCCTCACCTCGTCATTCTCACTCACCAGTCCTCCAGAGGCTCCACTTCGGATTTCATCCTCTTAGGTCAAACAAGGAGTGAAATTAGCCTCAGGGCTCCCTCAGCTGATTAGGGAGGGCCCTCACCTCGTCATTCTTACACACCAGTCCTACAAAGGCACCATTTCGGATTTCATCAGCGAGATAGACACGCAGAAGGGTTGGGAGTCGAAATGGCTCCATTTCGAATTTCATCCTCGTAAGTCAAACAGGAATGAAATTAGCATCAGGGCTCCCTCAGCTGATTAGGGAGGGCCCTCACCTCGTCATTCTGACTCACCAGTCCTACAGAGGCTCCATTGGGAATTTCATCATCGTAGGTCAAACAGGAATGAAATTAGCCTCACGGTTAATCTAGTAACTTCGTAATCGCCTTCAGTGAACAACCCTTGCATTCGAGGACATCAGGTGTATGGAAACCAGTATTGTTTATCGGTAGTGCGTAACACTTTTTGGTGTCGGTCGGAAAATTTAGGTTGTCCCCCAGCCCAAAAACATATACATGTTAAAACTCCGCAGCAACCGTTGGAGAATTTAGGGGCTAGTGGGTAAATGCTAGTTTTATTTCTCTTTTTTTCGGAGAAAATATCGAGTTATTGCAACGGCTCTAAGCATTTTATTTGGAATTAGGATTAGGAGTTGATTTCACACCATCCACTGGCGTTGCATCAAGTTCTCACATACCTATGTTCTGTGTTACGTCGGTCAAATCATTGGGGAAACCACGTACATTCCTTGTGTTGATACCTTCATGTAGATGTAGAGGTTCAAAAGCTTGGATTATAGCTATTCCCATCCTTCAAGACCGCTGAGTCGTGCGGGTTTTGCATACTCAGAGTTTCTGGCATCCTGGCTTCTCTTTGTTACATATATCCTCTCGCCCTGCACAAGGTAATAGTGTCAATAACCAAGTAGGTTTCTACCGTAGATACGAATTGATCGTCCAGGTGAACTATCGTGGATGAATAATGGATAAACAGCACTGCAGAAGATGCTTTTACAAACAAGAATTTCATCATAGGTGGTGACACAGGCTTGACAGTGAGGGAAGGGAGGGCGGAGGGATACTGTGACATCCGTACCTATGTTCCAACATGTAGATCAGTAGCTATCAGTGATTAGCATTTTAGCGTACTACGTTATTTGTTGAAGGCTAACTCTTGCCAGACCACCCTTCTCGTGGGCGAGTGGGCTTGAAATATAGGTTATTGGCTATTATAAATCATTATTCTATTAAAATATCCACGAGTGCCCTGAAACCCACTCTGGGAACTAATATTAAAAGAGCAGGACATATTTCTTACTTTGCCCGATTTATGGTGGGCATTCAATGCCTACCTACTCATTGTGTCCAATGCCTAAGAAATCATCTGATGAAATTTCATTCAAAATGTTTTCATTCAGTTTTCAATGAAAAAGAGCATCATTTCACATGCTGTTAAATCATCCATGGCAGTAGAGAGAACAGCTTTCAAGTATTACAACATTACATTTGCTGTGGTTCACATTCATGATCTCCTTGCCTAAAGAACCAAGAAATCCCAGAATTTTAACGAATTTTCAAAGAAAAAGGTCCAAAAATTGAATTTTTCTAACTTGAAAATTGACCGAAATTGGAAAAAATTCAGTAAAATTAAGTAGGTAAACATGGGGGACGGCCATATTTTGGTATGATAAATGATTGGATAAAAAAATGTTCTGTGCCAGTTTCAGTTGTTTTATTGCTTCAAAAAATTACTGATATGATCATAATGCATGACTGAAACTTTTCTGTTTTCCACATAGCTGTACGACATTAAACAGAGATCATGTGCTTAAAGAATAATTTAAATGGCGTCATGATATCAACAATATTCAATCACCGATTTACTGTAAGAAAACGTCCAAATCAAAAATGAACTGTAAGATTATATATCGACTTCATAAATTTCTTGTCTGGTTATCATTCTAACAAAAAGATTCAAGTAGATCCACTGAGTATCTACTTGATAATTTGAGTAGAGAAAGGTCGATAAAGTCACGCATAACTCACCCTTTTAATATCCAAACCTCATTCAGTTTAATACTTCCTCGGCCCTGTCTGAAAACGGAATACTCGAACAAGTTGGCTGGTAAATCACTCGGATTGTTGGCTCGGCAGCGAGTTGGTGAGCTTCTACAGGGATACCCAGGCAACTCTGGCACAACACACCCTCAGTAACTTCAAAGGCTCAGGAGGCCTTGCGAGGAAAGGGAAGCTACCCGCCGAAAGGATATTATCGAGGAAATTTATCGTGGCGAAGGTTGGAGAGGGCGAAGCTTTTGTGTGAGGAACAAAACATCTGGATACCTCCTGACCACCCACGGATCGGCTTCTGCCCTCTTTTATTATAGTCCCACCCGATTTAACGGTCGTCCATGTTATATGCTTCAGACCTGAGCAATTTTTTTCTCCTCAGGAGTTTAATATCCATCATTCTTTCCACGCCCATTCCTGACCTCATCCATTGGGGACGACGATTCAGAATTCCCTCGATGGATGTTCGTAATTTGATCTACCAGTGTCGTAAAATCATAAAACTGCGGATTCCGGAACTTCCTTTCTTATGAAATAACTACCTGCTAGTAGTTGGTACTGTGTATATCTGGGGTTATTTTGGTGATCCATCGATATGAAAGGGCGTCAAAATGGACCGCATACTTTTTTTGCGTCTTCTTGAAAATTAAGGAATTTGGTAAAACAGTGCGCCAGTTTTGTGGAGTTGTAACTTGCGTCACTTGAAGCCGTCACTAGATTTATATTTTAATGTTGGGTCGTTTTGGTCTTACTTTCTGTATGCACATAACTTCATCCTTCCAAGTTGGTACCAACATTATGGGACAGTACTAGTGGATAGGTATGGACCATCGAGTTAAGGGTAGGTTTGAGGGAGCATGAATGGCGAGGGATGGTGGAAGGTGTACGCCTGAAAAGTGCCATGATGCTTTGCGCTCCAAAAGTGCCTGTGTGCAAAAGTTGAGCCATGCTTCATAGACGATGTACCCCTGGAGGGTTGGGTTTAGAGCATTTGTTGGGTTTTTAAGGATTTTGGTGCATGGATATGGGAGAGGTTCTTCATGATCCATTGAATGGAATAATGAGGGAAGGCGCTGTGGTAGTACCGTTTTCCTTGCAGCCAACTTCAAGTCACGAACATGCATACTTCTGCTCAGTTTACCCTCCCCATGACTACATGTTATGAACCTAGGAATGGGCCATTTTAGAATGTTTAGGTAGGTACCTAATCAAGAATATTCCATGAAATGTAGTCTCATATAGCTTCGGAACTTTTCCCCCACAAGCTCCCTGCACACTTGCGCAGTGAACCCCCCGTCCCCTCATTTTTCTTATAGTCCCCCTAGAGGGAGATGGGAGAAGCTTTTGTAAAAGGTACAAAACATACCTCCAGAACCTCCCCCACATCGGTTTCTGCCCTCTTTTATCATAGTCCCACCCAATTTAACGGTGAATGTCCCTTCTGTACAGGTAATACGCTTCAGACCTCAGCAATCTTTCTTTTTTTCTCCTTTCCTTTTAGGAGTCAAATACCTCATTGACAAGGGACGACGGGAAACGGTGGAATCCAAGTTTCCATGGAACATTATGGGTGAATTTCCCTTGAAATAGGTTCTCACCAAAGAAATATAATATTCTGTTACTATTCGGTATTCAGCTTATTCGGTAGTTTTCAGCTATTCGACCGAATATTCGGCGTCAAAATAAAGTGTGCTTTGAGAAGTAGGGAAAAACAGGAAAGTTACAACTATCTTTTCATAATATTGTAAGTAATAAAATCACAATTGAAATACCAAAATAGCGACCAGTACGAGCAAATTGTCAAAGTTGTCGACTTTTATATGTTTTTGACGATTTTTGGCCACCAATATAGGTAATTCAGCAAACATACTACTTCCAGTAGTTCCAAAAAATAGGTCGTCGCCTCATTACTACAACAACTTGACTTTTTTTAGATTTATTATTATTATTATTATTATTATTATTATTATTATGGTGGTCCCAAAGGTGCTGTTTGCATGGCTATGTACTGTGCTACAATTTGACAACTCGTAACCGATACGGTTTTATTTAGAAATTTTCAAAGTGGATAACTTGAATATCGCCTCAACTTTTAATGCTACAACTTAATTCAACCTGTCTAATATTTTTGTACAATTTTGTAGAACGATAATATTATTAGTAGTTGTACAGGTTTGTAGAATCAACTGCTGCAACTTGACAACTTGAACTATCCAGTCGTATTGCGTCGGTAATTCACCTAGGAACCGCTAGGTACCTTACGAGAAGTTGAAAGAATCCGGCATGCAGCAACTAGATAGCGTGCATTTTTGTTGGATTAAGCCCTAATTTCGACCTCACCGAACACTATTTCCATAAAATCAGCCCCTGTCAGAAAAGTTAAAATGTAGGAGAATCAAAAATCACAATACGGTTTCTGCCGAACGTTAACCAAGAACTTCAAAATGTGACTTCAAAATTTCAAATACCTACGGTCGCCTAACGGTATAATTTGGTATGCTGAAGTGAAGCGAGTCGCGAGAGACCAAATCATGAACAGCTGAACTTTTCTCATTCGAAGTGCTGCATTTGGCGGTAATTACAGCAATCATCAATAATTACAGCATTTGGCTCTAACATCAATTAAATCCCATTGTTCGAGTTTTCCGCTTACTGAACAACTAATACAATCGAATAATTACACAGAATATTCTGTTATTCGGTGGTAAGTTTGGCCGAATATTCAGTATATGAAAAACGACTTTTACTAACTACAGAATGACCTAGAAATGTTGAAACCTTGGGTCGGATTCCGAATTTTCTGCATTCCCTTTCAAGAAAATTCATGTGATGTCTGTATCCACTGCAGTATCTGCTCCTTTTTCTTGGATTCCCTGAAATAACCATTCTAAGCGCCACATTGGGCTCATTGTTGTGTGGGTGTTTCCCCACTTTTCCCAACTTGAAATTACATTTCAAGCTAAGCTTAAATGAATCGTTTAACGTAACGCTCTGACCAGCCCCTTCTGCTTGCCCCCCGATTAATATTGTACACCACGAGATAGGATCGCCCCAGTATGCCGGGTGGAAAAAAACCTTGCAATGCGGCAGAGCAGGAACGGCGCCCGATGAGCTTAGCATTAGACCGTTGAATATATTCTCAAGGCTGTGCCGCTGACAGTATACATTTTGGACGGGGCCCTTCTCATTTCTTTTTATTTTACAATTTATATCCTCAGCGCTTGGGGGCCGAAACATTCTGGTCAGCAAAGCCAACCGTCCTGTTCCACTTTACCCAACGGAAAAATCCTGAGGCAGAAAGGGCTCTAGAAATAAATCTCGACCGCTCTTTAATCTTTACTTTCTTTCTACTTTATCTGGCTTTAGCTTCTCCTTTATCTTTTCCCCCTCCCCCGCTCTTTACATCCTTTCTCATCTTATCATTTTGCCGGTTGTACAAAGTTTAGATACTTTTTCTCGCGAGGGTTGCCTTTTTTTTAAGGCTTTTCCAAGTGATTACCTACAAAAACTTCTATTATTTCTACATAACGGTTCTTATCCCTTAAGCTGAGATGATAATTTACTCTCCTTCATCTTCAGTGCTTAGAATTACATGTTTATAGATACCCTGTAAGTGTTATATGCAAGAAGGTACATGTATTCAAAAGCTTGTATTGAGTGTAAAATGCCTAATGGAGCCGCTTTATAATTTTTATTAAAAGAAAGTAACATTTCAAGTAATGGTTGTGCAGACCAGGGGTTAACATAATAATGCCCACGGGCCTCTACTCTGATGTTTGCAGTTGAAAGAAGCACGCTCACCACATTGAACTTTCTTTCTAGCTTGTGCGCGTTCAAATTTCGTCCAGTTCGATGGCCCATGAACTATTTATTGAGTTTTCGCGGATCAACGTCCTCTTATATGAACTAAATCACCCCCGATGAAATCGTGGAAACCCATTCGACTACCTACTTTGATCAAATTCATATTAGATTGTAGGTCTAGTGAGCCTAGGTCATAATAATTATTTTGGTGTAACAGCGAATTCATAGATGCACTGGTCAGGGGCAGTGAACTTAAATAACTGTAATGTGTGCTGTGGTTTAGGTCAAAATGGACGAGGAGAAAAGGAAAGTTTGCGGATACATAAGGGGGATCTGTGTGGGGCTCCGCCATCTGGCTTTGCCCTCTAAAACTAAAGTAGTCCAAGAAGATCCGCGAGAATGCATTGGCTCTGACTTCACACAATCACCCAACTCATTAACCCCATAATTTTGGTTCATTATTTTCAATAATGAACCATTAGAATCGAGCATGAAAAAAAAAATTCTTACCCCCCCTCAAAATTTGATGGTTTACGTTTCAAGGTATGCAGAATCCAAAACTGCAATAAAACGCTGCAAATCCCTGCACAACGGTTTATTATTTTGTATAGAATACCCTTGTGTTACAGATCACAGCTCTATGTATAGATAACCCGTCTATATAATATGATATGTACTATTCTATACATATTATGTAGATCGCAGACCCTCCGTAGGTTAGTACCTAACCCCGTACTCGTTACTAGGTACCTACCTAAATCACGAGTTAAATGTTGCTAAAATAGTTCTGCCGATGACAAACAGTACCTAACAAAAAGAAACACACATAATGAAGTTCTGAAAAGAAATTGTTGATGAGGAGTGAAAAAAGTTGCAAAAGTACCTACCAACAAACTCCAGCCCCTTCTAGGTAGATGGTATAATGAACCGTTGTGTAATAATTTACCGTTGAGTAATGATTTACCGTAGTAATAATTTACCCATCAATAATACTTCAACGTTTGTTCAAGTTTCACTACCTACCAACAAACTCCAAAAGAGCCATCATTTTTCAAATTAAATAATATCACAGAACAACCAACTCGACTTCATACTCCGCCAATATAATCAGGTGATCCCTAGCAATGATTCTATCTCCGCCAAATTTCCTATTGTGGGCGCGTCTCTGGTTACGAGATTTGGTTTGAATTGTATACAATTTCATTCACACTGGAGTCGAAAATGCCTGTCGGTGCAAACTTCGGGGCCTTACTGTGAACGAACGGCTGGACGTACGGTGCTCCGGATGGTCTTAAAAAACTCGCAAGTTCAAGAACTATTTAAAACCGTAAAAATATTTACGTAAAAAAATTGTATAGGCGTTTTGAAAATTTCAACCCCTATTTTGAACCCCTTAGAGATGACTCACAGTAACGTCGAGCTTCGAGGACCAACTAGACGCCGAACGGAACCTATAACCCGAATTTCATCAATTTTTTTTCATGGTAACTAAGAAAAGTGGCCCGTACGGCGTACGGCGTACGGCGTACGGTGTACGGCGTACGGCGTACGGCGGACAGACAGAAATATTTTTATTGCAGTTTTGGATTCTACATACCTTGAAACGTAAACCATCAAATTTTGAGGGGGGGTAAGAATTTTTTTTTTCATGCTCGATTCCAATGGTTCATTATTGAAAATAATAAACCAAAATATTTCTGTCTGTCCGCCGTACGCCGTACGCCGTACGGGCCACTTTTCTTAGTTACCATGAAACAAAATTGATGAAATTCGGGTTATAGGTTCCGTTCGGGGTCTAGTTGGTCCTCGAAGCTCGACATTACTGTCAGTCATCTCTAAGGGGTTCAAAATAGGGGTTGAAATTTTCAGAACGCCGTAGCTCGAAAACTTTCGATAGAAGGGTATGGTTTTTTTACTTATTAAATTTGTCTTGAGCTAAACAATTTTTTGAGACCACCCGGAGCATCGTACATCCAGCCGTTCGTAAGCACCAAAAAGCTTCGTCAACACGATCGTGAATCAAACGGTATAAATCCGGCCTGGATATCATCACTACGGAGCATCTGATTATAATCAAGGATGGCTGTATGAAGTCGAGTTGTTTGTTCTGCGATATTATTTCATTTGACAAGTGATGGACTATTGGATTTTGTTGGTAGGTACTTCTGAAACTTGAACAAACGTTGAAGTATATTTATCGGTAAGTTATTACAAAATGGCAAATTATTACACACCGGCAAATTATTACACAACTGTAAATTATTACACAACGGTTTAGGTAGGTACCTAGAAACGAGTACGGGGTTAGGTACTAACCTACGGAGGGTCCGCGATCTACATAATATGTGTAGAATAGTACATTATGTTATCTATACGGAGACCTGTGATCTGTAACAGGAGGGTATTCTGTACAAAATAATAACTGTTGGGCAGGGATTTGCAGCGTTTTTATATTGATTTTTTGCTTCCTCACAACCGAAGGTAGGGAAGCCTTGGATTCGTGATTGAGTAAAAAAAAAAAAAAAAAAAAAGCGTTGCCGTAGGGGGCCTCTAGCCGCCTGTGGTTTGTGTTCATGACGGTACGTTTATTGTCGAATGAAATCTGAGGGACACCCCCAGACCCCCGGATTATAACAGATTAGCTCAAGGATCAAAGCAAGGAAACATGGAACATGTTTTTCGAATAGGTACATGATAACAGAGGATATGGAGATATGTAGAAAAACGTCTGCCAATTCGAGGAGGCAGTATAGCTTCCTCTTTTCAATCACATGAACGTATAGACTAGTTGGTTAGGTTCGTTATGATGCGGGACCATCTGCGATCCAACCCGCGTGTACCCTCAAAATTTCAGCTGTCTACGACTATTTTTCGCGTAGTTAGAAGCGTTATAAGGAAACGGACAAAATTTCATGTTAGCGAATGCGGAGAGGGAAATTACAGTAAGATTCCAATGAAGCATACGGAACCATCGATGTATTATACTGATCGACCCTCCAAATGTGAACTCATTTCAACGATAATTTAAGGTAGTTATGGGCACTCCAAGTATTTCACATTTGCGTATGCGCAGACTAAACGATTTTCATGACTTTGAAACGGGACCATCTGCGATCCAACCTGCGTATACCCTCAGAATTTCAGCTCTCTACGACTATTTATCGCGTAGTTAGAAACGTTACAAGGAAATGGTCAACATTTCATGTTCGCGCATGCGTAGATCAAAGTTACATTACCATTCCAATGAAATTGATTTGGAACTACCAAAGTATTATTCCTGACCGACTCTCCAAGTTTGAATTAATTTCAACGATATTTAGGGTAGTTATGGGTGTTCCAATTATTTCACGTTTGCGCATGCGCAGACGAAAGTTACGGTACTTTATCAATGATTTTGGTATGGGACCATCTGTGACTCAACCCGCACCTACCATCGAAATTTCAGCCCACTTCGACCATTATTTCGGTAGTTATGGGTGTTGCAAGGAATTACCACAGACAGAAAGACACCACATGAATTTCACTGGAATCGTACTATAGCTTTCGTCTCCGCATGTACGAACATGAAATGTTGACCATTTCCTTGTAGCGCTTCTAACTATGCGAAAAATAGTCGTAGGGAGCTGACGTTTTGAGGGTACACGCGGGTTGGATCGCAGATACCGTTCCAAAATCATGGAAATCGATTCGTCTGTACAAACGTGAAATGCTTGAAACGCCCATACTACCTTAAATATCGTTGAAACGAGTTCAGATTTGGAGGGTAGATCAGGAATAATACTTCGATAGTTCCATATGAATTTCATTGGAATCGTAATGTAATTTTTAGTCTGCATATGCGTGAACATGAAATGTTGGCCGTTTCCTTGTAACGCTTCTAACTACGCGAAAAATAGTCGTAGACAGCTGAAATTTTGAGAGTACACGCGGGTTGTATCGCAGATGGTTCCGTATCAAAAGAACCTACCCAGCTATTCTATACGTTCATGTGATTCAAGTGAGGAAGCTATACTGCCTAATCGAATTGGCAGACTTTTTTCTTATCACTCTGTACCAAGATCTATCAAAAAGAGAAAATGAATTAAGTATAAGGAACTTTACTATAAAATGTTTTGTATAGGTACCAAGAATGTATCTAAAAAGGCGTAGTATCTTAGATAAGCAATAAAACTGTTGCCTTGACCCATAGGATGATGGTTTGAGCATAAATGTGTACTAGGGATTGATGAAAAAACACCACACCTCTTCCTCTTTCAACTCAAAATTATTGTGGAAGAAAGTGTTGAGGTGGCAAGCTGAATAATGGGTAGAAAGTGACTATTTTCAACTTCTTTAAGGTAAAAATAGTATAGTCGTCAGAGAGTTGTTGGCTGGTTGGTTGGTTAAGTAAGTACCTACTTATTTACACTAAGAAAAAAAATAGAGGTAGACAAAAATAAGGACGCCTGCACATAGACTTCTGAGGACAGTTTCGTTTTACTCTTGATTCAAATATTAGTTCAAGGGGCCACGGCAAGATAACACCACCGCAGAAAATATATAGTCACCATAGTCACTCCATTTAACACAGGACTGGACGTTCCTTTTCCCTTCTTCCGAGCTTCCAAGACAGTTCAGTAACGTTAAGTACCTTCATGGACTTGTAGCAGAGAATAAGCTCAAGAGTGTTATTTTCATGCGTCAAGTTGAGGGTTGACCTATCTACCGCACTGAGCTTCAAAGAATTTCATCCCTCTCATTCAATTCCAACTGGTTTGTTTGAAAAAATGAAATTCAATGTTGATAAAATTAGACTCTCCAAAGATATTGATGTTGTTTGTAGAGATGGCATTCAGAGGGTCTGTCCCTAGTGACGGCATCATTCTGTTAGAAACCCGACTGTAACTTCCTATCATTATGTTTACAAACCCGACTGTACTTTTTCATGAGGGTGTGGTGCGCAAAGCGGTTTCTTTGAAACACCTATATCCATGCCCCACGAAAGAATGTTCATTGTGAGTTCAAGTGTGGAAGTTAGGTATGCGCAGATCGTACCATACAATATTTCATAAAGATTTGTCCTGTACTTGTATGTTCTCTTTGACCTATATTTGGTGTCCATATGAGGGAGGGTAGCAAAGTGCTCCATCAGCCAAGCACCTCAATTTTGGGGCAAAGCAAAAAAAAACTGCTACTCAGCCTACAGACGTCATGTAACAGTGTAACACTGTTTTAAGCTTAATTTTTCAGGGAGGAAGTAAGTAAAGTAGGTAGCTAGGCTGCGGACCCTTTTACAAAAAAAAAAAAAATTAAAAATGAATAAATAAAATAAAATAAAATAAATTGTTCAGGAGGAAATTAGGGATTTAGTTTGGAGATGGAGCACATTGGTTTGGTTTTGTGGATTTGGAGCATTTGGGAACAACTTCCAATGCCTTAGGAGTAATCTGAAACAGCAACACTATGCGATCCCCTCGCAACAAGTCGTCTCCCCATGTTTATGAACTGTGGATACTGAACAAAATCGTAGAATAACCCTTGCCCAATCCTGTACTGGTTTCCAACGAAAAGAAACAAAAGATTTTGGTAAAATAATAGGATATCGAGGGCAAGTACACCCGTCACGGGAGTAGGTGCACTTTGCACCGATACTTTTCGAAACAGCAAGTATTGGAGGGGCAGTTGGAGCGCCTTGAAACATTCTGGGAGTTGGTATCCTTTATAGGTACCATTTTAGAGGACGCGAAATAGAATAAAATGGCGTAGCAATCTCAGCTTTTGTACTTTTGGCGGATTCCCCCCCCCCCCCCTATTCCGAGTGAAACAGGGGGAAAATCTTGAAAAGACTTACGCTTTGGAGGGTCCGCACCACAGTCCGCACTCCGCAGCCGTGTGAGGTTACACTCACTAAAAACCCACTAACCCTTATCCTCTTGACCTAATCCACCCCGGAATCACTTGTTCAGCATTACTTCGAAGCGGGGCCGATCACTGGCCGATGCCATGCCCTCTTCTGATGTCTTCTGGCGGCCTCCAATTTATCATCACTAGGGTTCGGATTCGAGCATAACTGCATATTTTACTTGCAGATAGTACACGTCCAAAAAATCCGTTTGGTGGTATTTTCAAGCCTCTGGAACCAATAGAATTTAAATTTATTCGACATATAAACTCATAAAATTGCAGTTTTGAGAATAAACGCATAAAAAGGAGGTTTTCGTCCTCATGGCTTGGTTTTTTTTTTCGAATTCCGTTTACCTGGCTCCCCACATGATTGGAAATTATTTAAAAATCAGTCAGGTACAACCTCTGGGCCTTAGGTATTCAGTGTCACTAACCAAACCTTCAGTTAAGTAAGGTGGCACGGGTTGTTATATTCGTGGACTCCCAGGCCGCCATACTTACACTTGGTGCCCCACAACTCTCAGCAAGATCACGAGCGGCAGGTGACTCTCTGAGGTCGCTCAAGTCCGTCCGAGAGTACGGCGGTGTCTGTCACCTTCAGTGGATTCCGAGCCACTGTGGAGTCAGGGGGAACGAGGAGGCAGACCGGTTGGCAAAGGAAGGTACTAGAAAAGCCCAGCCTGATACACCTAGAACACTGTACTCGGCCAAACGGGAGATAGCGGCTGCAATGAAATGTCACATCAAGGAAGCAATAGAGGCGGCGAGCGCTGGAAAGGACTGGGAGCTCCTCACCACAGAGGAAGGCAAGATTTCCCCTTTTCTCCCTAGGCGAATGTCAGTGGCCCTGTTTAGGATGACCACTGGCCATGACTACCTCCAAAGGCATTTATTCAGGATAGGGGTAGTCGACACGCAAATTTGTCCATTGTGCAATTTGGGAGCCATGGACGCCCGACATATCATGGAGTGCCCTTCACTGGTAGGCATATGCGGGTTCAAGCCAGAGGAAACAGCGTGTGAAAGATATTGGGCAGCAAGACGTCGAATGAATGAGACGGGCGTTGGATTAAAAAAAAGAAGTTAAGTGGGTCATTCGCACACACACATTTGCGATGGACAGGGGTTGAGTACGCATTGGCCGGATTAGATTACCGGGATACCTGTCTGGTAAATCCGTATAGTGCATGGGGCCCAAGCATCCATTCAACAAAGGGGTTCACGTTATGTGGCATTTTGTAGATTGTTAAGCTTTCTAATTCACCAGCAATTTCAAAGTGGTCTTTTCCCACGGTTACATCGGTACCATCCTTGACTTTCATAAAAGCCTGCAGGAGTTTCATTTCCGAAGTCACCCTAAAATTAGAATCTCAAGGGAAGGAATTGGTTGAAGTGATCGGGATAATGAACGGAGTAATCGAGAAAGCCAACTCATGTCCTGGAGAGACTGGCAAAATTGTTTTAAAAAAAGTTGGAGTTCGCTGGCTCGTAATCTCGGGTGGAGTGCTGTTTGGACCCATCGAATTATACTGCTATCGAATTATAATTCGATGTTTGGACCTGGTAGGGATGCTGCGTGGCGAGACTCCACATCAGCGGATTTTGTGGACTACAGCCCACAAGAAGCAGCCTCATTTAAATATTTACCTTTAGTTTCCGTAGATGTTGAAGGGTCGTTCTCCTCACTAGAACTTCTGGTGACCGATTTCAGACATTTAAAACAGAAAATATCGAAAAAATTCCCATTTTTCAGAACAATATCTCTCTGTTTCAGTAACTTTCCACGTTGCCTATATATTTTTGTAAATAACGTGATGTAAATTTGTTCATAAAACGATATCAACCTGTAAATGATAACTCGTATATGAAGATAAGTTGTAGGACACATTTTTAATTTAATTTTTTTTTCTACGGGGTTTTTCGAGCATATTTAACGGTATAAAGGGGAGTGTTCGAGCATATTTATCGAGCATAATTCGAGGTTTTATCGAGCATATAAGTCCGAGCCCTAATCATCACTTTTGGCGGACGGAGCACTTTGCTTTTGAGCAACTCAACTGGGAGTTGGATCGGAGAACGTTTTGTGCAGTCACGCTAGACTTGATTGAGTGTGTTGTAAATGGTTGAAAATTTGTTAAAGTGCACTACCTCCATCTAGGCCAGACTAAACTATGATGAGGAACAACGTGCCTCAAGAGTTTTGAGATTTACTTCAAACTAGATTAAAACGATTCTCGGATTCGTGGAGTTCAAGATTCCAAGCGCAAATATATCCTGATGGTCTAGTTTCACAGACTATCAATATGTGAATATTTCTCATCCACAGTAAACAGATACCGAAAGAGGTGCAAAATGAATTATTTACAGCTTTGCAACGTGGATCTGAAACTTTCTCTTCAATTCCCTCAATGACAACCGGCTCAAGGGCTTTGGTGCAGGTCTGTTCTCCGCCTCTGGTTACTTGGTTGCGGGAAACGGATTTGCGGCTTTATTGAATCCACCCGGCGCCCTCAGGCTAACACCACACAATTCCAACTCGCTGTGGTTGTCAGCGAGCACAACTCACGACCCAGGAGGGTGTCACGACATGATTGAGTTTCGGAGCAATGGTTGTCCACCTTTCCAACGACGTCTTGCTTACATAGATACCTAAGGTTTTCTTTTAGAGTCTAATTCTGAAAATCACGAACGTTGTGGACCGTCCATTGCATGACATTTGGACTGAAAAAGCACTCAGCCAGTATGTCGCTTGATTAGTGAGTTTCGAGAAGGTGAAAAATGGTGATATGGTACTTTTGTGGACCCCAGTGCAGATTTTGTATCTTCCAATGTCAGCATTCGACTAGGCCTTGTTGAACACCAGTCGCTCAGTTATCAGCTATCTGCATCGTACGTAGAACGCTAATCAATACCCGACTTGAACATCATCAAGGCCCTGAGTTTTCCAAGTTCAGGCTGTATACCTATTCATTTTGGGGTGGTGGGATATTATGTGTATACTATTCGATAGGCACGGTTCTAACACAATAGAACATAGACTAATTCACCTGATTTGGGAAAAAATTCAGATGATTAACTTGGCAGTTTTCTGCCATTGGTTGTACTTTAACTCGCATTGAACAAACCATATTTTAATCCCGCTAAGAATTTGAAGACTGATGTGAAATGATAATCCATATTATTGTCGATCTATAATGCGGTAATGGTTTATGGTGATCAACATCTCAAAAAAAGAAGAAGAAACAAGAACAAAAAAAAGTGTACCCCGCTACAAGCCGCAGTTCTATGAATTTCCTGTGTGCCACCATGGTGCCAGTGACCGGCGCCACGCTGGCACCATCTGTCGGAAAAATTTGTGTTTGGTCTAGTTTTTCATGTTTTCCAGCACGCTGAGTCGAATGGAATAACTTTCAAAGTTCTATCAATCATCCTTACAGCGGTTGATAAATATTTCGCCATAAAACCTTATGAAAAAGCTGTTATTGAGCTGATACATTTCAGCCTATTTTCAAAATTGCGTGAGGCACCTGGTCAGCGGACCCACTAGTCAGTTAGGTACTACTTGACCCCCACCCCTCACTGCAAAAGATTACAGCGCACGTCTCATATCCCTAGGTTGAAACTCCTAAAGCTTTCCATAACTCTACGAGTTATTCATTAACGATAGCAAAATTTATATGACTATTTGCAAAGTAGAACATAATATTATTATACGTAGGTAGGTACTGCGTTATTTACTTGTCATAACAAATTGAACTGGAGCATTCCATTTCTAGTTTCTTGAAATGGCAATGACTTGACACAGTTTTTGTTTGCTCAGGGGGAATGGAAGAGAGTCCAGCTCGAGTGGTTGCTCGCGGCCCTGGTAGACAGCAAGGTGGTGGCAATGAAGGCTGACAGCAGTTACATGAAGTTTCATCAGGGGAAAGTCAAAGCTCATCGTCTTCCTTTGCATCACGATATCTACCATCACCGGTGCAGGTAAATTGAAGTATTACAAAGTATATAGTACCTATACCCAAGATAACTAAATGTCCGCTTGCTGAAAAAAGCGAGAAAACATGTCTCCTCCAATGTCTAGTTTAGTTTGGAAACAAGGCACGTATGACTACTATACTTGAGTAAAAACAAGAATGCTTTCGGACGATGGAGAGAGGAAGGTGAAATTGGTCCACTCTTCCGAAAGTTTTATGCGAAAAGTTCGTAGGTACCCAATCAATAAAAAGTTATTGACGCATGACATTTTATGAGCACATTTTTCAAGTAACGTTATGTGCCGCGTTAATTACCGTGGTAAATGATCAATTTATCATTCTACAATATCAAAAATTTTCCACCATTTGCCATACGTATTATTGGTAAATGTTTAGCTATTTTTCACCCAGAAAAATTCGATTTGTCCATTTTTCGAGAAATAAAAAAAGTTTACCTATCATCTGAAGTAGTATTTTTCTGTCTCGAACCACTTTTGGTCTTTACCACTTTTGGTCTACACATTCTATTGATTTTTAGCGTACACATTCTATTGATTTTTAGCCGTTTTTGAATTTACAAAAACTCAAATTTAACACTCTTTTTGTATTTTGAAAATAGCTACTTTCCTTTCGTTTGTAATTACAAACATTTGACGAAATTTGGAAGTAGGTAATTAATACAATTTGTAAAAATCGGAAAATAGCTGATTATCTATAATTAAATTGTCAGAAGGTGATTAGGCGAATGTATTAATTAATTGTTGCCGTTGTTGGGCGATTGTTCATTTTGAATTCGTCTTTGCTCGATTCGTTTAACAGTAATTACAAAAGATCGATCATCGTGGCAGTTTCATGGGAAAGGTTTAATGAAATATCAAGTTCCCGAAGCCCTCTACGTTCAGCCCTGTTATTTCCCCTTTGAAAACAACGTTCACTCGGAAAGTAGCAGCCTAAAACACCGCCGCCCCCTAATTCGGTAAGAGCACGTTATCCGGCTTGTGTGTAAGTGCTAAGTGCTCCATCATGCAAAAATGATCCTCTCTGACACTAATAATTGATTGATGCGTCGCGAGTTCCGGGATGGAAAAATCCCTTTACGGACTCGAACGCTTTTACGCTCCTTCCTGTCTTCCAAGTGATTTATTTCTCTTTGTACGTTTTAGCTCGGCCTTTTGTAGCTTCTTATGAATGTCACAAGTTAATTATTACTTTCCAGCCGATGAATTAAGGAAGCCCCCACCTCTTAAACGCACACAGTACAGTAGGTACCAGGTACAAACCCACCCCAATCCGAACTAATATTCAGCAGTTGAAATTCATCAGTTCAATTTCTATGTTGCTATCCGTCTGATTGAAGTGTAATCATAGAAGCGTAAGATCAATATTGTTTCACAAAACTGATTAAACTCTTGAAATGTAAATAGGATATAGAGGGATTGATCAAAACCTCTTCCAAAACTCGAAACTCGCAAGCAGGTGAGAATTTATCGATGGTCCTTTGTATCTACACAGTTTTCCATCAAAATTGTATAAGCTTATTTTACATAGGTCAACCCGCCAGGGATACGTTGGCTGCGCAGATGAAACGAGCCCACTTTTAATTATTCTAAACGTAGCGCTGGTCTGGTCAGTCCAATCTTCACGTATTTCATGACGGGAGAAAAATTCACAAATTCTCCCGGCAGAAGGTTTTGCGAACCTACGATGAATAACCAATTCGCTGAAAGGTCGTTGTACGTCCAGTGCGTACGGTTGGCTAAGCGGGTCTGATGAGCGAAAATCCATGGGAATTAATGAAAAAAAAAACTCAGAGGCCTGTAGCAACCAGGATACCGTCTGTTGGGTACCAAGGTCTATTAGGCATTGGGTATGTGTACATAAACAAAATTAGGCAAGGGCGTACAATAAGAATAATTTGGTCATTTTGGTTTGTTATTTGCAACAAGCACACTAAACATTTATGCCTGACTTCCAAAAAGTTGATTAAATAGGCATATTTATAAAGGTAAGTAATCATAATGTTTACTCCACCCCTGCATCCTACCTATATTTATGATGTTCTGAAATCCGATTCACAATAAGTTTTGCACACAACAATGTTTTCCTACCTATGAATCCCAGTAAATGTTTTTGTTGAAGGGGGGGGGGGGGGGGGAGGATTCTCCATAAATTTGCGTTCGTGCTATCACGTTACTTACCCCCTCTGTAAATCATTGACGGTACGGCGGCCTGTGCAATCCCTTAGCATGATGACTGACTGCTGACTGTATTAGTCAAAGCTCCTGTGAACTTACATAATAATTTTCTGTTGCCTTAGACCAAGTACTGGATTTACTGGAAAGTGTATCGAGAAATTAAAACCTTACCATGTGCTTGAGTAGGGAGACCCTGAAACCATATCAGGATCTGTCCTTGAAAGTTATCAAATTCTGTAGAAGTGCGCTAGAGGTGGAAGTGGGGAACAGAGACATAGAGAACGTCCGAAGCCAAGGGGTGGAGGGGAAACACCATACGACCCGTAAGCCTCACATTATGCCGAATTGCAGCAAGCTGAAAGATATTATTTTTTGAGTAAGCCATTTGGAGGAGCGCGACTCCCGCGAAGCGCTTAATCCACAGCTGAAACAAGTTCGGGAAAGTGGCAAAAAAGCAGTATTTGGGGCAAAAAATTATTCATAGAGAATAAATAGGTTGAGCGGCCATCTCGCATCCCTGGGAAGGCGTCGACTGGAGACGGGCAGGTTGACTGGGAGTCGACAACAGCAGTCCCAACGTATTGGTGGGGGGGGGGGGGGGGGGGGCAGTCACAGCATGGCTACAAGAGCGAATTTTCAAAGAAATATTCGCGCTATTGTGTAAAAATATGATATAGCGAGAAACCGTAGCTACCACTTTTCCTAAAATTATATCATTTTTTCATGATTTTGGCCATTTTTAAAGATTTTTGACCCGTATAAAGTCAAAGTTTACCCACTATTTTTTGAGAAAAATATTTTCATATTCGAAATAGTCCCTCCGTCGTGAATCATAACCCCAAACAACGTCAGTTGAATTAATAATGATTTTACCCTCCTAATACCAATTTTTGAACCCCTTAAAACCAAATTTGACAACTATTCTGTATGAAAAATAACTGAAACGGTATTTTTCCGTCTTCACTCACCCTTCTGTACCACTTTCAGTGATTTTATATCAATCGTTCGCGATTTTAGCGGTTTTAACCGATTTTTGACCCTTAAAATTCAAATTTGACTCCCTTAGAATTTTTTGAAAATTGCTCATCTTCGAACTCTTCCTTTCGTTTGGCAATACAAACATTTTGGCGAAATTTGGAATTTTTATCATGTACCCAAGGACAGGTATCGTCTGGAGTGACACGCAAATAAATAAATAAACATATATATATATATTTGTTAAAAATCTAGGGATGAATTCAGGATTTGCCTACAAAAATATTTCAAAAATTCATGTTCTGAAAGTTTTGGACCCATTGCAATAGCGTTATTTTCTTTGAAAATTCGCTGAAAGCAGTCAAAAAGATAAGAGCGAATGGTGCCAGCGCTCACGGAAGTGGCTCACACCAGCCAACACCGACTGACTTCCTGCAGAAGAACTCTGTCAGTGACGGGAGTAGTCTCGGACCAGATTCCGGATAGCAGCTACAGGGCATGCATCTAAAAATGACAAGAGAGGGAAGACTGCTGGTGGACTTCATTAAAAGTATAGAAATGCATCAGTTACAAATATTAAAATGTAATCTAAGAGTTTAAAAAAAGATCAGAGAAAATGCTTTCTGGCATAGGTGGTGGTTTATATTAATCAATCAAAAACAAAGTGATTTTAAACTAGATGGAAAGTGTATAATTATAGTTTTACATCTTACTGATATTTAGTACTACTTACCTACATTATTGTTGTAAATTGGCACAAAGACTGTGTAATGAATCGAAGATTCCAATAAGTACATTATTTTTCTGTCTTCTATCTATCTACATCTTGTTGCCTCAAACCAATTTCCTAGTACAGTTTGTTCACAAAGCTTTCAATGAGTCGGGTTAAGTATGAAATCATGATATTATTGCGCTTTCATCCCAGAGTCCGTTATTTCCAGCGGATATTTTATTGAATCGGTGTTTTATAATCCTCACTAATCTATATTTTCCTAAAAGGATTGATGAGGATTTAAATTTTTTTTTTAAATTCGATATGCGAGCGCTTTACCTGTAACGTAAGCATGAGATACATACTTTCCCTCTTTCAAGAACTCCTCAAAAATTTTTCTCCTGTAATTTTAGATATTATGCTTGTGCGGTAAACCACCGTAAAACGTATTTTGGTTGTGGTATCTGTTTCAGGCACAAAGAGAAGTGGAAAAAATCCGCTATGTGCAAAGTGCACCAGTGGGATGATGGGTCGGCCATGTTAGTATCCTGTTCTAAAAAGCTGTAAGTGTAGTTCCAATGACAATTTGTGCAAGGGAATAATTAACTCAGCAGACGAGTAAGAAAATATCAACCAGAGTATGGATCGCACACTATTACTCTATTACTTACACTATTTTATTGCGTAATTCAGTGGGAAAAACAGTAGGAATAGGTATGTATTTATGAAGGGCCAACCCACTATTTGAATGGCTTGAAAGAGAATCACAGTACGGCAATAGCAGAATATTAAAACATGTACGCATATTGGTTTCAGTAGCTCTCTAATGTAGGTAAGCATTATTATGCCCATTTATGGTTCTTTTCATAGGCAGTAAGGTTCAGGTACGAGTGTGACGTTTTTGAGTCAGGACGAAGAATAGGATTGTAGATTGTATATCAGTATTTTCTATTTTCAACGAAATTGGATTAATTCTACATGACTTGTTCACATCTGACAAGGTAACGAAGTGATGAAAAAGGGCTTTTCTAAGCCTCTCGTTCTAGTGAAAATTGAATTCTCGTTTATGATTCGAGTCCTGTCGTTGGTCGAGCGATAGCCAAATGAACTTAGCAGGTAGGTAATTTTATGTTTTCGATGAATGATTTTGTCGTCGAAGTTTAATTTTATTCCTGGTCATGCCTTCACGGGTTCAATGGTGGGGGGGGTGGGGGGGTGTCGGGGGGGGGGGGGGGGGGTGGAAAGATACGCAGAATGTGACAAGGCGATGGCTTTTTTATGATTTGTGAATCTTACTGTGAGCTCGTCGAGGTAGTGAGCTTATCGAGCAGCATTTCTCTCATTGTTTAACATTACAATGATCACATTAAAATTATAGCATTTCATAGGTAAATAGTAATTATTAACACGAGTCCCAAATTTTAACCATTAGCATTAAGGTACAGGTTTTGTTTTGGTGATGTTAGCGTGCGTTTTCTCTAAATGCTGCAATATTTCTCTAAAAATCTCTAAAAGCTACAATATTTTCTAGACCCGAGCGAGTGAATCTATGGTATACAGTGGTATAAAGCCGTGGCTTTATACCACCTTGTCATGACAAGCCATTAGTGGTGGAGGCTATCACCTGAAATTTCATCGTGATAAATTAATTATTCCCATCATCTCCATACGGCATCGCACCCTGGCGTTTTAGGAGCCGCGAAACGTCTCGATGTATATAAATCGAATAGAAGGAAAATGGGAGAGGAAATATAATTTAGCGATCCCGCCCTCGTGCCATGCACATTATAATTCATGTCACGTATCGGAGTGGAGGGGTTGGTTGGTTGGCGAGGGGTTTTAACCCTAAATGCGGTGTCATGTTTGCGGTTGAGGAGTAGGTATATATGCATATCGGAGGTAAAATAGATGCGGGTCACGCCTTGACAGAGGCTCGTGCTTACAAGCTGGGCCAAATTTGGTCGGGGGGGGGGGGGGGGGGAGAGGGGGGCTCTTCTGAATACGATTTTTTAGGCGACCTTCCCTGTGCGTCGAATGGTGGGCGCAATTTGAATTGTCAATGATTTTTTTCTCGATATTTTAAAATGACTTGCAGGTGTTCATTCGCGGACACGTGGTTGGTTCTGGACTAAAAATCTTCAATGAGGTACCTACCTAAGTAACTTCACTAAAGACCAGTCCCAAAATTTAAGATTCCACTAACTTACAGTACTTGGGTGTTTGTTATTCCCACCACTGCAGTGTTGCTATCTGTCGTCGGAATTAAATGTACCTGTAATACGATTACATAATTATTTTGCTCAGTCTATCAAAGGAATTTGGCGTGTTTAGCAAAGCAGACCATTTTAGTGCCGTTCATCAACGTTAGTTAAATTCGGTAGGTAGTATTTTAATAATTTCATGTGTTGTTCATTGATAATTTACAAACAAATTTCTTATGTGTAAATAATTTTGTTTCAAACAGTTTTCGTAACGGTAGACTAGGTCCATCATATCCATCATATTTATACACAGTAAAGGTGCATGAAGAACTAATGTAGGTACTATGTTTTATATCAAACTATAGTTTTTCGAGAATCATGTTCACAACATTTTTCCATACAGTGCTATTTGGTATACACGATGTTAATTATTCCTTCACACAATCGTTGTTGTTCATATTCTCGTCGTGTTTGGCACATCTACACTATTTAGTTAGTTTTGCATGTTCCGTTATTAACATTATCTTTTTCCAATGTTTTCCTTCTTATCTCTTCATTTTTGCCGAGGAATCATTGTGTTCTTGTATGATCCCTCTGTTATCTGCAGCGCACGAAATATACAATGGATTTGAGTAATTTGTTGTACATATATATATTTAAGTAGGTACCTACTCCACTATGACGTAAGGTTTGTTTTGCGTACGGGATTTGAAAGTGTGAACTATGTAAATATTATTCCTTCCCGGAAGTCCTTTGGTGCCGATACCTTCCCAGTGACAAAGTTTGATAACAACTTATTGGGAACTCTTACAAGGTCCCCGTTTTAGTAGGGCCAGAATATATTCCAAGAGTAAAATCTAGCTAAATCAAAAGGCTGATAGCGAAATCGAGATGAGTGATGTTCTTCTGGTATTTTGACTTCCTAATAGTTTATTTACGTTACCTCTATATTATAGTGTATAATATAAAAATGGTATAATATAATAATGTGTAATAATAATGGTATAATTTCGTCAAAATTTAATTACTAAAACAACTTCAATGTTTGTAAAGTCGACTCTTGGTAATTCGAAACTCAAGGGACCTTGAAACAAGTTGAATTACTGAGATTTCGATAAGACACATTTGGGTCCTTGTTCTGCTCCGAAGCTCGGCAGCCCAATCGGAGTACACCCAGGGGTGTTATGGGGCAAAAATGGTTGTAAAAAACCGCTGCAAAGTCCTTGTCACACGGGTTTATTATTCTGTTGGACATACCTGCAGAAATGTGGGCTGTTCATTTATTGTTTCTCTGTTGAGCAATAATTGAAATAGCTATTTTTGATGGTTCCCGCCAATTTTGGCCCCCAAAAACACGAATTAGGCTCCTTTTTTTTGCAAATTATCTTTGATCATTGGCAGTCCATTTAGTTTTCTTGATTCACCTGTTCATACTACTTCTAGTGTTACTATACAAATTTATGGTGATTTCAGACAGTTTCCCAAGTTTTTTATTAATAAAAAATTAATTGTAGGAGTTTACCTTCGCTACAACCTGAATTCTTCACTCTTTGGTCAAAATTGACTTCATATTCGGGCTTCTCGCATTATAAAACATGGAAAACGATACCTCAAAAGCTCATGTTAGTAAAACACAAAAAAAAAAACATTTTTACACCAACTTTTCTCCCATATCACTCTTCGGTATATTCCAGTCGGGCTGCTAAGTTTCGGGAAACAGCTAGGGCCCAAATGCAGCCTGTGTGCGAAAGAACGAATTTTTTAGACCGAAAATAAAGTAGATATGGATGATACGGCTGACGGGCATTTTCGGAATCTACGCACCTTAAAACGTAAAAGAAAATTTTTTGAGGGGGTGTTATACAATTTTTTTGCTGAGCGAATACGTAGGTGTATTATTCACAGAATAATAAAAACAAGTAGTTGGCTTTGTAAATGCTGCTAGAATCCTGTATATAATTATATCAAACGGTTGACAACCCTGAAGAGTATGGTCGGCAACCATGGAAAAACTTCCAAATCCCCTGTTTAAAATGTTATTTGAAAGTTTGTTGTAAGTCGGTTTTTTGAAAGTTTCTCCCAGTCTTTCTGATGGATGACCGAAAATGGCATAAACGGTTAAAATATTCAACTTGACATTATGTAAATGACGTCTAGAAACGTGTTTGCTGAAGATGACCCTCGGTGCTCGGTTCCCCTCGGCATGACAAGACCGTAAAGTGGGTCGGAAAGCTCGTCTAAGAGCCCACTGACAGCGATTGGGAGCTCAACCTTCCCTTCAAAGCTCTAGGTGTCGTGCCGGGTTCAACTAACTTATCTCTGGAAAGGTAGCCAAAAGCCAGGGATTTCTACCTCTGGTTGTTCCCTTTTACTCTAGAGCTAGACATTTCATATTATCTTGGCTTTTATGGAACTGTGAGGGTGCGGGGTGTCCCTAACACTTGCTTGTTCTGCTAGTCATTGATCGTCGCTCCCAGGGGTACCGGTTGTAAAGGGTCGGTGGTGAGGGTAGGGGGATGCTCTCCATCTGTATTAATGAAATATTTTTGTCTGTCTCTTCCATGATTTGAATAAAAAATTATTACAATTAATATTACCCTGGGTGGTTGACTTTGGATATCCTAATTTCGGCAAATACATCTGTAGGGTTCGGCAGCGAAAGGAGAAAAGACCACACATTTATCGGTTATAAATTTATTTGAATGATACCGATTTCGACTTATCTGTCTTCCTCAGTCACATCATCTGTGGGCACATGACACACAGGTTGCACAAAGATTGCAGGCCCCCCAAACATGCGATAAAGCTGATACCCGTGGTACTTACTTACTACCAAACGAAACAAAAACACAACAGGACACCCTACCTGCATCGTCAGCTGTATGGGACCAAAGGTTCTTCTTAATCAACAATAGGCAAAAAAAGGAGTCGGTCTGTGGTTGAAACGAAAAAATACAATAATTGACGTATACACATACTGCAGCCTAGAACTGACTAGAAAAAAATTATGGTTGAAGACAAACCTCTAGATGCTGTCAGGTAGGTACCTAGCTATAAAATTGAAGGAAAGAACTTCAGGCATCACCCTACCACCAAATTATTAATTTCATCAAGAATCTTGACGACGTTCTGGGGTAGGTACAAACTAGCTCACCACACTAACCTGCTCGTTTTCATGTTACTTCGTTTTTTTCCCCTACATGCGAATGCCACCTGTTTTCCTTTATGGTTGTCGTGAAAGTATTTCTATGGTTTTTGTTTTTACCTACCCCAGAACGTCGACGAGTTTCTTGATGAAATGAATAATTTGGTGGCTCGAAGTTCTTTTCTTCCATTTTGTAGATATGTTAGTTCGCACACCACCTAAACGAAATATCTGAATCAGATGTGGCTTGAGGAATATTTCAAGGGTAATTCATTTCGAAATATACGACTCCTTAGGGCATGTGTGGCACCACCTATCTTGCTGCTTCTAGTCAGTATTAGTAACTACCACGGCTACATCCTGTCAAATTTCAGCATCGTAGGTTGGATAGTGGAAGAAACTAACCTCAGGGCTCACTCAGCTGATCATGGTGGGGCTCCACAGCAGTCGGTAATTTACCCTTCAACCCCACTCTGACAGGTCGGGAATGTTTCGGAAGGCAAACGAATCCCTCATACAATGACTTCTCGTTAAGACAGACATCCGGCGGGAAGGTGACACCCTGTAATGGAGGTGATAGTCCCTCCTACATAATGCAGTAAGAGTATAATTCAAACCCATCTGACTCCCATGTATAATGAATGATTCTCGACACTCTGCTTTTGTTCATCCCCGTCAACCCTGAGCATTTTTACACATCTGAGAAAGCGCTAGGTGGAAATTGAAATTCATTTGGCTGACGTACTTCATACGTAGGTAGGTACTGTGTTTAATTAAAGGCAAAACAAGAATAATAAATTCATGTGCCGGATCCTGTCTAGTGCCTTAAGCGTCCACAAGAAATGAATGCAATTCTAAATCGCAATAATAGTTGTTCACTGGTAAGTGGTGGTACCTATAGTAAGTCATGTAGGTCACTATTTGATACATAAATATCTATTTGAATTTCATGAAGTCCACGAAAAATACCTACGTTGTGGGTGACTTTTTCGGTTAGCAGTTACTTGAAACAGTGTTACGTTCTGTGTGGGCCCATCTGCGTGCCTGATGAGTTCGAAGTATATTTGCTAGAGCCGTTTTTACTTGAAATTTGGGGCAAACCTAATACGTACAACAACGTAGGTTAGTGTAGCATTTGGTTTACCTAACAGGTACAGCAAAGACCAATCGGTAGGTACAACAAAGCCCAAGGTTAGTGTAGCCTAGCCTAGTGGGCTGGACAGGAGCAGAAGCGTGGTATTCGTATCACATAGCTACTAACTCAAAACGCTGGAAACTATTACACAACGGTTTATTATGCGCCTGTATAGATGCCCCTTCTGCGTAGATCGCTGTTTTCTGTGGTCAGTACTTTGTGCCCCCCCCGACCCAGGAAAGCCCAGGGGGTCTATTCACTAAAATAGATAGTGGAAAGAGATTATCTATTTTGAAAATCTCCCGGGAGAGATAGTATCCCCTGGGAGACAGTCTCTTCCAATGTCTCCGGGGTTTGTCTATTTTACAGAATAGCTCCAGTGACCTTGAGAAAGAGATCTGGATCCTAATGCATGAAAATCCTATAGTATCCATGAAGTGCGAGATGTTTGTGCCCCCGGGAGTTCAATTCATTAATAATGAACGCATTTCTTAGTAATACCTATTCAATGGGTACCTACATCAATCCATACTTGGACGTTTGTACTCATGAATCGGATAAAAGTTTAAATGAAATCGAAAAAAGTCTCAACTATAAACAGAAAAAGTCGAATTAGGGGGCTTAATGCTTGTATTATATCTACACCTAATGAACGGCCACTCTTAGATAGGTAGGTACCTACCTCAACCCGTACTTGGGCGTTTTTACTGATGAATCAATAATATGTATATATATTTTTAATGAAAATTGACTTGCCTTTATAAAATGAAAAAAAAAAACAAAAAAAAACACTCGATCAAAATTACCGATGTGATTGCGGATGAACGAGGATATTACACGATTTATCACTGTCAAACAAATGAGAAATAGACTCTCTCTTTCGAGGAAAGACACCTAATTAGCTGTCTCTGAAAGAGATCGAAAATGACAAGATGGCCGCCAACTCTCTCTTTCAGAAGTTACTGAATAACCCTGTCATGGATACTATAAAAATCTCTTCTGCCAAAAGAGAGAGTCGGACCAAAAAGAGATGTCTCTTTCGGTTAGTGAATAGGCCCCCTGAATCGAGTAGTGGAGCTGGCCCGGGAATTACGGTTTCCTAAAAATGCGCGGGATTCAATAAATAAATCATTAATTATTATTTTGTTGTTATTCATGAAGCATGACGTTTGTTCATAGTGAAAAATTACCTATCAAAAAAATACAAAAGAGCCATAATTCTTCAAATGAAATAATATCACGGCCCCCTGCACTGTACGGTCGCCCGTCTCTGCTAAGCCTTCTAAGGTTCGAATAAATAGAGATTATTTCGAGTTTTCCAAAAAGAAAAAATCACGGAACAACATTTCATACAGCCATCCGTGATTATAATCAGGTGTGCCATCAGAGCCTCGGTCCTGATGATTTATGTTGGAAGCTGGAATAAGTTCCAACTATTTGACTGGAACTGTTCATTAGTGTGATATAGAATTCACTAAAATCTCACTAATAGTTGACCTAGTTGGTGTTTTCATCGTTCGAATCTGATACCTAGAATCTAGGTGTAAGTCTAGAAGATAATAAGAAGATAATCAGTTTGCTACAAGATACCTAATAAATCCCTGTTTTGAAAAACATGTAGGTACCGTTGTTGTTATTACACTAACTATTGCTGTGAGTACATAGTTTCAATACCTAAGTAGGTTCAAATGTTTCATAATTATTACCTCCGGCTTTGTAATAAAATATGAAGAAGTATTACGTATTTACAATAATCATAAATAACTAAGTAGCACCACTTACCTTTAGTGGAGGAAGACCCGGGGATGAATGTGGTAGAAATCAAATCGCAGCACTAAACACTAACCATCGATCGACTCGGGCCAAAGGATGCACTCCCGTAGGTTTCGATTGCCCATAAATCACTTTACACGGTTAAATCGGCGGATCATACCGAGGCGATTCGAGGGGAAAACACACGATAATACATACTTAGTCCAGAATTATTATTCTCAGTGAATTTTGAATCAAAACCACCACTGACCTAACATCCGTCGCGGGTGCTCGTTGCAGACTGATCTAGGAGAAGGTGGCTGGGTGGGGAATGACCTTGGTAGGTAGGTACTTGGAAGTTTCTTACGTTTTGATTGGAATAGGTCATTATTTCATTAATATGATGTTGAATTTCCGAAAACCACCAATATTCGACGTAGTCGGTGTTTTCCGGTGTTTTCATCATTCTGAGTAGGTACCTACCTAACTTGGGTGTCCCACCAGAGCCTCGACCCTCCTGCTTTAGGTAGGTAGGTAACTTGAACATAATTATCCTTAATGTTTTGATCAGGAAAAGACCACGAGTAGTCTCGTGTAATGATACTGAAGAATATCACGTTCGTACCTGCCTACCTACCATGCCCCCCCCCCCCCCCCCCCTCGCAACGCATACATACGCTGATTCTCCTCTTGAGATAAGTCTAAGGACGTTTGATATACTACTATCGGATCAGAAATATCTATATTACTAATACGTACTAAAATAATTTTTTTTTAGATGAGCACCTGTGCTCAAGTATGTAGGTATGAGTGAAAGTACCTATTCAAGTATCGAATTTCTGTTCAGTTTTATGATAAACTAGTCATGAAAACGCTGCGAAGTCCTTGTCACATGGGTTTATTATTCTATTGGACTTACCTACAGAAATGTTGGCTGTTCATTTATTGTTTCTTTCATGCGTAATAATCGAAATAGCTAATTCTTATGGTTTCCATTAATTTGGGCCCCTAAAACACAAATTAGGTACGCTCCTTTTTTTCAATTATCTTTGATCATTGGTAGTGCCATTTAATTGTCTTGATCCACGTGTTGATACTACTTCTAGTGTTATTATACAAATTTATGGTGATTTCAGACGATTTCCCAGGTTTTTCACTCATAAAAAATCAATTTTGGGACCTGAACATTTGGTAGAACTCAATATTCCACTCTTTGGTCAAAATCGACTTCATATTCGGTCTTCTCGTCCCCAAAAACATGGAAAACTATATCTCAGAAGCTCATGTTACCAACATGTTGCTAAAACGCAAAAAGTACCTATTTTTACACACATTTTCACTCATAACACCCCTGGGTATATTCCGATCGGGCTGAAAAGTTACGGGACACAACTAGGGCCCAAATGGAGCATGTGTGAGAAAGAACGATTTTTTTAGACCGAAAATGAAGCCTGTACACGTGATACGGCGTACGGCGGACGGACATTGCATTTTTGGAATCTACGCACCTTGAAACGGAAAAGAAAAAAGTTTGAGGGGGTGTTATAAAAATTTTTTGCTGAGCGAATACATAGGTGTATTATTCACAGAATAATAAACCAAAAACGCTGCAAAGTCCTTGTCACATGGGTTTATTATTCTATTGGAGTTCTAGAGATTCTTGTTGGCAGTTAAATTTATTGTTTCTTTCATGTGGAATGATTGAATTAGCTATTCCTGATGATTTCCACCAATTTTGGCCCCCAAAACATGAAATAGGTACACTTTTTTTTCCCCCAGATCATCTTTGATCATTGGTAGTGCGATTTAATGGTCTTGATTCAGCTGTTTACACTTTTTCTAATGTTCGTATACACATTGATGGTGATTTCAGACAGTTTTCCAGGTTTTTGACTCAAAAAAACCAATTTTGGGAGCTGAACCAATGGTAAAACCTCAATCTCCACGTCTTTGGTCAAAATCGACCTCATATTCGGTCTTCTCGTCCCAAAAAACATGGAAAACGATACCTCAAAAGCTCATTTTACTAACATGTTGCTAAAACGCAAAAAGTACCTATTTTTACACGCATTTTCACTCATAACACCCCTGGGTATATTCCGATCGGACTGAAAAGTTTCGGGACACAACTAGAGCCCAAATGGAGCATGTGTGCGAAAGAACGACTTTTTTAGATCTAAAATGAAGCTTGTACACGTGATACGGCGTACGGCGGACGGCGGACGGACATTGCATTTTTGGAATCTACGCACCTTGAAACGGAAAAAAAAAAGTTTGAGGGGGTGTTATAAAAATTTTTTGCTGAGCGAATACATAGGTGTATCATTCACAGAATAATAAACCAAAAATCCGTTTTTAAAACGTGTAGGTACCTACCTACTTTCAGGAAGTGAAAAGCACACATGAATTCTAAACGGTATTGCGCAAAGTAGTTGATGATCTCAGTCTCATGATCTGTAAACTTGTGTCTGTGATAGGCAGGCATGGAAGAACGTTTTTCCATGACAGGTAGGTACTACCTGGTGGAAAAAATACTGTTGCGCTCCCGGCTGTTCCAAATTTTGATTTCCTCAAACAATTCCTTCTTGTTTACGACAAGATGACAAAATTATTTTCATTTTAGTATTTCTTTCGATACCAGCATTTTTTCTATATTAGTAGCTACTGGTATTGGAAGAAAAGTATCGATACCTAAATACTAGTAAGTATCGAAATGAAAATATCGATACCGTACACTCAGTTCCACGCAGATTATTAACTTGTACATTTCTTTTCTTGTTTGGAAAAAGTAAGAATAGAATAAGACCTAGTCGGTTAAAATGAAACTAACTACCTAGGTTTTTAAAACTTCATGTAGAAAAATAGGGACGGGGAAATAAAGGGAAAAATCTAGGTCAGATCGAGAAATAATGGGACATTTCGACTCTTCGAGCGGGAAATTCGGAAAAGTGGCTCCGGCAGCAAATGGTATACCTACTCTATCTGAGAAGGTATAGTTTTCAATTTAATGTACTTGGGTACCTACGTATTGTAGTTTTGAATAGGTTACGTGTGTGCGTGTGTGTGTGTGTGTGTGTTAATGACTGTAGTGTTCAGAGGTGAATGAATTACTGAAAGTTGATAATCCTCTTGGAATTGTGACCTGAAAATATGAAATACCTTTTACATTTTGATGTTCTATGCAAACTACAGTATAATGAGTTAAATAGCGGTGAAGAACTACACCATGCTACATTGCTACCTCACGATTTCGTGTACCACTTAGCACTCCGGTAACTCCTGAATACCTCCTGTATATTAGCGTAATACAAAAGGTCACTTAAGTACCCACAAAAGTATTCGCGATGAAAGTTCAATGATGTGTGTCTAAGAAAATATTGAGCGGAGTACGTAGAGGTGAATATCAATCAAATCTTTGCATAAATACAACAGTGCGTTAATCCATACCTACCCAGCACTCTTGTGTACCTACCTACCTCCTTTGCATGATTCCGCTTAGCTGTAGTCCCAACCGTACATAGTAATATTTACCTTTGATATCTCCCTCCGCCGAGCAATAACATAGCTGATAACTCGGCTCGTAATGCTGTCTATTATATGCAGCAGGGTCACGGACGAGCGCTACGTCACCCTAGACATGGTCGAGGAAGACTACGAAGTAGCTCGTCGGAAGAGGCGGAAAAAACGACGTAACGTTGGGCCTATGCTGCAGCGACCGCCGCTCATCAGCAAGCCTAAGGTAAAAAAAACCCTGTTTATAAAGATAACAGGAATGTGGTAATATCTGTTCACTTCAACGTACTCATATCCGTGCTAGATCTCCATCCTAGAGACCTACTAAAACAAGTACTACATGGAAAAGAATGTTAATTTTAAATAGGTAGGTAACAAGAAATATAATTTATTAATAAACATGAAATACGTAGGTACCTACCTAATTAATAAGTAACAAGAAATAAAATAACTTGAAACAACGGCAGTACATGTAATAATACATAATTAGTGGTGGGGAGGAGATAATGTCCGTTTTTTCCTTAATTTGTTCAAAATTAGAAGGTAGGTATGATTAGATATTGATTAGATTTTGTAAGATTCGACTAGTTGTTGAAAATAATGAACCAACTTACTGAAAAAATAATGAAGAGCTTGATTGGTAAACTGAAGAGTTCAAATAGTGTCAGTTTTAAATAGTTAGGCGACACGAAATTTATTAATTAATAAACACGAAATACATAATAAGTTACAAGAAATAAAATTCAAACTTGAAACAACAACACCTATTAGTAGGTGATAATACAAAATTAGTAATGTCGGAGCCAAAGGTCGGTACGACTAGATACCGATTTGATTTTGAAAGATTCATCATTGAAAATAATAAGTGTCAGCCATTCATTCCACTGAATGGTAAACTGGGAACTCTAGTTGAAGATTGGTGTCATCTGTAGGTTTGGGGGAAAAAACCCATTCAAAGGTTGAATTGGAGCTTTCGTCGATGCTTGTACAGAGGTGCACCATCATGGTTGACATGGTAATATTATTGTTGATGTGGACCAGAGCAAAAACATTTGAACAAGTTGCCAAATTTTGAAAAGTTACCACAAAGCACAGTTTTTGGGATGACCCTGAACTATTTACCTGAATTATCTAGTTCACTAAAATAGACAGTGGAAAGAGATTACCTATTTTGAAAATCTCCCGCGAGAGATAGTCTCCCCCGGGAAGACAGTCTCTTCCAATGTCTCCGGGTTCGTCTATTTTACAGAATAGCTCCAGAGACCTTGAGAAAGAGATATGGATCCTAATACACGAAAATGCCATAGTATCCATGAAGTGAGAGATGTTCCTGCCCCCCGGGAGTTCAATTCCTTAATAATGAACGCATTTCTTAATACCTATTCAATGGGTACCTACCTACCTCAATCCATACTTGGACGTTTTTACTCATGAATCGGATAAAAGTTTAAATGAAATTGAAAAAAGTCTCAATTATAAACAGAAAAAGTCGAATTAGGGGGCTTTTAATGCTTGTGTTATATCTACACCTAATGAACCTCTTAGGTAGGTAGGTCCCTACCTCAACCCGGACTTGGACGTTTTTACTCATGAATCAATAATTATGTATATATTTTTAATGTAAATTGACTTACCTTTATGAAATGAAAGAATACACGATCAAAAGTACCGATGTGGTTGCGGATGAAGGAGGATATTACACGGATGAAGGAGGATATTACACGGATGAAGGAGGATATTACACGATCACTGTGAAACAAACGAGAAATAGACTCTCTCTTTCGAGGGAAGACACCTAATTAGGTGTCTCTCTGAAAGAGATCGAGAATGCCAAGATGGCCGCCAACTCTCTCTTTGAAAAGTTACTGAATAACCCTGTCATGGATACTATAAAAATCTATTTGGCCCAAAGAGAGAGTCGGACCTGGGGGCCTATTCACTAAAATAGACTGTGGAAAGAGATTATCTATTTTGAAAATCTCCCGCGAGAGATAGTCTCCCCCGGGAAGACAGTCTCTTCCAATGTCTCCGGGTTCGTCTATTTTACAGAATAGCTCCAGAGACCTTGAGAAAGAGATATGGATCCTAATACACGAAAATGCCATAGTATCCATGAAGTGCGAGATGTTCGTGCCCCCGGGAGTTCAATTCCTTAATAATGAAAGCATTTCTTAATACCTATTCAATGGGTACCTACCTACCTCAATCCATACTTGGACGTTTTTACTCACGAATCGGATAAAAGTTTAAATGAAATTGAAAAAAGTCTCAATTATAAACAGAAAAAGTCGAATTAGGGGGCTTTTAATGCTTGTTATATCTACACCTAATGAACCTCTTAGGTAGGTAGGTACCTACCTCAACCCGTACTTGGACGTTTTTACTCATGAATCAATGATTATGTGTATATTTTTAATTTAAATTGACTTACCTTTATGAAATGAAAGATTACACGATCAAAAGTACCGATGTGGTTGCGGATGAAGGAGGATATTACACGATCACTGTGAAACAAACGAGAAATAGACTCTCTCTTTCGAGGGAAGACACCTAATTAGGTGTCTCTCTGAAAGAGATCGAGAATGCCAAGATGGCCGCCAACTCTCTCTTTGAAAAGTTACTGAATAACCCTGTCATGGATACTATAAAAATCTATTTGGCCCAAAGAGAGAGTCGGACCTGAAAGAGATGTCTCTTTGGCTTAGTGAATAGGCCCCCAGATCACATCTCCGGTGGCGATTGAGGGGGGGGGGGGGGGGTGCTTTATCCCCTCCACCCCAAGCAAATATTGCTGTGTCTGGTTTAAATTCTAGCACAGCTTCTCATATTTATCGTTGAGCATGAATTCCTGAATTTTTGGATTATTTTGTAGTTACAGACGAAGTACAGATTTTGTAGGAGGTCACAAAATGGATAGTAAGGGGCTAAATTGTAATATGTCAACAATGCAATTTTAAAGGCCATAAATATGTTCTCCTTAAATAAATTGAGGTTATCCTGAACGTCGAACCAGTTTTGCGTCGTAGGGTACCTACCTAAATAATCCCGTTTTCTCATTTCAGGTGGTTGATCCAAACGACCTGCCTAAACGGGCGCGGTGGACAATCATCATCACCGCGGGTTTCCTCCTGCTCACGTGCATGCTCCTCGTCGGCATCACCCTCCGGATGGCTCCCATCATCGACCAAATGGGTGAGACCTCCATCCTCAAACTGACGCTTCTTAGAACGTAGTCGCTTCCAAACAGGATACCATAAAGGGATTACTATAAATGTAGGGCCTCATGTTTCAGTTCACAATCAGAACGAGGAGTTGATGAACTCACTGAATCGTCAATCTATGGATTACAATGGGACGATGCTGATGGCATGATATTACCCACAATCCTCACATCAAGTAAGTAATCCAGAAATGGTTAAATGAGAAATCATAATGTTATAATTACATAGTTATGGTATTACGTTTCGTATTTATTCAGTAGGTACCTGTGCAGTTATTGTTGCTTGTGATGAATGTGTTTGAGCGTACATCCACCAGGAGCGGTGTGAGGGAGGATGTGCCCGGTTTGGTTATGGGCGGACCACCACCATTCCCAGGATCTTTTTGGATGTGTGCTCGGTTTGGTTATGGGCGGACCACCACCATGCCCGAGATCTTTTAAGAAGTGGGTCCGTAGGTTATGGGCGTACCACCACCATTCACGGATTATTTTGGGTTAGGAGAGAGACGAGTAGTCAGCGACTAGAGGAGAGCGTAGAATCATGGAAGAAGAGAGAAGGAAAAGTCACTCCATGTAAAATGGGGTGCAGCCTTTTCTTCGCCTCGACGAACCCGGTCCCTAGTGGAGGCGAGCGTAAGCTTGTAGCCTTGTAGTACTACTAATCATCACGAGCGCTGCTAGTGCATCACAAGACCTCCACGCTCCGCCCCTCACCTTCCATTCCTCGCAGTATCCACGTTTCAACGGCTTTTTCTCGTTCTTGTTTTTCTCCGCGATCCACCATTCTGATATGTGATCTTGTGCCTTGCCTAGTATCATTTACTTTATTACTTCTCATTTCGCGTCGTTCTGTTTTATAATTTTTATCGTCTTCATCATTCCTAATGTAGTACCTAGATAGTTCTGTGACGTAGTTTTCCACTGCTTGCCTCCAGGAAAGTGTTGTGTCAAGTGGTGCAAATATCTAACCCCTTTTTTTAGTGTACATAACTAATTTAATAAGTATTGCAACTGTATTAATAAACGATCAATTTTAATAACCTGTATTAATTCAATTGGGTGCCTACCTACTCATTTTCGTTATTTACCTACTATTTGTTGGGTAACTACTTGGTAATTTTTTTTTTCATTTCACGAATTTTTGTCTACATCGTCTCCTATGAATAGAAGAGGTTACGAAATCAAGCAGTGTTAGGTAAAGCAAAACAGAAACAACACGCCATGGTAAATAGAACATTAAAATAGCCTCAAAAAATATAATTTTGATATCAAATGACAAAAATAGGCCAGGTTGTCTGGAGGGGGGGGGGGGGATGTCAGGCACACCGCGCTCTATTGATGCAGGCATGCACTGTGGATAGTTCCACTCGCCTCCGTTAGGTTGCTCTGAAAGCTTCTCAGCACGCCATTTTACGTGGAGTGAAGTTTCCTTCTCTCTTCTTCCATGGTAGAATGAGGAAAAAGGTGCAGGAGGCGAGTTTTTATAGGCTCGGGAGCTGTCTCCCTCCATCCTCTAGCTAGTAGAGGATGGTGGGGATCTCCAGGCTGGCCCTCGGCTCTCTTGCGTCTTCTGTCCCCACTTCTAGGTTTATTTGGCGAGATCTTATTTCTACGTACAAGAGTTGTGGTTCTGGGAGGATACCACAACACTGCTGTTACAGTGTTATCAGAGTTGTGAGGTGGGTTGAATACGTCGATCAATTTGGTTAGTAAGCTGTTGGGATTCGACTCACTTAGTGGAAGTGGTACTAATAATGTCGGAAAGTAAACATTTAGCATCACAGACTAACTGAAATGCTTGTCTAGTGTTGTCGACTTGCAATTCCAACTCTTTTGTAACAAGACAAAACGGTACATGAAGTGTAAAATCTATTACTATGTCAAAGTAGTAGGTGCTACTTGGGGAAAAAATATTCATCCGGCGTAAGTCATTTTATGAAAAATACACATGTATTATACACATGTGTATATTCTGAACACTACCAAAACCTTAACAACGATTCGAAAAATATTAAACAGAATTTAAGGCACTCATAACATATAACACTAACAGCCATGAGAGAATTGATTTAATCAGTACGAAAGGCATAGACTAGCTGAATAATAAAATGACTATCGGCAATACAAGACTAGCCAATAAAAATAATCATATAAAGACGGTCCACGCACAGCTGCAGGCCTCAGTGAGATTTACCATAATGACTTCACTTTGTATCATGCGATATATTGACACAATGAGAACCATTAGTTAGGAATATAGGCCGAAATTGGGTTGTTGATGAGAGATTTCTCGAATTTCAAATACAAAACAATTTAACTTTTTTTACAAAATTTAAAAAAATTTAACCATTAGTTAGGAATATAGGCCGAAATTGGGGATGTTGATGAGAGATTTCTCGAATTTCAAATACAAAACAATTTAACTTTTTTTAAACTTCCACGTCAGAGCTTGAACGGCTTGCGTTATTTGCAAAAATTTTAATTTTGAATTCAATGCGGATGAGAGAACTGAGATTTTAAAGTAGGTACAGTAGAGTTTGATTGTGAGCTTCTCTTGTGTGGAGAACTGCAACAGTTGAAGTGGTCATGGAATAGAAAAGAAGGTGTGGCAAGGGTCCAAATGGGTGTTACTGCGGTACTTGGTAGGTATAACAAAGAAATAATTATATTCATAGAAACTGCAAGGGCTTACAAGACTATCGGGTAAATTATGGTAGGTACCGTCTATCCTTGGTAAGTACGAGGCAGCGACATTAAATAGAAAATGAGGATTAACTACAGACAACCTCGTCCCCACAATGTCTGTGGCACCATTGAAGTAGAATGCCCTCACTAGTGCTACTGATTACATTGTGTATATAATTACTACTTTCTGAGGTGTGAGTTCGTGACCGAATTCTGAATATAACCAGTTGATAGGATCTTGGGAGGCGGTCAGAAACAAGTGTGTACTCTGAACGCCTACCATAGGATCTTGGTAGGTTATATAATTATATTTGACGCATATAGATGTATATTCTGTGTATGCAGGTAGTTAAATATTCTGAAAGATAGGTTTATATTCTGTATATGAGGTAGGTGTATATTCTGTCAGATAGGTGTATATTCTGTATATGCAGACAAGTGTATATTCAGACCGCCTACCATTGGATCTTGGTAGGTTATATAATTATATTTGAAGCAGATAAGTTGTTAAATACAGGCTTGCCTGGCAAAGGTCTTGAAAAATGATTATAAACAAATTAATAGTTAATCAATTTGTTACTTTATTATAGGATCAGCGAGGTACAAAATACTCACATGTTTACCCTCTCCACATTTCAGGGTAGGATGGCCGGATAGTAAGCGTTCAAATTTTCGAGCCCCATTCCTGTGAGGATTGTCTCCCACGTCACAAAGAAACATTTAAAAAGAAACTTGAAAAAAAAACGACAAAATGTTTCGCGGAACCCGAATGAAGACCCAGCATCAGTCTTTCTTCCGACGCCAACGTCGAGCCTGTTTTATATAAAATTGTGATAGAAAGACAGCGATGTACCGGAGAGCCCGTATAAATTTATAAGTGTACATAATACAAATAAATATAATGGTCGACTTCTCAAGAAACTATTAACAAAAAGTATTGTCATTGTTATGAAAAAGCAAGATTCGCTCTTCCAATGTCTTCAGCCCCGTTCGAATATGAACGTAATATAGACTCTTTATTTATTTTTTTACCAGACGTTGATTAGGATTATAAAAAAGTTTAAAAAAAGGTTTTTTGGAATCCCATAACGCTTTTTTCGTAGCTAGTAATTAAATAATGAATCCAGTTCCCTTGGAAGACGACAACTTCCCGAATTCCGGTTGATAAAATTTGGAACGGATGAGTGAAGTTAGGGAGATAGTTTTATTAAGAACCGTTAATGTGTTAGTTAGTGAGACACGTGTGAGAATAGAGATCATATTTGTGGTCGGATCTTACGTGTTTCATTGAATTACCTAATTATAACTTTTACAAAGACCACGGTGGTGCTTTCTGGTTTGGCGTCTACGCAAGGGCGCCCTTTTAAAGATGAAGCGTTCGAAGGAATAGCCACGCTCACTACGAGAGACGTTCCTAAATTAAAAGGCAGTAGGATGACCTACGTTAGATACCAACATTTTAAGTCCAGTTAAATAAGACCTTTTTGGGGCCGCCGGTGGAAAAAATTGTAGGAAAGTTGGAAATACTTTTAATTGCTTTACTTGAGCTCTAATTGAAGTTTTGCGCCGTCATCCGCTGCGAGCTTCAAAGGTGAGTCCAAAAAACCACGAAATTTTCGGAATTTTTTCAGATTTTTGCTCATTACTCCTAAAGTTACAGAAAACTCGGAAAAATTACAGAAACATTTACTTAAACTAAGGAGCACTAAATTCTGCATCTATTGGCTACGTACAACTTGTAGTTCGACCCCGCAATCTGGCCGGAATCAATGGTCAAACATTAGGTACCATTTTTACCAACATCTCCGAAAAAATAATTGATACAGTGAATTTCCACAGGTGCCGGCGAAACGGCTGTTCTAAATTAAAAACCGCACAGAATGAAAGTTGTAGTAATTCGCGGGTAAGTGAAAGTCGAAAATTTATATTTTCTATTTTTGTAGACGACTGAATTTGGCATGAAAGATGCTTGCTGAACGCAGAGTTTGATGCTGTGCGTCGTTCATTTTGTACGTTTTAGCGAATTTTCAAAGAAAATGAAGCTATTGCAATGGCTTCGAAATTTAAATAATATAAATTTTTGGAAATTTTCTTCATAGAAATCCGTTTCAGACCATTCTAAAACGATTCCTGAAATTTAACATTTTTTTATATGTATATATATATATATATGTGTCACTCCAGACGATAACTCTCGATAGAATTGAGATAAACAGCTCAAATTTGCACAAAAAATCTATCTTGGCAATCGAAAGGCTAAGTTCGAAGATGGGCGAAATTGGCCTACTCTAAGGAGGGTTTTGGCGCATTTAAAGTGCGCAAAAATTACCCAAAAATCCCCAAAATGTTATTTTCCAACAAGTGACCCCTCATTTTAAAGGTTTTTGCATGCTGAACACGATGGTGGAATCGGATTTTAGATATCTTGATCCGTTCTCAAATTAGAGCATTTAAAGTGCGCAAAAATTACCCAAAAATCCCCAAAATGTTATTTTCTAACAAGTGACCCCTCATTTTAAAGGTTTTTGCACGCTGAACACGATGGTGAAATCGGATTTTAGATATCTAAATCCGTTCTTAAATTAGAGCATTTAAAGTGCGCAAAAATTACCCAAAACTAGGATAATCTTTAAACTCTTACCCCCCCCCCCCCACCCCCTTAGAGTGGTCAGATTGAAAAATGTGAGAAGTATTAATTGAAGACGAGAGTTCGAAGCAAAAAAGGGGGAGGCAAACGATTAGTACAACTATCCTACCTAATATGAACCCACAGCGATCAAATAAATAAGCACTTAGTACAATTACGTAATAAACAAACGGTAGAATCAGGATGGACAAAACGTACAAATTAAAATAAATACGAAGAGAATATACATAGAAAACCAAATTTTAGACCGAAGTTTTCCTTTATTCAAAACCATAGCCATTAATTCGAATATTTCTTTGAAAATTCGCTCATTAAGTCATGCTGCATGACTGGTTTTTTTAAATTTATATCAGCCTTTTGGGCGCTTTTGGCCAGTCTATCAATTATTTCTTCAGCGATGTTGGTAAAAATGGTTATTTGTGACTGTTGTGGTTTGATGATTTGTGGTTCTTTTCAGGAGGTGCCCAGTGGATATACCAGTCTGGGATCTTTTAGGATGTGCCTAGTGGATATACCAGTCTAGGTTCTTTTAGGAGGTGCCCAGTGGATATACCAGTCTGGGATCTTTTGTGCCCCAGTGGATATACCAGTCTGGGGCTCTTTTAGGTGAGGAGTGAGGCAAGGAGAGAGAGAGATAAGACAGCGTCTTAAGGAGAGCGTAGAATGCCTTGGAAGGCGCAGGAGGCGAGTTTTTATAGCCTGGGGGCTATGCTCCCTCCATCCTCCACTCTTGTGGAGCGTGGTGGGGATCCCTTCCCACTCGGCCCTTCCAGCTCTCTCGAGCTGCCTGCCCATGTCTACCAATTCATTCAGAATTCTATTTGCGAAATCTTTGCATACAAGGAGTGATATCATGACAGTGACTATTAATTTCGACCATACTACCGGTTCGGTTTAAAAGTTGTGGGTAGTCAGTGGACGCAGAATTCAATGTTCTTTGATTTATCTCCAGGCATTTTTCTGTAGGATGCTTATTTTAGGAGTAATAAGCAAAAATATGAACAGAGTCCGAAAATTCCGTGTTTTTTGGCCCTCGCTCGCCTTTGATGCTCGCGGCGGAGGATGGTGCAAACCTGGTATACTTCAGTTAGATGTCAAATATAGCGGTTAAAACTATTTGCAGCTTTCCTACAATTTTTTCCACCACCAGGTCTCATTTAACTGGCCTATCGCGAAATCGATGTTGATCGATCGAAGACCAAATGCATTGTTAACGTACCTACCCCTATTTGTAAATATTTGAAACCCCATCTCTCTCTTGATTCCATTTCAACTTGTACCTGCAGATAGGTACACAATACGCGAGAACATTATACTAACTGAACCACTTTTTTTGGAATCGGAGGGAATATATTCGGAAAGAAGTGGACGAATTTTTGAGCCTCGTAGTTTGATGGTAAAAGTTCCTTTAGGTAGACTTAGTGACATAACGTATTTAATTAAATACAGTACCTTGAACCAAATAAAGTTGTTGTGTATATTACGTTAACGCAATTTCAATTTTTATGGCACTCATAATGCAAACCTTATTTTAAATAAATAATTGCATTAATTTATTGATTCATACGAATTGATCATTCATCAATAATAATAAACTTAATCTATTTATATTATTGTTCCTACTGTATATTCATTTTGAAACGTTTCTTCAATAGTTTTGTACAGCTTCAAACTAAGAAATACATACCCGTCCGAATCAGAAAGTACCACCTTTTTCTAGAATAAGGCGTAGAAATCATCATAGTTATTGTATATTTTTCATCCGCGATATAAATAGTTTTGCCAGTGTACGATAATGTTTGATTAAGATGTCGTTGAAATACTAAAAGAAAATATGGATTGATGAAAACTCCCCACACAAAAGGTGGGCTACATATTTAAGAGATTGTTACATGTTATTAATTTGGTACAACCTCAGTAGTGGTACAAAAACAGAGCAAATCGATGGTTTTCGATTTTACATCGATTAAAGTAACCACTTTCCGATCGTCATTAACGTTCCGACTAAATTATCAATTGATTAGGTATTCGCAATTATTAGTCGTTGTATTTATATAAGTAAGTACCTACTTATATTCCAAAGGAGTACGGTTTTTGTCTAATTTTCAATTGACTATTTCAATTCTATTGGTCCAAAAAGGATACGTCCGATTTTAATCAGCTTGCTATTACGAGTATTCATTCTGTCTGCTCATTATTTTACACAAAGCTATGACTACGTATACCTATCTGCAGTGTGTGGAGAGTTATATTATAATAGGGTGTCATTGAGGTGTTCATCGACGTAATCTCAAAACGATGCAGCATTTTATAAAATTACATAAGATTTGCATTGCTGTTTGTCTAATGTTGTTTTCTCAAGTATTGATGATAGTAAGTGGGAATTACCAGCGAGTTTCTTGGTATTTTTCTAAAAGATTTTCGAGGTGATCTGATAACTAGTTGTTTTCATTTTGAAACGGCACATCACACCAATTTCACTCGATCAATATTATGGCTTTTGCTCATTTTCTAAGTAGATGAATTTCGTTGCATCTTGCGTACCACGCGTTCAAAAATTGTCGTAGCAAAGATATCTGCTGACCAATAATTTTATAAATAATTAAAGCAAACCAATCGTGAGCATTTGTACAAAAAATTTGACAGAGCAGATTATTAAAATAGATGAAAATTAGATGTCTTTTCAACACGATGATTCGATAGATAATTGATTTTAAATTTGACAATTCTGTCATAATTAAAGCGGATGACCACTTCGAAGATTTTCACTAAAAATTAACAATTTGGTATCAGCATCACGTACAGATTTTTGATGATTCTTAGGTGATCAATTATCGGTCGTGTTTTTTATTTTTGTTTTAGAGTTTTTTCCCCTCAAATTTCATCACGTAGGCCTTTGACATTATTCGTCCTTGTAAAATTTAGGAAACCACTGAGCTTGTTGTTTGACAAAACAAAAAATTGTGAGTTTTGATAATTGGAGTAGTGAGCGTTCAGCGTCTAATAAAGTAAATAATATTTTAATTAGTTTAATTAATTACCAGGTAACTATATTACACAGTCACATACGTTCAGACACTATTCGGTGTTGCCTTGAAGTATGGCATCTTTCAGTAAATATTATATCGAATCTAATATTGGAATTTGTCGAAAACTACCCTCCCTAGTGATAGCTGTTTAGCAATGCTCAAAATGTGAGCTCAAAAATTCTATTCGGCGCTGAACTCACTGCTAATTCTATTTCAAAACATTCGATTACCTCCCGAACTCATTTTCAAAATTCAAATTTAGGTGGAAACGGAGGACTTTTTGTTGTAGTATTTTAATCAGAATTTCGAAGAGCACAACGAGTTTTCGTAACATATTTGAAACCGTAAAGAGAAACGAGTGAATGCCAGCACGGCGTAAATACTCCTAAGGTTTAAATTAGGGTGGGAAGTATTACTTTCATCAGTTTTACAACAACGTCGCTATTACTGTTATAAAATGTACACTTCCCCAAAATCGGTGGTAGTGTATACATTTACCGGAGAAAATGGAACATTTAAAACCAAGACCGCCCAGGAATTTTTTCTGTAGTCACAACTACAGAAAAAATTCCTGGAAGGTGAAGAAGTGGAATTTTTTCGATCAATGGAGATGAAAAATGATGTTTTCAAATAAAGCAGCCCCCTCCCCCTCCCCTTGGAAGGAAATTGTTGACTTGTTAATGTTATATAGCTGTAAAATATTGTACATAAAGAAATTAACTGGACTTTGTAGAAAGAGGTCTTGGCGAATTTTCAGAGAGCCGTTGTATTTAGGTAGTATATTTTTTATTTATTATGATTTAATTATAGTTTTCACATTTAGTCAACTTCATTAGATGTACCTACGTGTACGATGTGCAGGAAGAACTATTGCAATGCGGATCCAAGGGGAAACAGTCCTATATGAAAATAAGCCTATCAGCTAAAATCAATTAAAATTTGCCTGTCACATACTAACAGCGTGTTTATGCCTAAAAGTTGGAATAATTTGTCTGAAATAGTCATATAATTATAACGTCCAAGATTTAACTTGACGTTATAGAATACTTGTACGTCATTTGCCAAGATAAGAGTAAAAATATATTTTAAAAAATTCAAAATTTTGAACAAATTCCCAAGTTTGATAAAGCTGCACTCTTTGAGAATTCGCTGAGTTGATAACTTCTGCCTTACGCTTTGTGAATCAGGAGGATAAATTCTGCCGTTTTAAAGGTATCTTCGTTTTCGAAAAAACAAAGACAACTGCTCAAAGAAAATTGAGAATAAAACTGTATTTATAACTTTGGTTTTGTAAAGGGCAATTTTAAAATTGCGAAAATGCACTACCATTTAATAATGAAATGTCAATACAAAAATTCGTTCTTAAATTAGATTATTATAGAATTAATTAGACCGTATTTCTTTAGAAGGAAAGCGTGGTGTGTTGAGAAAAACACATTTTGTAATGCGTGTTAGTGAAACCAAAGTAAAGCGCAATAAATATTTGCCAAAATATAAGCAGTTTTCTAAGTGTGATAGATTGTTATAAGAAAATAAATTAAAAATAATTGTGGAGTTGTAAACATTTTCCTAAAAAGCGAAAAATTGTTGATTTTGTAATTTTGAATATAAATACATCTCGTTTACTCAGTTGGTTATACGGAATGTAATGTTATCATTGCTTACGGTTCTTCGAAACAAAATTATTATATTATTGTTGTTAATTATTGTAAAAATCGATAGCATGCGCCGTCAAATGTATTTATTTTTAATGGAATTTCATCGTATTTGGAAGGAATAGAAGGGTTGTAGAATTGCAAGTGTCGTCAGATGCTCGTTGTTTTGTTTACCTGTCCCTTAACCGTCCTCCTCCTACGTGAAGGTCTGATGAGGAATAGGCGTGCATTTTTTTTTTTTAAATTATCTAGTTTGTATAACGGAGAGCTTTCCAAAAAGGTGCTGTATGATGGGTCGGAAACGAACGGAAGTGGGTGAAAACGGGGAAGGAAAAACCATGCGACATCGTCTGGAGTATTTGTTGCCCTCACGCTCCAGCACGTTGGTACCGAGTGAGAGGGAGATAAATACCAGGTGACGTCACCCGTTTTTTTCTTTAGCTTATTCCCGCCAAATTGCTCGGATTTCGAAGCCGAAAATTTGGGATACATTTGGGAAGCCGTAAATTTGGGTTTTCGAGCGTCAGGAATACGATTCTTAGGTCAAAAGTAAGGAATTCCGACCTACTAATTAAAGCAGTAATTCAAAAATGGTGAATTACTATCACTCTCGTGATTGTTCGGGATATACGCAGGTATAATTGATAGAGAAGTGGGCTGATCGAGAAAATCCCAAATTTTCATGTCAGTATACCACGCTTTAACTCAAAGCATATTTATGTATATTTATTTATAGAAAATTAATATTGTGCATCCATATAAAGGTAGAGGTTAAGAATATGCTCAAAAGTTTATAATTAAACTTTATTTATATATAAAAGCGTTCCATTCATCAATTATACTTTGATATACAGGACGATAAAATCACAACCATCAAGTAAACAAATAAAATAACATTTAGAGTACAAGTTGAAAAAATAATTTTCGAAATATAAAACAATAAGTAACAACACAATCTGCCTAGATCGTTCCTAATTATACAATGATGTTAGGCACAAATTAACTAAACAAATTATTCACCAAATTAAAACAACAGAAAATACTAAACCTTAACAAAAAACGAGCTTAGAAATAGAAAAGTACATTGATCCAAAGGTGTGACTGAAAGTTACAATTTATTAATGAATGCAGTGTCTATGGACTTGGTAGCTACCTACTGTTGGTGGTGGAATTCACATTATTTCATTCTATTTCGGTCTGTGTCGGAGCTGAATCAGGCGCACAGTTAGCAATAAATTGAACAGCTTTTAAGAAGAATTCCACATCCTGGCTCTGGACTTGTTTGGAGGTTTTGATCCTACGACAAGGTCCATTTCTCCAAACAGGACTGACCGCCTCGAGAGGGCCCCTAACCGGTGGTTATGTTTTACCTGTTTCATAATCAAGCTACTTTGGAAGTTCTCTCGCTAGTGGATAGCTGATTGCATTTCATTTCAACTTTTTGTACATCCAAAAAAAAGGATAAATAATTTCGACCGTCACATATTTCACAAAACGAGCAAAAAAATGTGCTCCTTATCGACGAGGAAGTAAAATCGGATAATCCTGTTAGGAGACTAAACCCATCCAACACTGTATGAAATGTTCAGGTTCACACAACATAACCAGGTAAAAATACTGCTTTTGAGAGTCGTTCCCTTGTCACTTGGTTTCCTCTTCCTGAACGGTGCTCACTGAATGGAAACAAATCAATAATGTCAGGCAGGGGCGCAATGATTTTGAGCCAATTGAAAGTGAAAGGTCGCCGGAAGCCCGAACGTGTCAAATAATATACATTTTCTGTCCGCATTTCAGATCTTTCTTTCCTTGGGCCAAACCCATTAAATTTGCTGTTTGTTGGCCCAAAATCATTGCTTTTTGACCCGAACTCATTACATACACTTTCTAGCGATTGGCCAAAACTCAAACCGCTCTGGAGGCTCATGCTTAACCTCCGTTTCGGAGGATTAATTTCATCTGGGTTTAAACATTAGAGAGCTCTTAGTGGTTTCTTGAACGACGATGTGGATACCTACGTGTGTTCGCACCGTATTTTCTATATTTCGGGTCTCAATTTTGTTTGTTGAATTTGATAACATAATCCGTCAAGTTGCATTCGGTTTGGTTTTTTGATAGCAGCAGGCGCATGTAATTTATAAGTAAAACTTAATTTATACATTTAAAATTAGGAAGTTCACTGTATACATTTTATTACCTACCATGTTCAAGACGAATGTACATTAGAACTCTCGCTGAACCAAATTGCGGCGCTGCTTATATGTGTAATGTGTGTGCATCAGCGTAGTATATTATATAAGATTTGCGAGGGACGTTCCTACTCACGGAAGGGTACCATACACATGTTACGAACAGGAGGGGGGGCGTAGCGTTACGCTGCGTAATATATATATGTGGGGGGGGGGGGGTCTGTGCCACTATTTTAACCTTATTAGATCTGCCGCGCACCCGTCATCGGTTGATAATCTTATAAGATTTTTTTTTAAATGAAAGAAGTATATCTACTGGTCTAAATAAAGATTACAATTAAAACATACAATATAAAACATACTTTCGTTATTCTGTTTTAGTAAGAGTAAAAATTAAGAATAAAATATAGCGCGTTTTGAATAAGTTTTCATTTTACTACAAACTTGTTCAGTATTTATATCAGGTAGTTAAAACTTCAGTTTGTTACATTTAGCTGGGATAGTTACATAATTTTCTTCTTTGCATCGTAAGTCTTGTTTGTTTGTACCATAAATAAAAGCAATATGTCAACTACCCATGCCAAATTACGCATGAAATTATGTCTAAAAAAATATTCAAGCTGTTTTTAGCGAATTTTCAAAGAAAATGAAGCTATGGCAATGGGTCCATTGTTTTCAGAAAATCAATTTTTGAATTTTTTTTAAAATAGGCAAACGGCTTTCAGAGCCCGTTTCAGAGCATCCTGAATTAATCCATAGATTTTAACAAAAATTCGCATAGGTATATTTATTTATTTATGTGTCACTGCAACACGATAAATATCTGACCTTCGGTAACATGATAAAAATGTCACATTTTTCCAAAATGTTCGTATTGCTGAAAAAAAGAAAAAAATGAGTTCGAAGATTAGTAATTTTCAAAAATTCTAAGGGGGCCAAATTTGAGCTTTTAGGTTCAGAAATCGGTAAAAACTGCTTAAATCGCGATATAAAATCACTGGTATGGAGGGATAGCAAAGACATAAAAGTACTATTTCAATTGTGTTTCATACAGGATAGGGGTCAGATTTGGATTTTCGGCGGTCGAAAATGGGTATTTAGAGCTAAAATCAATATTAGTTCACTGACGTGTGGGATGGTGATTCACGACAGAAGGAGTGACGGCTTTGATAATAAAAACATTTTTCTCAAAAAAGAGGGTCAAATTTGAATTTATAAGGGTCAAAAATCTGTAAAAATGGCTAAAAACACGAAATTATATAATTTCACGAAAAGTGGTACGTATGGTTTATCGTTACATCACCTTTTTACACAAGTTTTTTTTTGAAAATTCGCTCTTGTGGCCATGCTGCATGACAGGAACTTTTAGTTTATTATGATCGAGTTACATAATACTGGCGAAAGGGGGGGGGGATGTTAATGAGTTACAATGTGTTACATGTGGGAGAGGGGGGGAGGGGGCTTGAAAATTACGACAAAATGCGTTAGCTACGTAATATGTGTACGGCCCCCAGGCAATAATTAAAAGTTTTCGCTTAAAATATTGATGATAAAAGACGGTGATAGAGTTCGAAAGTCAAATCTGAAAACAATCCAACAGGGCAATAGCTATAATAAATTTATAAACATATAAACACACATCAAACGTGGTAAGTACCTAACTTACGAGTCACAAATTATCCCAATTTAGGCAATTTAAAAATAAGTTTCTTGTGAATTTAGAACCAGAGTTATTACTATAATTACCGATCAGGTCGCGAAGGCTTACCTACAAATTAACATATTTGGTTTGACGTATATAACAACATTAAAATCTCAACTACCACGTATTATAGTAGTAGTACCGAACATAGGATGTGAACAATCACATTTATATACAATATAATAATATATTCCTATTTAAACAAAAGATTGCAGAATTTACAACCTACTAACAATTAGACCATTTTCTCTATAGAAAAAAAAACAGATAATCTTATTTTTGATTAATATTCAGGAAATCAGGAAAAGGAAATAGATTTTTTAAATTGAAAATTTCAAATTTCCGTCTGAGAATTAAGGTTTTAATTGATTTGTGGTACCTAATTATTATTGACCTACACGATGTGTCGTATGACATTATTTTTGGCATGCCTCATTTGTTCGTTGTGTATGTATGAAAATTTAAAGAAAAACCTTTTCTGACTTTTTCATGCAGTAAATTTGAAATTAAAGCAATTTAATCTTTAGTTTCTCAATTAATTAACCTTAATAATTAATCAAGGTTAAACCAATTAAAGCATACCTACAGCTTATCAAATTTAAGAAAATTGATTGAGAAAATTGCAGTAAGTCTGAAATGAATTAATTAACCTTAATAATTAATCAAGGTTAAACCAATTAAAGCATACCTACAGCTCATCAAATTTAAGAAAATTGATTAGGAAAATTGCAGTAAGTCTGAAATTGAAGCAATTTAAGCTTTAATTTCTTAATTAATTAACCTTAATAATTAATCAAGGTTAAACCAATTAAATCATACCTAAAGCTGATCAAATTTAAGAAAATTAATTGTTTTTTACGAGGCATGAATATTATAATGTTGTCCGCTGATATTTCTTTGATAATAACTTGGTAGATAATTTCTCATTATTTGTGGCCGTAGTGTTGTTGGTGGGATTGCTGCTCGTATTGTGGTTGGTGGTTGTCCTGTTCGTAATGGTGAGCGTGGTCATCCACAGGGATGTGCACAGGGACGTGCTTGATGACTTCGTAGGGTACGGGGATTTTGACTGGGACTTTGATGGGGTACGGGACGACTTTGGTGACGGGGTAGGGTATGTTCTTCTCCACGTTGACGGGGAAGGGCTTGTCGACGTGGACGGGGACGGGCCTCTCGTATGGGATTTGGACTTTGTAGCGGACTTCCTTCTCAACTGGGACGGGCACGTGTTTGACGACTGGGATCTTGACGGGGACGGGCCGGTCCACTGGGACTTTGACGGCGTAGTGGATCTTCTTCTCGATCGGGTAGGGTATCTTCTTCTCGACGATCACAGGGTACGGCTTGTCTATTCTGACGGGGACGGGCTTGTCGACGTACACTTTCACTGGGACGTGGACGGGCTTTTCAACTGGGTAAGGTTGAGGGACGTTCACCTTCACTGGGTACGGCACTTCCTTCTCCACCTTCACTGGGTACGGCTTCTCCACAGGGACGGGCACAGGACGGTCCACGTGGACTTTGACAGGGTAAGGAACCTTCTTTTCAACTTCCACTGGATACGGAACGGGTACCTCCTTGGTAATAGTGATGGTCTTCACCTGCAATCAGATTAATAAACCGTTATTACACTAATGAATCCGCTGACCAGGTGCCTCACGCAATTTTGAAAAAAAAGAAAGCTCCAGTCATGCAGCATGGCTATAAGAGCGAATATTCAAAGAAATATTCGTGCTATTATGTAAAAAAAGAAGATATAGCACGAAAACTCTTCATAAAATTATATATTTTTTTTCGTGATTTTGCAATTTTTAGTACCTACCGTTTTTTGACTCTCTCAAAGTCAAATGTGACCCGGTCTTTTTTTGAGAAAAATATTTTCATCATCGAAATACTCCCTCATTCTGTCGTGAATCACCATCCCACGCAACGTCAGGTGAATTAATATTAATTGTATCCCTTAATACCAATTTTTGACCGCCAAAAATCCAAATTTGACCCCCCTTTCCGTATGAAAAACCACTGAAATGATCTTTACTCGCCCTTTCATACCATTTTCAGTGGTTTTATATAAATTGTTCGCGATTTTAGCCGTTTTTACCGATTTTTGACCTCTAAAAACTCAAATTTGACCCCCTTAGAATTTTTGAAAATTACTCGTCATCGTACTTCTTTTTTGGTAGCAGTACGAACATTTTGGAAAAGTTTGACATTTTTATCATGATACCCAAGGTCAGATATCGTGTTGGAGTGACACATAACTCAATAAATAAATAAATATATTTATATATAAATGTTTGTTAAAATCTGGGGGTGAATTCGGGATACTCTAAAATTGATTTGCCTATAAAAAATTTCAAGAACTCATGTTCTGAAAATTTTGGACCCATTGCAATAGCTTCATTTTCTTTGAAAATTCTGTAATAGACTCAAATTCTGTCTATGTTCCATGCTCAGTAATAGCATTTTTTGTACCACGTTATATCTAAATATGTATCTAACGCTTTAAATACGAATAGAGCCTTGAAAGTTATTCCTTTCGAATCACCGTCCTGGAAAACATGAAAAACTATAACATACACACATTTTTCTGACAGATGGTACCACCATGGTGCCGGGAACGGTGCGACTAAAAAAACGCTATGTGAAAAACGTTTAAAAAAACGAAAGTGAAAAATGTACCAATCACATTTTTCTGACAGATGGCACCACTGGTGCCGTCGTGGCGCCGCTCCCTGATGGCACCAAAAACTATACAGCGAATTGTTGCATTACTAAATGTACTTATGAAGTAATAATTATTCATGTAAAACATAATGCTGTTGATCTGTAGGGGATCAATGGAAACTGGTGAGTTTTGGTACTACCTATCAAAGATGGCGAGGTACAGTGTTATCATAAATGGTTTGTACCTATTAGTGACAACATCAGTTGCGTGTGTGTTGATTTGCGTCGTACAGACCAAACAGGGCTCTCGTCAGTTTCGGTAGGAATTAAAGCAAATTCAGTGCTCGATGAGGCGATCAGGCATAGCTCGTCCCGTTCACGCTCGACTCGGCTTCCCGTCGGTGGCCAATCCCTCGCAGAGACCTCGAAAATACTCTTCCGGAAAATTCTGCTAATTTCAAACCGATTTTGACGAACCCTTGACCGGCAGGATAACTAACCTACTTGAAAGGGGTGTCAAGTTGACAACTCCCACGTTATTATGATTGTAGCTTCGTATAATTATGTCAGGTTGGCAATTTAATTGTTTCGGTTTAATAATAGAAAAACGCTGCAAATCCCTGCACAACGGTTTATTATTTTCTACAGAATACCCTTCTGTTACAGATCACAGCTCTCTGTATAGATAACCCGTCTATATAATATAATATGTACTAGTCTATACATATTATGTAGATCGCAGACCCTCCGAAGGTTAGTACTTAACCCCGTACTCGTTACTAGGTACCTACCTAAATCACGATTTAAATGTTGCTAAAATAATTCTGCCGTTGACAAACAGTAACTAAAATGGCAAAAAGAAACGCAATGAAGTTCTGAAGGAAAATTGTGGATGTGGAGTGAAATAGATGCCCCTTCTGCGTAGATCACTGTTTTCTGTGGTCAATACCTACCCTCTGGTCAAGTATAATGAACCGTTGTGTAATAACTTGCCCATCAATAATACTCAAACGGTTGGTCAAGTTGCAAAAGTACCGATCAACAAAATCCAGCCCCTTCTTGGCAGATGAACCGTTGTGTAATAATTTACCGTTGTGTAATAATTTACCGTTATGTAATAATTTACCGTTGTGTAATAATTTGCCGCTGTGTAATAATTTACCATTGTGTAATAATAATTTACCCATCAATAATAATTCAACGTTTGTTCAAGTTTCACTACCTATCAACAAACTCCAAAAGAGCCATCATTTTTCGAATGAAATAATATCACAGAACAACCAACTCGACTTCATACTCCGTGATTATAATCAGGTGATCCCTAGCAATGATTTTATTTCGGGCCAATTCCCGATTGTTAGCGCGTCCCTGGTGACGAGATTTGGGCTAAATGTATACAATTTCATTCACCTTGCTGTCGAAAATGCCTGTCGGTGCAACTTCGGGGCCTTACTGTGAACGAACGGCTGGACGTACGGTGCTCCGGGTGGTCTTAAACAACTCGTAAGTTCGAGAACTATTTAAAACCGTAAAAACACTCTTGTAAAAAAAAGGTATAGGCGTTCTGAAAATTTCAATCCCTATTTTGAACCCCTTAGAGATGACTCACAGTAACGTCGAGCTTCGAGGACCAACTAGACCCCAAACGGAACCTATAATTCGAATTTCATCAATTTTGTTTCATGGTAACTAAGAAAAGTGGCCAGTACGGCGTACGGTGGACAGACAGAAATATTTTTATTGCATTTTCGGATTCTACATACCTTGAAACGTAAACCATCAAATTTTGAGGGGAGGTTAGAATTTTTTTTTTCATGCTCGATTCCAATGGTTCATTATTGAAAATAATAAACCGAAATTCATTCGCTGTGAAAAAGCCAGACGTGAAAGTCTATATCTTAATTTAAGTCATAGCAGTAGCGGTGCGTGGGCTCTGAAATCAGTGGGGCACCAAACCAAAACAAAAACCAACAGATTTCTACAAAATACCATTTCGAAAATTTCATATGATTTGCCAGGTTGGCAATTTAGTTGTTTCGGTTTAATAAAAGAAAAATTCATTCGCTGTGGAAAAGCCTGACGAGAAAGTCTATATCTCAATTTATGTGAAAGTAAGATTGCACTCTGCGATATGGGGAAGCACCGTCGGTGATAAAATAAACGAGCCATTAGGAGTATAAATTTATACGACCTACTGTGTCAACCGTAGAAATGCCGTAGGAATATCGCTGAAACACAGTATGAGTTCAGGCTTCAGGACATGTTACAAGTCCTGCGGTCGCCTATTCCTGTCGATGATACCGGCATTGTACGTACTGCGCCATACGGTGAGTCCAAATGAGTTACCTACCTACTTAGGTGGATTCAATATTTGTTATTTATCCATCAAAAAACATTAAAGAACACACCTAAACAATCTTACGCATAATTTTACAATTTGTAGCGTTGTGTACAAATAAAGATCAGAAAAAAAGGAATAAGTTGTACGTACTTGCCACTTACGCGGGCTTGTTTTGCGAAGTGTACACCTCTCTATCATGTACAAAAATACAGTTTAACTTCGTTAATTCGTAGTTAAACGGACCAAGCTTTTACTAAAAATTATTGGGTGGTACGAACTATCGAAACTACAAATTATGCGGAGGGGGGGGGGGGGGTGAAAGAAGTAAAAATACGAAATATGGAAGGTTGTATATATTTCGTTAAAATAAAATTATTCATTTTTCAAATTAGTAACATAAACAAATGAATGTGCAGTCAGGACATATACCATTATGGATAAGAAAAATAAGGGTGGAGGGAGGAGGATGGATTGGGTTGGGGCTTCAAAAAAACAATCTTTTGGATCATCTTGGTCAATAGCAACTGACACTTGTAAGGGGCACGCTTGGAACTCATTATGATACTTAACCACGAGATGATTTGGTCAGTGAAATGAATGTTGATTGGCTAGAAGTTCGAATCAGAAGGTTTACCGTTGGCCTGGACTGATATTTTACAACAGATTATCGAAGTTTCTCCAAGGGAACGAAATTATTTATTAATATGATTCATTTAATTTTATTATTGATCTATTACCTACGAATTTTAGAAGTTTTTTTCAAGGGACCGAGCTTTTGGTACGAATTATATACTACTACGAATTATGGGGGTACGAATTATCGAAGTTCCGCTGTATGTAGGTAGGTATCTAACTTAATTCACTGCCTACTTGGTAAATAATTATTGAATGATATAGGTATTGCATTAAAAATTTTCACGGTAATACTATTGTATTACCGTGCAAATGTTAAAATTCGGTAATACCGTGAAAATGTTTAATTCGGTAATACTATCGTATTACAGTGAAAATGTTTAATTCGGTGTCCGCCGAGTTTTTGTACAGTCCACTAATTCTCGGTGAAAATAATATTTTTAATATACGTTAACCGGCACTCGTCAACCCCTCCTCCACTATTTCCAAACCATTACATGCTGCACGTAATATAACACATAGGTATTACTTTTTTACTCGGCAATCCGCATGGTTAATCCCAAAGTTATATTAAGCACTACCTGAGGTGATTAAACGTAGTTCTGTTGGCGCGAGATCATATAAAAGGAATCTACATGCGTAATTAAACGATTTTTGTACTCAAAATCTGTTTATGGAATATCTGAAACTAATTTGCCTGATTAAACTAATTCACACATAGTGCTGATAGTACAACAGTATTATGATCCCAGAGGTCATAATAGGTCGTACGAACATGCTATATGAGTAGACGGTGATAGCCAACAAATCCCTGGACGGGTCTTTGACCTTAGGGATAATTGATTTTATAAGTAATGCATATTTATGTCATATGAGTATTTGTTTGATTGCAATTTGAATTGGTTTGTTAATAATCATTCTATTGATTGATTGATTGGATCCCCACCACAAACACCTCAGGTGCATATTGAGATATACTTGAATGATGTAATTAATTTACTATTATATGAACGGCATGGGCAAATACTTGCTTATCGCTTATGTATTGTCTATGGGGCTGTGTTATGTTAACCTCAGAGTAGATTACAAAGGCACTTGAGCCAAAAGATCAAAACACCACCTATACTATAGTGACATACCTTGAATTTTAGTAAGAATATCCCTATATGTATTGAAGTGTCATTAAGAACACGTAGAAGAATGCGATGAATGTTTATGAAATTGACAACGATAGATTCGAGGTGGTAGAAGGTAGGTACGATCGTAATACCTGCCTTATAAGGGAAATTCTAGATGGTTTGATAGCAGGCCTTCATAGATAACTTCTCTATGCTGTAAGTAGGTACACGTATCATACATAGATAACAGATCAGAGTGAGGTTTTCTATTCAATTTTCGAGGGGACCTTTTAAAATTTCTCTGCTTACACCTACACAGTATATCCGAAACAACGTTAGATCGATTAAGGTTGAAATTGAAGGTAAGGTAATTGAGGTTCGAGGGAGTATGCTGCCGCTAAATAACTTGACTGTGTCTACATTTCTACTCAATGTGTACCAGATATCTTCACTACTGTTCGCTTGGTTTTACTACCTACTGTGCCGCTATTCACAAATAACAGTTCAATTTCAATTTTTACCCAAAAGAAGAATCGTTAGATATGTATGTTAATCCTCCTTTATCTGTGAGAAACCGAAAATTGCAAAGGAGCAGGACTTTCAAGAGTAAAGGTAAGTCAAAGATCCATCAAAACATTCCAGTTGGACATCTCTCGATTTTGTCGCTGTGAATCCTTCCAAGCGGTAAGTCTCAGCTCATTTTCGTTATTATTGCGATACTGTTGAGAAACCTTAGTTGCCGTCAACCGCCATCGTCGTTTTAATCGTCGTACTTTGCAAGACAGCGAAATGGGGTCTCGGGTAAAATCAGAGTCAACAACCACGCTTTGTTGACGCTACCGCTGAAATGTGGGGCGAGATAATGGCTTCTCCAGCTGATAACACGGTTTTACGTCAAGTTTGAATTAAGAAGTTCAGGGCTCCAAAGTTTGAGACAGGCGTTAGGTGAGCAGCACTTCATTGAGTTTGAGAGATTCGTTTCATCCCGTCAAAATGTTTGTATACTCGGTAGGTAAATGGCAAAACTTCGGATAGGAAAGTCTTCGGTAAGGTTGAACGCGGGCGTATTTAAAGCGGAAACTTTAAACACGATTAGGCTCAGCAATACAGTACTGCGATACTGCCTAATTATTGCAATTTGGTGTTCCCTTCTTAACTGTGGCTCCTCATTTCGATGGACACTTAGAAATGAACGGTAAGATCAAGTGACTTTGCATTTCAGCATTGAAATTACCCGTAGAATAATTCGAACACAAGTAGGTAAAACCTGTACCTATTGTGAATTAATTTATATTTGAGTTCACGTGCATCTGGATTATTACACAGACTTTGGTTATTAGGCCAGATCGTTCCTATTTTGAAACGCAACTTGAAAAAAAAAAAACGTCTGCCAATTCGACTAGGCAGTATATATCTTCCTCATTCGAATCACATGAACGTATAGAATAGTTGGGTAGATTCGTTTTGGTACGGGACCATCTGCGATCCAACCCGCGTGTACCCTCAAAATTTCAGCTCTCTACGAATATTTTTCGCGTAGTTAAAATCTTTACAAGGAAATGATCGGGTTCGCGCATGCGCAGACGAAAGTTACATTACCATTCCAATGACATTCATATGGAACTATCAAAGTATTATTCCTGATCGACCCTCCAAGTTTGAACTCATTTCAACGATATGTAGGGTAGTTTGGTCGTTTCAAGTATTTTTCATGTTTGCGCATGCGCAGATGAAAGTTACGGTACTTTTTCAGTGATTTTGGTACGGGACCATTTGTGACCCCACCCGCACCTATCCTCCAAGTTTCAGCCCATTTCGACCATTATTTCGGGTAGTTATGGGCGTTACAAGGAATTACCTACCACAGACGGACACGGAAACAAAAATGTTCCTCGATGTCTGAAACGCAAAATGGTTGTGGAAATTTTCATTTTGGAGGACATCAGTTTTGACATTTTCATGTCTTTCATATGGCACATAACTCAAAAACCGTTACGAAAATTGACTACGAAAATTGTCCCAAATGAGTTTCTGACGATTTCCGCGTACAACCGAGTCGTTGCTAGGGGAATAGTACTTCGTCATTTGTCATCTAAAGAATTATTTTAGCAACATTTAACTCGTGATTTAGGTAGGTACCTAGTAACGAGTACAGGGTTAGGTACTAACCTACGGAGGGTCTACAATCTACATAATATTTATAGAATAGTACATATTATGTAATATAGACGGGTTATCTATGCAGAGAGCTGTGATCTGTAACAGAAGGGTATTCTGTACAAAATAATAAACCGTTGTGCAGGCATTTGCAGCGTTTTTTTTTAATAAGTGGGTGCAGTGTGGGTAGTTGAACGTATGAGGAATCACACTTTCAAAAACGACACTTTCAGGCATATTCAAAATTCACGTTGAAAGTCTCGGAAATGAAGTCACTTTTTGGAGGACGATTCCTCAACGTTTATAATAATGAACTGATAGATTTTAATTTTAATTAATACTTCCTCCTTACTTTTTTTCTCACTTCTTACTGGGTTCACCTTCGGCTGTATACTTTTACGAGTTATATATTATGTTGCATCAAGTATGTAGGGAGGTACCCCATTTTTAATATCACAAAGTTGTTGGAATTAAATTGCCTTGCAATCACGAATTGTAGTAGAAACCCATGTCCTTATTCGTTCACCCAAAATTTGTAAAAAATGTACCCAAGTCCCTAATTTTCCGAAAGAAACAGAGAAAATCAAATTCTGAAGATTAATCTTCTGGAATTCGGAACCTCATCAAACCAAGTTCATAACTATCGGAACCACATTAAACTAAGTTCATAACTAGGTAACAAAAATTGATAGTTTCCACATTTTGGTTTATTATTTTCAATAATGAACCATTGGAATCGAGCATGAAAAAAAAAATTCTTACCCCCCCTCAAAATTTGATGGTTTACGTTTCAAGGTATGTAGAATCCAAAACTGCAATAAAAATATTTCTGTCTGTCCGCCGTACGCCGTACGCCGTACGCCGTACGGGCCACTTTTCTTAGTTACCATGAAAAAAAATTGATGAAATTCGGGTTATAGGTTCCGTTCGGCGTCTAGTTGGTCCTCGAAGCTCGACGTTACTGTGAGTCATCTCTAAGGGGTTCAAAATAGGGGTTGAAATTTTCAAAACGCCTATACCATTTTTTTTACGTAAATATTTTTACGGTTTTAAATAGTTCTTGAACTTGCGAGTTTTTTAAGACCATCCGGAGCATCGTACGTCCAGCCGTTCGTTCACAGTAAGGCCCCGAAGTTTGCACCGACAGGCATTTTCGACTCCAGTGTGAATGAAATTGTATACAATTCAAACCAAATCTCGTAACCAGAGACGCGCCCACAATAGGAATTTGTGAATACGGCCAATCATTGGTAGGGAACACCTGATTATATTGGCGGAGTATGAAGTCGAGTTGGTTGTTCTGTGATATTATTTAATTTGAAAAATGATGGCTCTATTGGAGTTTGTTGGTAGGTAGTGAAACTTGAACAAACGTTGAAGTATTATTGATGGGTAAATTATTACTACGGTAAATCATTACTCAACGGTAAATTATTACACAACGGTTCATTATACCATCTACGTAGAAGGGGCTGGAGTTTGTTGGTAGGTACTTTTGCAACTTTTTTCACTCCTCATCAACAATTTCTTTTCAGAACTTCATTATGTGTGTTTCTTTTTGTTAGGTACTGTTTGTCATCGGCAGAATTATTTTAGCAACATTTAACTCGTGATTTAGGTAGGTACCTAGTAACGAGTACGGGGTTAGGTACTAACCTACGGAGGGTCTGCGATCTACATAATATGTGTAGAATAGTACATATCATATTATATAGACGGGTTATCTATACATAGAGCTGTGATCTGTAACAGAAGGGTATTCTATACAAAATAATAAACCGTTGTGCAGGGATTTGCAGCGTTTTTCAAAAGAAATGAGTGTGATTCGTGGGATAAATGTGGTTCTTAAGCGTGTGAAATTTGAATTATTTTGATTTTTCCAACAATTTGTAAAATATGATTCGGGTACTTTTACCTTTAGCCCCACGATTATTTCTTGGCAATTCAACAAGGCAGAGTGTTTCAATGAACTAAGACCGTAATTTACGGTATATTAAATTTACTTCTAATACTTTCAGAGATAACCCTTTATGTTTGAATTCCAGTGAATTTAAAATATCACGAGGCAGTTTTTACGTAGGCCATCAACGAGACCGCTAGCCAACGTAGAGAGCGAGGGAATGAAAACATCGCGCAATCCTCGTTTAACGGCAAAGCTGCTCTTTTATTGCCCCAACAACAATGGAAAATGTGAAGAATTCAGTGACCTCCTCAGATAGTCGTTAAATTAAGGTTAGGGGTGCGTAAAAACGCTATTGATCGCTCACTGTGTCAGGCGAAAAATGGAATTTTTTAAACTCACAGCCTCAACACAACCCTGGAAAAAAGGAAGAATATTAAGGGGAACGTCTTATATCACTGTAGACGTATAATAACTTCAGGTAAATGCTCCTTCGACGGCGTTATTGCATGGAAGGAAAGGAAAAAAAATCTTTGTGGTCGTTTATACTGGAATGACCACTTGTGCTTTAGAAATGAGCAGCTCATTCCATCGGTCTCAAAATTATTGCAATAGTGTATATCTTTATAGTGTTAATTCTATAATAAAACTACCATAGTAATTAATTAAAGTTAATAGAAATTCTAGGCTGACAAATTTTATTAGTCGGCTAGATTTTGAGAACTGGCTGCCGTAGACACAATAGGAATTGCCTCTTATACCATTATGTTCGTGTCCCGGAGTTATGCACAGTTTTACCATACCTATTTTGCTGCTTATTGATTGCAAAATCGTGAGCGATAGAATCATTATCGTAAGGGCACCTATAATTATAGGTAGAATCATTATTGGTATTTAGTTTTGCAATAGCTAAGGAAATAAAATCGATGAAAAACTACATCAGCTCCCCCTTTTATGTGTAAGTCTCAACTCCTAAACATACCTACACAAGGATCTCTCACTAGGGGCTCCTGATTCTTGTTGTTATACGAATTTTCGTAAAAATTACAATAATAAAAAAACGGCGGTTATTTTCGTGGCGGTAGGTATACTGCTTTCTTAATTTTTCACCCTGCTCAATCTTGTAAACATTTTCCTTTTCACCCTACTCCAATATCATTTTCTTCTTCAGCATGAAATTTCCTATATTATGCCAAGCATGCTTTTTTTTTTTAAATCTTGTTTTTTCATGATGGCGGGAAAAAACGCATTTTGCTTGACATTACGGATGTATCTGAGCGTGTTACGTACCACTTACAACAAGAATAATTTTTGTTGCAATTAGTTCCCCCTCAAGGTGTTTTTTCACTTATTTCTCCTGCACTATAACCCGCAGATCGATTTAAAAAACGCTGCAAATTATTACACAACGGTTTATTATCCCCCGGAAAAGCCCTAAATCGATTACTGGAGCCGGCCCGGGAATTCCAGTTTCATAAAACATGGAAACGATTACCTCACAAGCTCATGTTCACTAAAACAAAAACAAAAAAAAGAAAAGATTTTCACACCCATTTTTTTCCCATAACACCCCTGGGTGTATTCCGATCGGGCTGCCGAGCTTCGGGGCACAACTAGGACCCAAATGGAGCCTCTATCTGGAAGAAGGACTACTTTAGACGAAAATTTATGCTGAATTTAAGTCAGGTACTTTGCTAGAACCTCAGTTTTTCGCTCTTTGGTCAAAATCGACTTCATATTCGGTTTCCTTGCCCCAAAAAACATGGAAAAGTATACCTCACAACTCATGTTCCCATGAGTTGTGAGGTATACAAACATTTAAAAAAACCTATTTTTACTTCTGCAAAGTTTTGGGACACAGCTAGGGCCCAAATGGAGCCTGAGTGCGAAAGAACATATTTTTCAGACCGAAAATAAAGGTAGATATGGATGCTACAGCGGACGGGCACTGTATTGTTGGAATCTAAGCACCTTTATCATTCTTTTTTATTTTTGAGGCGGAGTTCAAATTTTTTTTTGCTTTGTGGATACATAGATGCATTATTCACAGATAATAAACCAAAATATTTGCCTGTTCAGATGCCCCTTCTGCGTAGATCACTTATTTTTATTTCAATTTTATTTTTAGTACCTTTCTATCTTACTTTTTATTTTTAGTACCTATCTTTGACAATTTGTAGTCACGCTTTTCCGAAAATGATGAGGGTAAGTAGGGATTGGTCCGCATGTGGTTCTATATCTATTTTATTGTAACAGGTTTTGTGCGGTATTTGAATTTTCAGAAATGGAATTTTCCAAATGATCGAATTCATGACTTTATACCGGAGGTTTTATTTATATTTCCAGCATAGAAATGAAGAAGGGTCCTCACCTCTTTATGGTCGTAGTCTGAGCTGCCTGTACCGTACGACTGGCTGGCCGTACTTCCGTATCCTTGTCCGCCAGAGCTTCCGTACCCTTCGCTCCCTGAGTTGCCGTACCCCTCGATCCCCGAGTTGCCGTACCCCTCGCTCCCCGAGTTGCCGTACCCCTCGCTCCCTGTACTCCCGTACCCCTCGTACCCGCCGTCTTCTCCGGAAGTGTTCTCGTCGGATCCGTATCCCCTGTGCTCGACGGCACCGCCGTAGCTGTTCTGCCTCGAGCCGTAAGCCTCGCCGCTGCCGTAACTCCCTTTGCTTCCGCTCGACTCGTGGCTTCCATACCCCGTGCCGTCGTATCCGGCTCCGCCGTCGTACCCGGCTCCGCCGTCGTACCCCGTGTCGCCTCCGTACTGCACGAGCTCGGACCCCTGAGCCTGCGGTTGTTGATTCCTTTGCTGCTGCTGATTTCTTTGCTGCTGTTGATCCCTTTGTTGCTGTTGGGGTTTCGCCTGATTATTTTGCTGCTGCTGCTGCTGGTGCGCTCCGTACGGCCTCGATCGCAAAGCCGCAGCCGTCGGCCTCGAATTCTTCTCATCCGACTTGTGGTTCGCCGGTACTTTCTGCCCCCATACAACCGTGCACGCCACCCCAAATAACAACACCTTCAAAACAACACCCATTTTTATCAGAACAACCTCATAAAACGTTCCAAATGAAATCCTCAGTATAAAACCTGCAACGTCCCTCGAACAACTGGTGTTTCCACTCTCCCTCGCCCGCCTTTTTCTAGTGCCCCCTCCCGGGGATACGCCAGGAGTCTCGCCAGGAGTGCGAAGCTGGTTTCCTGGAGACACTTTCGTTTCTTCCACACGCCCGTTACCTCACTTGAAGTAATCGCCATCTTCTCCCAGTTGATCTTTCAGGAAGACTGAGCGCACTGACACAATATCACATACGTAGGTAATGAACCCACTCACCTACCTCTGTCTTTACCTACTTGCACCTACCAACTTCTTCGGGTGAACTGCATTGCGCAGATGCAACTCTTCCTGGATGAGGAGTTTAGTAGGTCGTCGGACCCCGATCGTGTGGATATCAGTGTTGCACCGTTCACAATGCCAACGTGAATGAGATGTCCGCTGTCGTGAATTCGAGTTAAACGCGTATTTTCTTCGGCGATCCTCGGTTTACTTACATAGCACCGTTGGATTAATGTGGCTATTATTTTAAACAACTACATTTTCTATTAAATTGGGCACCTGCCCGTATATAATAAATAAATAAACGAACCCGTTGGATTACTGTAGCTATTATTTTAAACAACTACCTACATTTTCATTACATTTTCTATTAAATTGGGCATCTGCCCGTATATAATAAATAAGTTATTAAGCCCGTTGGATTACTGTAGCTATTATTTTAAACAACTACCTACATTTTCATTACATTTTCTATTAAATTGGGCATCTGCCCATATATAATAAACAAATAAACAAACCCGTTGGATTACGGTAGTTATTATTTTAAACAACTACATTTTCATTAAATTTTCTTTTAAATTGGGCATCTGCCCGTATATAATAAATAAATAAATAAAACCGTTGGATTACTGAAGCTATTATTTTAAACAACTACATTTTCTATTAAATTGGGCATCTGCCCATAATTATATAATAAATAAATTAACAAACCCGTTGGATTAATGTAGCTATTATTTTAAACAACTACATTTTCAACTAACATCCCCATCCACATTCCCGACATACTAATCCTATAAACATACACTCCACATTCGCCAAAATTGGCAAAGTTGTGTTAATAAAATATTATTACATTTTCTATTAAATTGGGCATCTGCCCGTATATATAATAAATAAATTAACAAACCCGTTGCATTAATGTAGCTATTATTTTAAACAACTACATTTTCATCATTTTCTTTTAAATTGGGCATCTGCCCATTATGATGAATAAATAAACAAACACGTTGGATTAATGTAGCTATTATTTTAAACAACTACATTTTCATCATTTTCTTTTAAATTGGGCATCTGCCCATTATGATGAATAAATAAACAAACACGTTGGATTAATGTAGCTATTATTTTAAACAACTACATTTTCATCATTTTCTTTTAAATTGGGCATCTGCCCATTATGATGAATAAATAAACAAACACGTTGGATTAATGTAGCTATTATTTTAAACAACTACATTTTCATCATTTTCTTTTAAATTGGGCATCTGCCCATTATGATGAATAAATAAACAAACACGTTGGATTAATGTAGCTATTATTTTAAACAACTACATTTTCATCATTTTCTTTTAAATTGGGCATCTGCCCATTATGATGAATAAATAAACAAACACGTTGGATTAATGTAGCTATTATTTTAAACAACTACATTTTCATCATTTTCTTTTAAATTGGGCATCTGCCCATTATGATGAATAAATAAACAAACACGTTGGATTAATGTAGCTATTATTTTAAACAACTACATTTTCATCATTTTCTTTTAAATTGGGCATCTTCCCATATATAATAAATAAATAAACAAACACGTTGGATTACTGTAGCTATTATTTTAAACAACTACATTTTCATTAAATTTTCCTTTAAATTGGGCATCTGCCCGTATATAATAAATAAATAAACAAACACGTTGGATTACTGTAGCTATTATTTTAAACAACTACATTTTCATTACATTTTATATTAAATTGAACATCTTCCCATATATAATAAATGAACAAATAAACCCGTTGGATTACTGTTGCTATTGTTTTAAACAACTAAATTTTCATCACATTTTCTTTTAAATTGGGCATCTGCCCATATATAATAAACAAATAAACAAACCCGCTGAATTACTGTAGTTATTATTTTAAACAACTACATTTTCTTGTAAATTGGGCATCTTCCCATATATAATAAACAAATAAATAAATAAAACCTTTGGATTACTGTGGGTATTATTTTAAACAACTACATTTTCTTGTAAATTGGGCATCTGCCCGTATATAATTAATAAATAAATAAAACCGTTGGATTACTGTGGCTATTATTTTTAAACAACTACATTTTCTTGTAAATTGGGCATTTGCCCGTATACTATAAATAAATAAAACTGTTTGATTACTGTGACTACTACTTTAAACAACTACATTTTCATCATATTTTCTTGTAAATTGGGCATCTGCCCGTATATAATAAATAAATAAATAAAACCGCTGGATTACTGTGGCTATTATTTTAAACAACTCAACTCTTGAAATGCTAGAATCTATTCATTATTGTATTATTTTCTAATTTAGCTCCGCTATTTTCTTACATAGGTACCCGGTTTTTTTTCAATATATTTTCTTGTAAATTGGGCATCCGCCCGTATATAATAAATACATTAATGAAACCTCTAAATCTAAACGCTACCCTCTCATCTAGTCATGGCACTAGGAATTAGTTGAATAGCGCTTCGGAATGTGGAGATAGGTAGTTAATTACTAGAGTTCGAATTCGGTCATAATTGCAACCCCTCCCCCCCCACCACTCCCCCCCCCCTCCCCGATATGCATTGGCATCAAATAACAGCTTTAGCCCAGTTTCACATCCGTCTCACGGCCTAGTTTCACGGCCTCGCCAATTTTAAATTCATATTTGTTATATTTCATCATATTTTGGATTTTTCCAGAATGCCGTAATATTTGGAGGGTTTGGTCATATTTTATATGGCGTCCTGTTTTCGAAATTTTGGCAGAAAATTATTCAGTGTACACACTTTCTTGAGGGGAAAAAAAAATATATATACGAAATTCGTACACATATATGTAATTATAGGTTTTTTGTTTTATTTGTTTTATTACGGGTTGGTGGTGTTGATATGGGACCATTTGCCATTGCTCTTCCAATAAGATAATATTATAATGGTTACAAGGACTTGTGTATCTAGACACACTGACAGAAACGGAACTAAATCTGTTTGTATATACTCCTACTTATGACCAAATCGCTAAATGCGAGTGGGAATTTTGATATAGGAGGACATTCAATTTATTTGGTTCCTGCATGAATACAGGACCTTCCGTATTAAGGAAGCAAAATAACCAAACTAGTTATAACGTTCGAGTTGTTGGTGTTACAGGTACCTAGTATATCATCTGGTTGTCAATCACGCCCCAAAGGTTGATTCAATTTTGATTCAATTACAACCTTAAGTCGGTCAAATCCATGGAGCTGCAATATTGCAAGGAGTCTCGCTATCACTACTGATCACCACTTGCTAACTTCTGAAAGGTCTTTTGGGAAAAGTGTGATATTCAGAAGAACTGTTTACGTAGAGACCGAACATGATTTTTGCCCAACCGGTTTTTGTTGTTGTTTTTAAAAGAACCAGTCGTGTCAAGCCACGTCCACTACAACGTTACTCGATCCACTCGTTCTCATAATAGGTACGTACCTACAACCACCCCGAAGCCTGGATGTAATAAGGACACCTTAATGGGGAATAAAGTACCAGTTCGACGGCAGTAGATTTAAAAGCTGTTAGGCAATAGACAATACCTTCTAGGCACTTGTGTGGCTTATTCACTTAAGTGGAAGTTTACGTTGATAACACGTAAACCTACGTAAAATAAATCGCACATCACATGAAACGAATTGACCCAGTTTTTGCGACACGTTTGACCCTATTGAAAACACTGCATAACATTACTGTCTCCTACTTAGTACGGATAATTATATGAATGTACCGTAGGTATAACTATAATGCATATGACATGTATGGGTGGCATCAAGTAGCTCCCCTCCCACCACAAGCTACAACCAAAAACTAAAATACGAGTATATAGTGTAATAAGGTTACGCTGGTGAACAGTACCTAATATGCGATCATGGCTTCCCAGCGGTGGGCTTCCTGCGGCGGTGGTTTCATGGAGAAATAAATAAAAAACGCTGCAAAGTTCTTGTCACATGGGTTTATTATTCTATAGGACATACCTACAGAAATTTTGGCTGTTCATTTATTGTTTCTTTCATGTGAAATAATCAAAATAGCTATTTCTGATGGCTTCCACCAATTTTGGCCCCCAAAACAAGAATTAAGTACGCCCCCCGCTTTTTTTCAAATTATTTGATCATTGGTAGTGTAATTTAATCGCTTGATTCACTTGTTGGTACTTTTTCTTGTGTTATGTAAATTGATGGTGATTTCAGACGATTACCCAGGTTTTTGACTCATAAAAAATCAATGTTAGGTGCTGAACCTTTGATAGAACCTCAATTTTCCACTCTTTGGTCAAAATCGACTTCATATTCTGTCTTCTCGTCACAAAAACATGGAAAGCTCATGTTACTGAAACACATAAAATATTTTTATACCCATTTTCACTCATAACACCCCTGGGTATATTCCGATCGGGCTGCAAAGTTTCGGAGCACAACTAAGGCCCAAATAGAGCCTGTGTGCAGAACGAATTTCTTAGACCGAAAATGAAGTATTTATGCGTGATACGGCGGACGGCCATTGCATTTTTGGAATCTATGCACCTTGAAACGTAAAAGAAAAAATTTTGAGGGGGTGTTATAAAAAACTTTTTGCTGAGCGACGGCAAAAAACAGTCAGACGACAAAAAAGTCTAAAGACAGAAGGGCATCAGTGCAAGTTGTTATCTACCGTTTTAGTAATTTTGCATCCATATCATTGTTTATAGATGTGTTTCCGCTGTGGAAATTATTTGTACACAGGTTATTATTTGTACACAAGCTGCATGTAGGTATCCCCGGAGTCTGCATCAGCATGAGTTGATGAAGACGTCCCTAGAGGTCCGTCCACACAGCCGCTCTGGTTGGGGAAAATGGCAGATGACTGGTTCTAGTTGTAGCTGTGTGGAAGAGAATTATGACTGAGGAAAACATTTTGGTCGAAACCCGTGTCCACCAATACATCAACCCCCTCACGGCGCTGTTGGTTTTAGCGAATTTTCGAAGAAAAGGAAGCTATTGTTCTCGGTCCAAAATTTTTAAAACTCGAATTTCCGAAAGATTTTTATACCAAAATCCGTTTCAGACCATCCTGAATTCCCTGCCGAAAGACACCAAAAATTATATGTATATATATATATATATTTATATATATATTTATATATTTATATATATATTTATATATTTATATATATATTTATATATTTATATATATATTTATATATGTATGTGTCATTCCAGACGATAACTCTCGAAAGAATTGAGATAAAAAGTTCAAATTTGCACGAAAAATCTGTCTTGGCAATCGACAGGCTAAGTTCGAAGATGGGCAGAATCGGGTCACCCTAAGGGGGAGTTTTGGGGAGTTTTAGGGGGGGGAAATTACCCATAAATTCCCAAAATGAAAAAGTCTGACAAGTGACACCTCATTTTAAAGGTTTTTGTACGCTGAACACGATGGTGAAATCAGAATTGCGATATCTCATTCCATTCTCAAACTGGAGCACTTTGAAGATGAAGGAACGTGGTTATTTCTTGAGATGTTCTTCCTGGTTCGTCTGCTCTAATCTGATAACGGAATGGGATATCGCAATTCTGATTTCACCATCGTGTTCAGCGTTGGAAAATCTACAAACCGAGGTGTTACTCGGCAAAAAATGGAACAAAAAATTTGTTACGTACCCAATACCTACTCTTCTGGTATTCAAAACATTTTTGATTTCCCCCTCCCCCTCCTTCCACCCCAAATTTTACTTTGCGTAAAACTACTCCTGTTTTAATTTTGTATGGTATCAAGTTGGGAAAACATTGGCCGAAAATTAATTTTCAGAAAATTTTAGGCGGAGGAGGAAGATGCCGAAAACTTCGAAAATTCGCTCTTATAGCCATGCTGCATGACTGTGGTTTTTTTTTATTTTACTTCTCCGCGAAACCACCGCCGCAGGGAGCCCACCGCTGGGAAGCCAAGATTCCATAAAATACGAGTATTTGGACAAGTTTTGGAGTTTATATTACACACCTGTAATACTCGTATGTAAACTAGTACGGACGGGGAAAAGAAGGTAGATACTTACATGCCAAGTTATTACTAAGTAGGGTAATGATTTCTTCTTTCCATACAGGAAAATAATAATTAAAATAAATAATTAATAAATAATTTGCAGCTTTTTTCTCATATAATTTTCGGATTCTACGTACCTTGAAACGTAAAACATCAAATTTTCTGGGGGAGGGGGGGGGGTTAACATTTTATTTCTCCTGCTCGATTCCAAAGGTATCGAAAATAAGTATTGAAAATAATAAACCAAAATTGTTAAAAAGAGATGGCATTTTGAACTTACTTTTAGGAAGTAACCTACCTATCTCTTTCGTGACGTTTGTAGCTGTATCTCTTACGTTTTTAGCTCTAAATCTTACGTTATGTTTAATTTGCTGTACTTATTGTAAAATGAGATTTGGGCTGAATTACGTACATATACGATATACCTACTAGGTACCTACCTACATTATTTCCGTTGAGACTCATAGAAAGATTTTCTGGATCCGCCACTTGGTGGTTTTTCATTAGGAATGGAAATGCACCATCTGTCCCAGTTTTCCTACTTTCCCATCCTCATACACCACAGTTAACGACGACTGTCAATAAATTCTGACCAGAAATCGCTAAAGCCGTTAAACAATACGTCGTTAGCTGAATAAAAGTACTACAAAAACCTTCCGGAGTCTGCTCCAGTAACCTATCTCAAGTACCGGTTGATGAAAAGTGTCAACAAAAACCCAGGTCAATTAAGCCGTTAGCGAAAGCGGAGAATTCCGCTTCTTACTGTGCTCGTTACTCTCGCACAAAGCGACACAGGTTAGACAAACTACGCAATGGATGTAACAGGTAACGAATTAGTTCACCGGTAACTATGTAAGTCGATAGTTTTGAGCTGACGAGAAGGGCTTTGGCAGTTGAGTAAGCCACTACTTTACCAGGAACCGAACTTCAAAAGTGATCTTAACGATCTCGTCGCGGTAACTTTTGACTGCTTTTACGTAATATACATAGCCGGTAAGGATCGGGGTTTACGACTATCATGAAGAAAGAAATCCTAAACTCATAAGCATGACGAATCGGAAATTACTGAAGATAGCCATCGTCTGACAATAAACTTTCCCGTTTTACCGGAGATATTAAAAAAAACCACAGTCATGCAGCATGGCTATAAGAGCGAATTTTCGAAGTTTTCGGCATCTTCCTCCTCCGCCTAAAATTTTCTGAAAATTAATTTTCGGTCAATGTTTTCCCAACTTGATACCATACAAAATTAAAACAGGAGTAGTTTTACGCAAAGTAAAATTTGGGGTGGAAGGAGGGGGAGGGGGAAATCAAAAATGTTTTGAATACCAGAAGAGTAGGTATTGGGTACGTAGGTAACAAATTTTTTGTTCCATTTTTTGCCGAGTAACACCTCGGTTTGTAGATTTTCCAACGCTGAACACGATGGTGAAGTCAGAATTGCGATATCCCATTCCGTTATCAGATTAGAGCAGACGAACCAGGAAGAACATCTCAAGAAATAACCACGTTCCTTCATCTTCAAAGTGCTCCAGTTTGAGAACGGAATGAGATATCGCAATTCTGATTTCACCATCGTGTTCAGCGTACAAAAACCTTTAAAATGAGGTGTCACTTGTCAGACTTTTTCATTTTGGGAATTTATGGGTAATTTCCCCCCCCTAAAACTCCCCAAAACTCCCCCTTAGGGTGACCCGATTCTGCCCATCTTCGAACTTAGCCTGTCGATTGCCAAGACAGATTTTTCGTGCAAATTTGAACTTTTTATCTCAATTCTTTCGAGAGTTATCGTCTGGAATGACACATACATATATAAATATATATATAAATATATATATAAATATATAAATATATATATATATACATATAATTTTTGGTGTCTTTCGGCAGGGAATTCAGGATGGTCTGAAACGGATTTTGGTATAAAAATCTTTCGGAAATTCGAGTTTTAAAAATTTTGGACCGAGAACAATAGCTTCTTTTTCTTCGAAAATTCGCTAAAAGGTAGCATGTGGGTTGAAGGAAGTAAGTAAAATTAAATTAAGGAAGTAAATTCAAGTGTGGGAAAGGTCAAAACATGTTGGCATTTAGTTACGCCAAATTTTTTTGGCGAACGTCACTGAGGCTCTTACTTAGGCTCGAGCGACATTTGTGGGTGGGTATGTATGTCTGTCTCTACCGCGAAAATTCTTGGAACCGTCGAAAATCTGAAATTTTGACTTATACTCTGTTGACCCCCAGAATTGTCTGTATAATTTTTGGTGTCTCGGCAACGCCAGGGAGAGGCGCCACGGCGTCGGGGGTGGCGCCGCAAGAGCCAGAACACCGAGCCGTTAATAGTCGGATCTTCACATTTTCAGGATATACTGTCAGTTATCGCTATATAGGCTTCGGTACCAAGACGGAGCCAGTTAGAGGCGCCAAAAAGCCCACAAAGTCACATGGGTTTATTATTATATTGGACATACCTGCAGAAATATTGGACGTTCTCTGTGTGCAATAACTGAAGTAGCTGTTTTTGATGTTTTCCATCAAATTTGGCCCTCAAAAACACGAATTAGGCTCCTATTTTTGATAAAATTTCATTGATCATTGATTGCGCCGTTTAATTGTCTTGATTGGCCTGTTAATACTACTTCTAGTGTTATTATACTAATTTATCGTGATTTCAGACAATTTGTCAGGTTTTTGACTCATAAAAAAAATGAATTTTGGGAGCTGAAACGTCGTTACAACTTCAATTTTTCACTATTTGGTCAAAACCAACTTCATATTCGGTCTTCTCGCCCTAAAAAAACATGGAAAACGATACTTCAAAAGCTCAATGTTATCAAAACACAAAAAAGTACCTATTTTTCATAACACTCCTGGGTATATTCCGTTTCGGGACACAGCCAGGGCCCAAATGGAGCATGTGTGCGAAAGAACAATTTCCTCACAAACTCATGTTCGGTAAAACCTCAAAAAACCTCGAAAAACCCTATGTTTACACCCATTTTTATTCCGTTCGGGCTGCCGAGCTCCGGAGCACAACTAGGACCCAAATGGAGCCTGCGTGCGGAAGAGCGACGATTTTAGACCAAAATTTAAGGTAAATTTCAGGCTGAAACTTCGTTAGAACCTCAATTCTTCATAGTCGGTCCCCGCGCCCTAAAAAAAAAAAAAATAGGGAAAACGATACCTCTTTAACTCATATTACTAAAACACCAAAAAACCCTATTTTTACAACGAATTTACTCCCATTTTTCACCCATAACACCCTTGGGTATATTCCGATCGGGCTGCAATGTTTAGGGACACAACTAGAGCCCAAACGGAGCCTGTGTGCGAAAGAACGAATTTTTTAGACCAAAAATAAAGTATATAATATTATGTGGATGATACGGCGGACGGACGTTGCATATTTGGTATCTACGCAACTTGAAACGTAAAACAAAAATTTTAAGGGGGTGTACGAAAACTTTTTTGCTGAGGGAATACATAGGTGTATTATTCACAGAATAATAAACCAAAACTGCTAATTTGTGGTAGTTAGACGTTGAATTCGTTTTACTGGAGATACGTGAGGCTACTCGTCAGCGGACCCACAAGTTTACCAATGCATGTGCTTCCCTATAAAATTTTAGCAGGTTCCATTGATTGATTTCTTCCTCATGTTTCATCCATCTTTTATCGAGATTAATTTTAATCACATTCAACTGTGGCGTTTCAGCCGTATATGCTTCCTTTCACCATTTCAGTTCACGACTATCTTTTTTTCGCTTGTGCTTACAGAAATCAGGTACTTACTTGAAATTATGTTTATACTACCTACGATACGAAGTACATGAGTGCTGCGGGCGTTGGTTTGACGATAGCCCGAGGTTTGACGAATTCGACTCCAGCCAGGTTAATCGTGTTTCGAAGTTGGAACAACTGCTGAGGAAAGGAAACTGAATGAGATGTTAATTTTGAAAAGTCGACGGATCTGGGGGGCGTTATGGTTACCTAATATCCTTATACCTGTTATAGGTAATCCGATGAAAACTTATCATCACGCTCAAACGGCTGGACGGAATTTTACAGATTTCGGTTTATTATTGTCAATAATGAACCTTTGGAATCGGACATGAAATAAATGTTTAACCCCCCCCCCCCTCCCCCCAACAATTTTATGGTTTACATTTGAAGGGACGTAGAATACGTGTATCGAATAAAAATATTTCCATCCTTCCGCCGACCGCTGTTTTTGCAAAGTGCTCAGTATATAGCCCGGAAAAAGTATTATTGCTATTCATTTCACCTCCTGAATTCCTCCTTATTCGTCAAGATGGCCATCCCTATAATAATGACGTCTGGTTAATTTGTTTGTGCTGCGATTTTTTTACGTTTTTAACACGATGTTAGCAACGTTCAGAATTTAATTTTGCGGTTGAATTTTGTAAACTGAAGATTTTTTATTACGTTGTGAGATGTTCGCGTTGCTGACGCACTCCTAATGTTGGTAGAATTGCGACTAGACAACAATAATTAGGTATAATTATTGCTGTTATGAGATTAGGTATATACCTACCTACTACATACTTCGCTCATTTTCTTACGCCTTCATTCAACTTAGATATAGGAAAAAATGTTTTTCTACTTCCTATTCATTCTCTGTCGTATATTCTTCTTCTATATCTACCAGGGTAGGCATATAATATACTGCTTTCTTAATAACGATGGTTAATGTATTGGTGTACAAATTTGGACAAGCATTACGGAAAACAAACCCCTGCACCCTTTTCTACAGATCGGTAACCCTAGATTCAAGTAAAATTACCCTTGAATACCCAGTCTTCAGATTTCAACTAAATCGCATCCATGCGTGGGTATTACACGAATTCAGTCGTGCGTAATCAACCCCCTCTCTGACGGAACCAGGCTTCATTAATAATATCAGTAATCAAGCGAATCTGCTTTGACTATAATAATATGTAGAATTCCATAAAGCCGGGCCAATGTTGGTATACATTTGTAGGCCTATAAATTCCTTCCAAATCAAGCTGTCCAGAGAGGTACCTGATGCGACAGCGCTTATTAGCTGAATTGGAGCAGATCAGCATTATAGGTAGCCGTATTATACTGATTGAAATCCCTCACATATCACTCTCCCAGTCCGATACGAAATTCGTACTATTTCTCAACATTCATTCAATACATCGATAATTTTTACAGGAATTTGAGTTGTAAACAAACATGCGTATGGGGCCGACCGATCAAAACTCATATCCGACCGTTCCACTCATATGAACGTGATTTCTGTTCATTTCAAAATTGAAAAATTATGTGTCTTAATACATAGCTTGAAACTCATAACGCGACCAGAGAATGTTTACTCCCCTCCCCCCTCCACCCAATGTAGTGCCTTTTGCATACAAATGTTTTGGAAACCAAAGTTAAGTTTTGGAAACCGAAGTTAATTTTCGGATACTTTTCGTCATTATTCCTTCTGCGTAGGCTCTTTGATAACCTCGTGAAATATGCACACACTTAGTTCGACAGTTTGAGAGATAACCTACCAGCTGTCGAACTGTGTTAACATACCTGCTTAGGAGATTACCTGGCCAGTGCCTAAATTCACCTGTTTTCCACCGCGTCGTCATGATGAAATCATTCCAAGCACCCACATAATGTCTTATGACACCAAATATAGCGCAATACCGTCTGATACCTTTTCGTCTAGTTAAAAGATGTTCGTAGTTAGCGGGATTATCAGAGCAAGTGCAAGCTCGGCCGTAACGTCAAGTCCGACGACCCCCAGCGTTTCGTTACGCGATGAATATGCATGCGATTTGGATCTTGACGCTCAGGACAGAAGATAAGATCCATGTTCGGAGATCCGGGCGCGGAGCCATAAGACTTGCTACAGTTGTGACTGAAGCTATCGTCGTCTTCAACAACAGCCTGTCGAGCAGCGAGAACCAGAAGAGATTCTTTTGGTTTATTATTCAGCTATGCCTATGTATTCCCTCAGCAAAAAATTGTTATAACAACCCCTAAAAAATTTTTATTTTACGTTTCAAGGTGCGTATTCCACAAATGCAATGTCCGTCCGCCGTATCATCCATATCTACCTTATTTTCCGTCTAAAAAATGCGTTCTTTCGAGCACAGGCTCCATTTGGGCCCTAGTTATGTCCCGAAACTTTGCAGCCCGATTGAAGTATACCCAAGGGTGTTATGGGCGAAAAATGTGTGTAAAAATAGGGTTTTCGGTATTTTAGTAACATGAGCTTGTGAGGTATCGTTTTCCATGTTTTTTAGGACGAGGAGACCGAATATGAAATCGATTTCGATCAGAGAGTGGAAAATTGAGGTTCTAACGAAGCTTCAGCCTCAAATTTGCTTTAAATTTTGGTCTAAAATCGTCGTTCTTCCGCACACAGTTTGGGTAACACATTTGGGTCTTAGTTGTGCTCCGAAGCTCGGCAGCCCGATCGGAAAACACCCAGGGGTCTAATGGGGGGGAAATTGGTGTAAAAATAGAGTTTTTCGAGGTTTTTTTGAGGTTTTAGTAAATGTGATAACTCGTTTTCCATGATTTTTAGAGAGAGAAGACCGAACTTGAAGTTTATATTTTGACCAAAGCATGAAGAAGAGGTTGTAGCGAAGGTTCAGCTCCCATAATTCGTTTTTTATGAGTCAAAAATCTGGGAAATTATCTGAAATCACCATACATTTCTATAGTGCCATTAGAAGTAGTATCAGCAGGTGAATCAAGACAGCTAAATGGCACTACAAATTATCAAAGATAATTTGTGAAAAATAGGAGCCTAATTCGTGTTTTTGAGGGCCAAAATTGTGGAAACCATCAAAAATAGCTATTTCAATTATTGCACATGACTGAAACAATAAATGAACAGCCAACATTTCTGTAGGTAGGTCCGATAGAATAATAAAACCATGTGACGAGGACTTCACAGCGTTATTGCTTTCACGATGCAATTCGTTTCTTGACGAATCGTGTTTCAGCGGATTCATTCGAAAGTCCTAAAGTAATACATGTAGACACTAAAATACAAGTCACTTTTGGTATTAACACTTTCAATATGAACCTTCCTCACACTACCGTCCCCCCCCACAACTGATTCTGTGAAATCAAGTGTGATATTTTGTTCTGACACCCTTTTCATGTTCATGGAAAGAACGCAATTTCTTTAATGTAGTTGGTAGATGTTATTTCGCAGATGTAGATAGTTTACTTGGTGCTCAGTACCAAGTATTTTGAGCCATAGCCAGCCGTGAATGCCAGATAGCGAAAATTCATGAACCCATCGGTGGGCCAGTGCTCAACTACCCTGTCCTATGGTTATCGAAATAGGATTTTTCAAGAAAACGTTCGGATTATGCGCAGATGAAGCTTAAATTCAGATTTTGGTTAACTACTCTGCATGAACCCGCATTTACCTTACTCCCTCCTTGGTACCTATTTATAGTGTACACGAGAGCAATTGAAAGCTACGTGCTTTGAAAGTGAAACAAATTTCGAGGGTGTTAACACATTTTTTTTTCCATGCTCTACTTCAAAATGAAGAAACAAAATTAAGCAGAATTTTCGATTTTGTTGCCGGTTAATTCCTCAGCATGAAAATAATCGCGTTGCAACTACACCATCTCCCTATTAGGTATATGCATTTCATGTTTGATGACTGGCTAAATGTTACGCTTGTGACAATGTGTCTTATACATACTCTGTCGTATCCGATTATTGTATCAATCATTTCGTATTCGCTAATGTTTTACTAGCAATATGTTAGGTCGTCAAACTTATAAGTTCCGAAAGAGCTAAACTGTAAATTCTGTTTTAAAAATGTTCTAATATGGATGTGGTATTCTCCTCGGGGTCAGACCGAATTTCGCGACACGACTGATACAAAGAAAATCATTCGTGGAAAACCATTCGTTGTAGAGTTCTCAATTCACCGTAAAATCTCATGCTGCCAAAATAAACGCACGGTGTTAAGCCTAGCTTCAAAACAACATGGTTCAATGTTTTTCCTTATTGTAGAAATCAATTTTTTAGTGAAAATTCTCAGTACATAATATATATGTGTCTAGTTGGTAAAATCTCGAGAAGCGGTTAGTCCTGATCTACTTTCTCCTGGGAGTCATACCGATTTGATAAGTTTCGTTACAAATCCGTTTTAACGGAGTAAGTCTACAGCTAAAGACTTCATTTGTTTTGTTCTAACTCTGCCTAAGCCGGTCCTAAGCCCGGTAGTGAAAAGAGGAAGGGAACGACAAATGAACAGGTCTGACACTGGTTGGTGGATGAACACCTAATATTGCGTCGAGCCAACCACTACTCGATTGTCTTGTGATCGATATGAGACTTAAAACTGCCCTACATGACGTTCGAGGATCCTAATGGGGGAAAAGGTGACGTATTGACCAAGCTGTCGTATTGAAGTTCATCCAGAAATATTCTCTCTCGGTTCCTCGGTATAAGTGGTTGGACGGTTTCGGATTTCGAAGGACTTCACGAATGCGCAAGAGATTCGAACGTATCGACATTATTCATGACCGCACCAGTTCACACCAGTCTCACACCACTTTCACTGATGTATTTCACGCCAGCACACTCGTAGGGGTCATTCCTGCAGCCTTTGTATATAAATCATCGACATCGTTCACTGAGGTTGTGAACGGTGTGTGTGTCTGTGATTTTAAGTGGTAGTAAATTACTCGAAACGAATGTATTGTTGTTGAGTTTGGTTTATTATGTTGGGTCTAGCATCGGCTCACATGTACACAATCCGAGTGCCACTACGACATAAGGAAACAAACCGTACAAGCAGCCAAGAAGTCAACTAACCACTGTATACAATGCTATAAAATTTGACATCATGAGTATTTAAGGTCATACCTATACTATCTATTAAGTAGGTAACTATTGTGTCGTTTGCAATTTACCATGTATCGTTAGTACGGCCAAAAAAATAAACGTTTTCATTCATTCATTTTCATTCATTCCAGGGAGGTGTTCACATGACCAGAATGTGTGGATGCGGTTTTAATCTAGTGTGAAATTTTTTTCTATAACAAACTTTGAATTTGGGTGTAATACCCGTTTTCTATATAAAATAAAAAAAGAGAAGAACTGCTTAGAAAGCTCCGCTACCCAAAATACTGGTGGGGGAGTACAACAATTTTCAACGTCAAAAAGTGACCACAAAACTTCCCAAGTAGACTTCAGAAATATTTCGTTCCCATACTGTTATCTTTAGGGTTTGTTTATTTGGATATTTACGTGCAATGCCCAGTATACAGTTATTTATAAAGAGATGCAATTTCGGGTTCGAAGGTAATCGCCAAGGATTCTTTGTCACACTTTGAGGGATTGAAATAGTTCATTCCTACGTTTGTTTTCAGTAGCGAGTGATTTCTAATGGAGCTGGGATCCTCCCCTCCGCCAGCCGTCGAGAGGCACAGGCTTCACGGGGATTGTATATCTGGAGAATTCAGAGCTCGCCTTCTCCGGGACCAGTGAAAGTACTGCGCGCTGACGAGTCTACTGGTTTGTAGGCTTCTTTCATCTCCCTACGGGACTTGTCGAGCTGGCAACGCGAGAGTCGAGTCATGAAGTTAGGATATCTGAGCGAACTTTGAGAGTAGTAAAATAGAAATTTTTATTTATGGTAAGAGAGCAAAATTTTGGAACAAATACAATACCTAACGAATATTTTTGTTGGCATTTTTGGCAGTAGCACTACAGTACACTACAGCAGCACTACGTTACAGTAGTAGAACAGAAGTAAGTTTTGTAGGTATTGTGAGTCCTAATTAATAATTATACCTATCCAAAATTTTGATCTACTGATTGAAGACTCGATACTTTGGCCGATAGTGGTAAAAATACTCAAAGTATGTATGAAGCAAAATTGAACAAACTACAACATTTTTGGAAAACCGATAGGTTCATCTCCGAAGTACAGAAATATTTTCTTACCTACTTAAATTGCTACAAGGCACCAAGTAGGTTATCCCTTGTAAAGATTACCTGTCTGATAAAACTTCTCATAAAGCAGATCATAACTTCCTAAACATGCTTTTCAGAAGGCCACGAAAAAGATTCGATCTCATATTGTTTATAAATATCTATTACTTCTTGATTCTTCAGAGTTATTCGGGTGGCTGCGGGTTATTTCCGTGACCACTGGGTTAGTTTGCAGTGACCATCTGACGGTTATTTGACCGACAGAAAGGCGTTGGGCCGTTCGCAGTGACTCTCGCACTCTTTTTTGACTGTATGGTGTCCATGATCGGCTGTTCGCCGTGTTTTCCTGACTATCCAAAGCCAGTTTTCTGATCGTCCATTTCTAGGAGTCAGCTAACCGTCAGAAAATGGCAGTACGAGCAAACCGAGAATTGTAAAGTAGCATGTAGTTGTAGGTTTTGACGTCAAATCTACGTTGGTAAGTACACGTCTGCTCAACGATATAGTCATAGGATAACTATAGTATTGGTGAAAATTATACAGGTATAATAATCTATGCAACAATAAATTTGCTTCATTAATATCATACTATCGTTGACATTAGTTGTCAAATGGAAATTTATAACTATTAAAGAATTTGAAACTTCAAGCTTGATACACTAAGTTATGCCTCTCTATTAGTACAATTTGTCGTTGTCGTTGGACGCTTGTTTACAGAACAACCCACCTTTGTCGTCTAAACGACATTAAAATTTTTTCGATGGAACACGCTACACACAGTTTAATTTACAAAGCATTTCAACAGGACAGTTTCAGCGGGCAAAGTTGATTGTTAGGGAAGGTTTAGAAATACATCCCTGCAGACAGCGTTGTGTATGAGCTCTTCGGACGCACCAGTATATTTTGCCAGCTTTTGAGAACTAAGAAGTCCACTGATTCTTTACTGGGTGAACGCATCTAACAAGGTTTGTTACATGAAACTTCACTGAGGTGCTTTTTCCAACAGGACTCCGCCAAAATTATTGAAAACCTTTAACAAAGATGAGCTCCGTACCCACAAATGGGTAAAGTAAAAATTTTTCGCAACTGGTAGGTAGCAGTTTTTTCTGAAAAATACTATTCCTCTTCTGCGCTTTCCTTGATTATACTGAAACCTGCACACTTGAGTGGATATAGACACATGCAGCAAAAGTTTCCGACGACTAAACCTCCCAACCTACCTGCACCAATGAAACCTCAAAATAGATTGACCGGGCAGCAACCGCGATTTCTTCGTACAAATAAGATCGAACTAGCCAAAGGCTAGTTTGATAATAGAATTATAACCTGGAAATCATTGCAGGTGATATGTACATAAAACTTTTAGATGTTCAAAAGATTGCACTGTAATGAGCACATAAAGGGACCGAATATCAGAAACTACCAATTGAGGAAATATTGAAAAATCAAAAGCTACATTACCTCGATATTCTGATCTTATGACACCCTGAAATCCTCTGATGAAATATCTGATTTGATAGGTTTGAATAAATTAAGATGTATCGATTCCCTCTCGTACGACTCCCAAGAATTCCTCGGCCAACATTTTCCGAGACTTCACTGAGGTTAATTTTGTCAGAGCTGTGTGAAACCGAACCTAGTTTTCAGAAATAAGCCAATGAACTGATTTATTTTCCCGAGACTCTTCACCTGGTTCTTTCCCGGTTGTTAGTATCGAACGTACCTACTTTGGAAGAACAATTGCCCTACATTTTTGAATTAATTAGATGAGAATTTGGTAAATAATAACTTAAATTAGGTAGGTAACGAATTTTGGAAACGAAGGTTGACATTGGTTCATCCTTGAACCAATGGGTTGACATTCTCAGGGCATCCTACACGAAGGCACCAAGCAAGAACACAACACGAACATTCTTTGATGTTATCAGTAGTTGAAATGTGTCAGATTGTTTAGTAATGACAATATCGTAAATAGATTGTAGTGGGACAAGGGTTTTACACCACACAAAGACAACTGACGACAAAAAAGTTGTCGGTTTGTATTTACATCGTTCAACTAAATCGATGGTAGGTACTACTCGTACGTAACCCAGGCATTTCAATTCTCATTTGCTTCTCACTGGGATCCCAAGCGAGATAGGTAAGATTAATTCACCGAAAAATTATTTTTCAGGACTTGCATCATGAATAATAATAATAATTCGTCTGGAAACGGGAAAAAAGTAAGTACCTACAAATTAAAAAAATTTCAAAATCGACTGAAAAAAGCTGTATAAAACTAAAAAGTAAAGAATAATAAATTCTTATGCTACAAAATTTTTGAAGTCGGCGCCTAATTTCAACTAAAATGTATAAAACCAAGAGATACATTTTTTATTTAAAATTTTGCGCCAAATTCAAAAATGTTGTTTTTTGCATTTTATTTTCCAGTAAATTTTTTTTTAAAGTCCCCTTTATATGTTATACTTTTTTTGTGTTTTTCGTTTTTTTCAAATAAATAATTTTTTATTACCTTCACTTTTTTATGCCAACGCGAATAGTGACCCATTACTAGCTCGGTAATATTATAATATTCATGCTATCAGCTACTGATACCATCGTTACTGAGGCATCCATAGTCTTTGGCAGGCATTTCCGTCGACAAAGCATTAGAAACCGAAGCGTATAATACTGGCCTAGTACATGCCCAGTACTACTTTTTTCTTTAAAAAACTGGAATGGGACCACCGGTGGATGATCCTCTTTCATTTAAAAAAGATTCGTCGAAATCGGTCAGTTTCGAATTACGATTATTTCGAAACTGGGGAAACATTTAAAAAAAATCGAATTGAGAACCTCTTCCTTTTTTTGAAGACGGTTAAAAAGAACCATAATTTAATATAGGTAACTGAATAATAGTTCAAAAAAGGTAGCTGCGGTATTTATTTTTCTTTCCAAATTCGTTTCAGTACCTATCATTTTCAAGTAGGTCTCTTAGTGTTCTATGTTTATAGCAGTTAAAAATAAGAAATGTTTTTAGTAAGTACCTACTTCATCATTCGGGATAGAATGTAGGGTAGCTTCACGCGATAGGTATCCAAGTAGTTCTCTGGGGCAATCTAATTGACACTTGTCGTTTTAGGAACGAAAATCTAGACTCTTTGGGTGTCTGTTCCCTTGTACAATTCTCGAGATGAATGATGCTGAATTAATGGTGGATCAAGTAAGTGACGCGCATTTTCCTTATGTTTAAGGGCAGAGCAAAAACCAGGATCTTCGCCTGCCTTTGTCCTTGTAGTGTTTTTGAGTACGTTGATACTGATGGTAACCTTGGTAACATCAAGAAAGTGAGTTCAGTTTATATGTTCAAGTAGCTGTAGTACATGATTAGGAATGTGGAATCATGAATGGACCGGACTACCGGCCCATTCAGGTAGAAGATAACCGTAGAAACTTTTGCTATTAAAGAGAAACCTATAATGAAAAGACAAGCACATTCGAAATTAATGAATAATTGCGACATCAAGCTTAAATACAAATCACTAGCAAACAGCCTACCTCACAAGAAGATTATATTTATGGTAATCGAAGGTTGTACGATCCTTTACTCATTTTCTTCTTCAAATAGATCTGCAGCTCGGAGACACAGTTTTGTTTCCCTTTTTTTGTATATAGATTTATTGAAAATTTTCGTAACATCAATTTATTGTAACATACATTTTATGCTTGCAATGGAAATTATTTATACTACTTTGTACATTTCACAATGCAGACACAGTGTGCATTACTTAGTTAATTTGCGTAGAACGTGCTTTACCAAATTAACTCATTCCATGTTCGTGGAACATTATTAGGCATTCAACAAAAGGGTAACGACAAATATTTGGAAATCAGAACTCATCAGGTGTTCTGAGCGTAAACCACAAAAACTTTATTTGAATTGCTGGACTCCTGAAAGTGCAGTAGAGCTGCAGTAATGTAGGTTGCTAGACTGCCTCCACAATACTTTATTGTGAGGGATGCCCTTTGCCATAATTTTTCACAGCTAAGATCACTATCACAATAACTAACCGAGTTCTCAGTGTGAATAGCTACGAGAATTTCATCTGACGGTATTGTTAAGCACATTGTCAATGTACATGGTATCTCAAGTATTTCACAGACCTTGTCGTTTCAATTACCCCCCACCGTTATTTTGAATATTTCCAGAAAGATATAGGCAAAGTGGGGAGCTTCAATGCCATGGATTCACTGGTAAGCTTTTACTTCCTTATGATCTGGGTTAAATGTATGCGTTGCTGCTACTTCGACGACATATTATTTAATAATTAGTGCTGCATTATTATCGAACGTTGGTGAGGTTCTTACTTAGAGTCAACATTTGTGGGCGACGTTAGTATGTATGTACTACGCTAGGTGCCGCTATTTTGGATATTTTGACTTGAAATCTTGACACATTATGCGTCGAGAATTTTCTATATAGTTTTTGGCGCCATCATGGTGCCAGGAAACGATAGCTCTAAAGGTGCCATCTGTCAGAAAAATGTGTTTAGGCCTCCAGAATTTATTTCATAGTTTTTGGCGCCAACTGTGAAAAATGTGTTTGGTATAGTTTTTCGTGTTTTTCAGCTCGCTGAATCGAATGGAATAACTTTCAAAGCTACTTCAATCATCCTTACAGCGACTGATAAATATTTAGCCATAAAACGTTACGAAAAATAGCTATGATTGTGCGTGGTACATTGGCAGAATTTAAGCCTTTTTCAAAATTGCGTGAGGCACCTGATCAGCGGAGCCACTAGTGTAGATAGTTTCCCTATCTGGAGAATGGGTCTTTAATGCTAGATGTAGTGAAAATTATACCTAGGTACCTAAAAATCCAATCTTCTATTAAGGGTTCCTCTTATAAGGGACATCAGGCACTTCCAATGAACACTGATAAAAGTCTGACATGGAGACTCATTTTACCACTCAATACAGGTAATGGTAAAGGTGGACGATAGGGACTTATTTTATTTCTTTTTTTCTTCCTCCTGCAACTTTCTGTTTGCTTTTAGCCTACCGAGTCGATATGTAACAATTAGTTTAATCAACCCGCAGGATCAGAAACCAACCAGAGACACCAGCGGCAAAGGAGTTGTAAGTTGGTTTTAAATTGATAGGTAATTTACCAACCATCCATTGGCACCCACATAATAAAATACTCCATGGACAGCAACAGCAACCTTTTCATCCCATAGATACTCACAACAATTAGCCCCACGGTCTTATCAACGTTATCACCATGTTGCCGTCTTCTCATTTCTTTGCACAACCTACTCCAGCACTTTCATAATATTCATCAACCTTGTACTGTAAATAAAAATGTAAATACCATATTTTAAATATTGTAGGTCTTATATATATAAAGAACTAGTGATGTAAGTGCAACAGGTGAATACTCTACTAATAAGGTAGAGACCCCCCTTTTCAACACCTTTATTACCATTGTTTAGTGAATATTGTCTACCACTGTTTAATGAGTATTGTCTTTGTTATTGTCTTCTCCCTATGTATATCAACCTATTAACATAGATGTTTGTAATTGTAGGCACGATTAGGATCCCAGCACTTGGGGATCGAAACATCGCCAAGCAATAATAAACATTGGCTGCGACTAAGTCGTTTTCTTTGAAAACAAAAACTCTCCATCACGAATACTCTAAATCAGCCGGGAATAAGTCCCTCAACCTCTAAGATAATAAAATATAGTAGATAGTTTTATATAGATGGAAGTAACATCTAATATCTATACAATTTAACAATTTAACGAAATGCGTTAACCATGTATCTTGGCTTCTTGATTAAGTAGTTTAATTTCTTACTTTCGCACATTTGCCAAACCTATCACATCCATAACACGTTTCACAGTTCGGCAGAATGCCGCCGTCTGGGGGTCCATCGCCTTGCGGGCAGCCTACTCAAGTAAGTTCAGTTAGGTATATTTGCAGATTCTTGTCATGAGAGCGAAGAATTTTGATTTATTTTTGAGTTTATTTCAGTTTTACGTTTTGAGTTTTTACAACAAGTGTAGCATGTTTGAATTTTCGCTTTTTCTCCCTGATTTCCCTGATGTTTTTAATTATTCATTTTAATTAATAATTATTTAATTATTTATTTAATTAATTTTATTATTCGCTCAGCAAAAAAATTTTTATAACACCCCCTCAAAATTTTTTCTTTTATGTTTCAAGGTACGTAGATCCCACAAATGCAATTTCCGTCCGCCGTATCATACATATCTACTCTAACTTCGGTCTAAAGTCTAAACAATTCGTTCTTTCGCAAAAAGGCTCCATTTGGGCCCTAATTGTGTCCCGAAACTTTGCAGCCCGATCGGAATATACCCAGGGGTGTTATGGTTGAAAAATGGGGGTTTTTGGTGTTTTAGTAACATGACCTTGTGAGGTACCGTTTTCCACGTTTTTTAGGACGAGGAGACCGAATATGAAGTCGATTTTGACCAAAGTGTGGAAAATTGAGAGTCTAATGAAGTTTCAGCCTTAAATTTACGTTAAAATTTGGTCTAAAATCGTCGTTCTTCCGCACACAGTGTGGGTCCCCATTTGGGAACACATTTGCGTCGTAGTTGTGCTCCGAAGCTCGCCAGCCCGATCGGAATACACCCAGGGGTGTTGTGGGTGAAAAATGGGTGTAAAAATAGGGATTTTCGAGGGTTTTTTTGGTTTTAGTGAACATGAGCTTGTGTGTGTTTTCCATGTTTTTTAGGGCGAGAAGACCGAATGCGAAGTTTATTTTGACCAAACAGTGAAGAATTGAGGTTGTAGCGAAGGTTCAGCTCCCAAAATTAATTTTTATGAGTGAAAAACCTGGGACATTGTATGAAAACACCATAAATATCCTCTATAGTAACACTTGAAGTAGTATCAACAGGAGAATCAAGGCAAATAAATGGCACTATCAATGATCAAAGATAGTTTGTCAAAAAAAGGAGCCTAATTCGTGTTTTGGTGCCAAAATTGGTGGAAACCATAAAAAATTGCTATTTCAGTTATTGCACATGATAAAAACAATAAATGTATTTCCAGGATCTCTGTAGGTACGTCCAATAGAAAAAAAAACCCATGTGACAAGGACTTTGCAGCGTTTTTCTAGGAATCACAGCTAATATAGAACCAATCTGAACTGTGCGTTAGCCTTCTAGCTTCAGAATGTAAAAATATTGAAAATACTACACAGTTGTAGCAGTATCAATATTATCCTCAAGATTCAATCGGAAACCTAACAGTAGGTTATTAAAATAGTTGTCTCAGTTTCAGAGATTGTTTTATCCTATACATCTTTATTTACAGGCGCGAAAACCTTGCGCTGATGCGCCTAAACCGGTAAGTTACTTGTAAGTATTGATGCAAAGACGTGAAGTTAGCAAAGAAAATTGTATGTACTTGTATGTAGGAAGAATGGTCACTCTAGCGAAGCGAAGAGCTAGTAGGTATAATATATTCAACACAGACTACAGGATTGAATTTCATATGTTTCGATTCGATCATGCGAAACTCCTAACTACTTGTAAACTCCTTCAATACCTTAGCCGATTTATCCGTAGCCCTACATTTATGTGGCACCTTGCAGAAGAAATTGTTGAGTTAGTTCACGAAACACTACCACCTGATGGGTCCACGTGGATTGGTAGAAAGTTGAACGTCAAAGAACAATGTGAAATAAATTGCATTATGTTCTGATTGCTTCACACACCCATCAAAAAGTTGTAAGGTAGATATTCAAGGAAAAGGCTTCTTGCACCTACATAACTTTTGGGATTGTGCATTTCAATAATGAAGAACGTGAGTAGGTATGTTTCAGGGAAACGCCTGACCGAAGCAGGTTATACTAATTGTCACAACTTGTAGGATCAGCGTTTAGACTAGCGTAGCATTACCGGTGCCATGGTTGTCACTATAATCGTTCAGCTTTGATTTCACCTTTTCAACTCAGGTTTTTTTAAATGATGAAACATCCGTTTTCATCAGATTCAGGTACCTACTCAAATAGGCATTTTTAATTCAATTAATCTATGGTTTTTAAAACTGGGCATTTGGTTCATTTGAGTTCGAATGTGCCATGAAATTTCGTCATACGATTGTTGATCAAAATTTTAGAGCAAATACGAAAACGAAATTTAACCAAAATTTGTAAATAATATTGTAGGGGTTTCAAGGTCAACGCCATGGGCCGCCCGGCCGCGGTTTCCAAACCCCTGGTCAACAGCAGTCGTCGTGTCCAGCTAAAGTAAATAACTTCATATAACATTCATTAGTATGCATTCAGTAAATTATATAACATTCGGCTTAATTTTGACCGAATAATATATACACAATCAATTTAATCTGAAAATGTCTGATACCAACACGTCAATATTCAATCTCAATCCTTTTCCTTATTCAATCAATTTATTCATCTCTGAGTACCTATGCAATACACCGAAATGGACAGCTCAAGGGAGAAACAGGTTAAAATTTGTGTTAACTCTCATAATAATAAGAAGAGGTCAATCAGAAGCTGTTCAAATTTGAGTTTTTATATAATTAAAAATTGAGGAACATCAGGCAAATGTAAGTAGGCTGAGGGCAGTTTCTAGTCAGTCGTACTGTAGTAGGCCCATTTAGGTTATACTGCGCAATTTTCTTAGTTCCTTACCTACCTACGTCATTTATTTCAAATTTCCACAGACAGCGCACATTGTTCATTGGTTCATCGAAAATAAGCCTAGAAAATAAGCCTAAGTTTGCCAGCATACTAATTCCACCTTATTAATGAAATGTTCAATAGTTGCCAATGGGGGATAGCCTGTTGAAAAAACCTCTGAAAATTGTCATGGAAGAAATCGATTGTTCAAAATTGGTGAGTCAGAATCTGATACGAACTAGCTATCATTATAACGCCAACTTCATGTCGTTACAGTACAGTTTTACAGTATTGTACCACTGTAAGCAATCACCGATAAGTCCTACATCGTTGTAATCTTATGTAAACAAAGCCGGAATTGTTCTTATGATGTGATTCTGATGCTAAGCAGGTACTGCAGTATATAATTTTTTTAAATTTTAATTTATTTTTTAAATGCATTTATGTAAATTTATTTTTTGAATTTTCGAATCGCTATTTCATTATCTATAATAATGTAATCTTAATCTTATGTAACCAATGTCGGAATTATTCTTGCGATGTGACTCTGATGCTAGGCAGGTATTGCAGTACCTAATTTTTTGTAATTTAAATTTTAAATTTATTTTTTAAATGTATTTATGCATTTATGTCAATTTATTTTCTGAATTTTTCGAAGCGCTATTTTATTACCTATAATAATGTAATTTTTCAGGATTTTTCGCATTGTCCAAAGCCATGCCCAGTAAGTTTATATTTGGATTGAATATTAAGTTTCTAGACCTTCCCATTCGGCAATCCATCGTGTCTTACGTCATGGTTAGCTACTACCTGTCCAAATGTCTTACATATTTTGTTATGTTTTTGTTTTCCTGAATTACAGCCCCCACCTTGTCCACCGCCAAAATGCCCTGCACCATGTCCGCCTCCTTGCCCTCCGCCGCCGTGCCCTCCTCCATGTCCTCCTCCTTGTGCTCCGCCTCAGTCGTCTTGTAACGCTGGATGCAACGAGAATTCGCAAGTAAGTCATGCTTCGCGTCGAATCCCATAAACCACCTTAAGGTAACAATTACTAATAAATTGGTGCGGTGTTATTAATTGAATCATAGAGCTTATCTTAGAAATGGCAATTGAATGAGGAGAGGCAACGTTTCTAATTCGGGAAAGTAATATGAACACTTCTCAATGTAGTGTGGCCACCAGCAGCAACATCAGCACCAACAGCAGCAGTACCAGCAGCAAAATCAAGGCTCAAAACACCAATCGCATAACCAGCAACAGGTGAGCTTTTTTTTTTTAAATCACTGTATGTAAGAATTTCTGTTGGACATTTTAAATGTACAAGATCTAGCTTTTACAGCAAAGGAGTGGCTGGTTGAATTATTAATAGTTGCCTAAATTTATTAGATAAGTATGTAAAGTTAAAACTACAAATCAGCAGATCCAGTTCAAAAATTCTACTTAGAATTTTATCCAACATTTTCCTTCGTCGTTCTACAACTACTTGCGTTTTTTGAAAAGTGCATATCAACATCAAATGTGACAATGACTTCATCTGACCGCTTGATTGGTTCAAAAACCTATCAGCACAACACAACTGAGGTAGAAAGTAGGTAGAGCATTCACCTGTATTTCCCGAATTCTTTTTTCATATCCGAGCGACGTGAAATGAAAAAAGTTCCATACACATGCGGCATGACCATATCTGCGATTTTTCGAAGTACCCTCCTGTACCTAATATCTTTCTAGTGAAGGAATTGCCATCTCTGGTGGTTTTTAACAATTTTTACCAAATGCTTATTTGCAGAGTAATAAATGCTGTCGGCCGTGCTGTGAACAGAAGCAAGAGCCTCCACCTTGTCCACCACCTTGTCCACCACCGCCCTGCCCTCTTCCGCAGTGTCCTGAGGTAATATTAATGGTAATGTGTGGTATTTATATTACCGGAAAAGTATGTAGTCAGCCATTGTATGCAATACCTGATGAAACCGTAACATGTATGGGCTTTCCATAATTTTCCTAACAGTATTATACTACACCTGACGTATGCTCAGCAATGCGAAAAACTTGCCTGTTATTATGGTTACAACTACTTCAAATAAATAGTAAATCTCAAATTTAACTTTGTTTTTTTTAATTACTTACAGCCTTGTGATCCGTGCGGGCAGAAACGTGAACAGCCGCAACAGGTAATCGCCTAAGTACATTATATGAAAAACTGTAAGATGAATGCGGGGATCAAAAAATAGATGTAGTTACCAGGTGTGTAGATATCGAAAGCGCTTGGTTTCGATAGTCAGTAATTGTGAGTTTGTGAGGATGATGGTATTTTCCAAGAGAATTGATGGCGAAAGGGGCTGTGGGGTGGGTATTTGAACAGCAGGCAGTACCTACCGTGGGTTTTTGCGTTTGTAGGCCCCTCATAAGCGAAACCAAATTCAAAAACTAATTCCAATTTAATAAGTTTTCCCCTATTTTGACCATCTTAAATGATGAACTCGATGGCGAAAAAAACAAAATCTAGCTCTTGGAGATATTTGAGTACCTATATTTGTACTCGTATTTGTTTTGTAGGTTGAAACGCCCATAGTTAGTCATAACAGTCAAAATGAGCAGAAATAAGGATGTGTGCAGGTTGGTGTATAGATGTTCCCATATCAATTCATTAAATTACAATCCGACAGGAATATTCATTAGAGCACGCCGAAACGTATTTTCCTCGTAATTACCAACAGCACGGAAGAATCGAAGGATGGAATAGGCGTATTCACATTATTATATACTCGTATCAGTTTGAATTAACTCTAGCAGTAACTTTCCTCTGCTCATGCCGTACACTTTTTTGTCTAACATCATAGGCAAATTTAAATGTCGTTAACTTATAGTTATCGTTAGTGCAGGAAGTGGCTATTGATGGTGCAAAATTGGCACCCGAATTTCAGGCCAGGTCAAGTAGGTAATCTATTTATTACACCAGATCAAATGTTTTTATTTATCTGAGTCTTAAATTCTTGGCTCAGTAAGTTTGAACTCAAGTTCCAAATCAATTTGGATGTAGAATTGCTGCCCTCCACCACCAGAGGTTACGAAGCGGTTTGAAATGAAATTGGACAAAAGCGGAAAACTGGTCAACCAGTGTACGCCCGCTGGATCCCCGACGATTCTCAAAGTCGAGAAAGACGAAAGCTGTCCGACGGAAACGATTATCAAAATCACCTACTGTGCCAAAGGAACGGAAGGTGGCAAAGATAGCGAGGACCAGGATGGCAAGAAGAAGGACAGCCATGACGAGCACCACCACCATAAGAAGAGCAGGTCCAGTAAAGACGGGGAAGTTCGTAGAGAAGGAAGTAAAGATGAGAAACACAGAGGGAGCAAGGACGATAAGAAGAAAGGCACATCTGAGGGCGAGAAGACGGAAGATGAGTCACACGATGAAGGTGAACATAAACGTGAAGGTGAGTTACTTCGTGTGAGGTGCGAATTCGCCAACCTTGAACAGACTGGTATTAAATGCACGACATAACTGTTTCCACAAAAAAGACTCCCTCGACTCGAAAACTGAAGTAGTACTTTCCACGGCTGCCATAAACAGGTGGCTGAACTCCATTCACTAAACAGACACAATAATCTAAACCTACTGCATACTCCGACAGGTGGGCACACACAAAGCAATAGCCCAAATACAGTGACTTGAACACCACCTCCGTACACGCAAAACTATCCACAGCCACACAAACGACGATGCTCCACATGCCAATAAAAACAACCCACATGCAACTACACGGTCTTCTGTCTGGATTTACGTTTCCTTTTGTTATTCTTATTATCATTATTATTATTGGTTTATTATTTTCAATAATGAACCTTTGGAATCAAGCATGAAACAATTTTTTTGACACCCCCTCAGAATTTGATGGTTTCCGTTTCAAGGTATGTAGAACCCGAAAATGCAATAAAAAACGCTGCAAATTATTACATAACGGTTTATTATTTACCTGTATAGATGCCCCTTCTGCGTAGATTACTGTTTTCTGTGGTCAGTATCCTTGAGCTCCTTCCAGGAAAGCCCTAAATGGAGTACTGGAGCAAGCCCGGGAATTAGTTTCATAAAAATGCGCGGGATTCAATAATTCACATGTGATGTATTTAGAATTTCATCACGGTGGCGTGAGGAAAGGAAAGGCGCAGGCGGCGGTAGTCCACCGATCATCTACGCCCGGTTTAAGGGGAGATAGAGGTGAGTGTAGGAATTTGCCCAGGCGGCGGTAATTCACCGACATCTAGGTTTGAGAGAGGAGGTGCTTGTCTAGGCGGCGGTAGTCCACCGATCATCTAGACAAGAAGGAGAAGGTATTCTCAGGCGGCGGTAATCCACCGATCATCTGAGAGGGGGAGCAAGGTAGAGGAGAGAAGAGAGAGAGAGCTAGTTAGAGGAAGTGTCGAATGAGGCTAAAGCCCCAGGATCCAGGGTTTTATAGGAACTGGAGGCCTCTCCCAACCCCCTGTTAGGGGTTGGTGGTGCGGCCCCAGGTTGTGTACCCTGGGTTCTGTGGCCTGTCTCCCCACTCACTTGTTTATTGACGGAAACTAAGTTTGACATTAGAATGTTGGTGAGAGCTTAAAGTTACTAGTGGAGTGTTCCCGGGAGGGACTCACGACAGAGGTCCCCCCAGTTCGAACCAAGATTCGTGGAGCTGAAGGCACAAGTTGACAGGGGCTGAGGGCCATTGCAAACAGAAGAAGGGCTGAGGGCCAAGATAATAAGTAAAGCGAGGGTCGGGTGCTGAGGGCGCAAGATGACAAGAGCTGAGGGCTAGGGCAAACATAAGAGAGGCTGAAGGCCAGAGATGAGGACTAAACTAAAATTCATGGGGCTGAAGGCGGAAGGTGAGAAGGGCTGAAGGCGCAAGGTGACAGGGGCTGAGGGCCAAGGCAAACATAAATGGGGGCGGAAGGCCAGGAGCAGGGGTGCCGGAGTTGAGGGGTGGTGGTGGCGGTGGGGGTTTGTCCCCTGCGAAAGCGACGCGGGTTGACATTTTGCCGTTCCGGGGTCGGGTAACGGTGGGGGGGTTTGTCTGGTGGTGGGGTAGCGGCGTCACGAGGTGCGGCCGGGAGGTTGGAGGACCTGGTGGCGGTTGTGGGGGGTTTGTTCCGGGGTGGGGGTACGGTAGTTGGTGGGGAGAGGGTTTTGGCGGCGCCGTGAGGCGCGGCCGGCAGGTTGGTGGCCCTGGTGGTAGATGTGGAGGGGCCGTTCCGGGGTGGGGGAACGGTAGTTGGTAGGGAGAGAGTTTTGGCGGCGCCGTGAGGCGCGGCCGGCAGGTTGGTGGCCCTGGTGGCGGATGTGGGGGGGCCGTTCCGGGGTGGGGGAACGGTTGGTGGTTGGGAGAGGGGCTTGGCTGCGCAGCTAGGCGCGGTTGGAGGGTTGGCGGCTGGGCGGGGTTTGGGTTGTCGGAGTTGATGGGTGGTTGTGTTGGCGGTGGTTTGTCCCCTGCGAAGGAGACGCGGGGCGGTCCTTTCCCGTTCCGGGGTGGGGGAACGGTAGCGGCGGCGTGAGTGGCGGCCGGAAGGATGGGTGCCCTGGTGGCGGGCGTGGAGGGGCCGTTCCGGGGAGGGGGAACGGTAGCGGCGGCGTGAGTGGCGGCCGGAAGGTTGGTCGCCCTGGTGGCGGGCGTGGAGGGGTCGTTCCGGGGAGGGGGAACGGTAGCGGCGGCGTGAGTGGCGGCCGGAAGGTTGGTCGCCCTGGTGGCGGGCGTGGAGGGGCCGTTCCGAGGTGGGGGAACGGTAGCGGCGGCGTGAGTGGCGGCCGGAAGGGTGGCTGCCCTGGGGGCGGGCGTGGAGGGGCCGTTCCGAGGTGGGGGAACGGTCGATGGTGGGGTGAGGGGTTTGGCGGCGCTGGTAGGCGTGGCCGGAAGGTTGGCGGCCGTGGCGGCGGCGTAGGAGGGGTAGCGTGGCTTGGTGGTGGTGGTGTGAATGCGGGCCGGGGGGGGGGGGGGGGGTTGGTGGGGTCCCCCCCGTGTTGGCGAGGAGGGGGGCCCGCCGGATTTACCGGCGGGCGTCCGCGTTTCCCTGCTTGGACGGGAAGGAGCAGGGGGGCTGACATTTTCGGGCCTCCCCACCGAAGTTTACATGGTAAAAACATCGGTGGGAGGGGGGGGGGGGATCCGCAGGGAGGTAGTCAGTCTTGGAGGGGCGATGTGTGGTGGAGGGGGTCGCAGCGGTCGGAGACTTTCCCCTACGTTGTTCGCGAGGGGAAGTGGTGCGGTGGAGCCGGGCGGCGAGAGGGTGGTGAAGGGGTTGTCCGCAGCGGCCGGTGCGTCCGTCGTCGGGGCGGCGGGCAGCTGTAGCGTGGATGGCCGGAGGAGTGGGGGTGATGTCGTGTTCGGGTCCATAGCGGTGGTCTGAAATGTCAAAATTCAAATTTAAAGTGCAAATTTGAAAATCGCAAAATTCGGTGGCGGAGGTGCGTGTGGCTGAGCGGAGAATTGAGAGCTGTGTGATCGCCGAGCGGTCGAGGGTGGGCCAAAAATTGCGAATTGAAAACTGACTGTTTTGACGGAATATGAATTTAAAATTGGGGACACCGAACTGAACTTGACTGGGGGCGACACATGAGGTGGGAAAAAAAGGAAGAAGGTTGTGTGAACGTCGGGTTCACCACTGTGATGTATTTAGAATTTCATCACGGTGGCGTGAGGAAAGGAAAGGCGCAGGCGGCGGTAGTCCACCGATCATCTACGCCCGGTTTAAGGGGAGATAGAGGTGAGTGTAGGAATTTGCCCAGGCGGCGGTAATCCACCGACATCTAGGTTTGAGAGAGGAGGTGCTTGTCTAGGCGGCGGTAGTCCACCGATCATCTAGACAAGAAGGAGAAGGTATTCTCAGGCGGCGGTAATCCACCGATCATCTGAGAGGGGGAGCAAGGTAGAGGAGAGAAGAGAGAGAGAGCTAGTTAGAGGAAGTGTCGAATGAGGCTAAAGCCCCAGGATCCAGGGTTTTATAGGAACTGGAGGCCTCTCCCTCCAACCCCCTGTTAGGGGTTGGTGGTGGGGCCCCAGGTTGTGTACCCTGGGTTCTGTGGCCTGTCTCCCCACTCACTTGTTTATTGACGGAAACTAAGTTTGACATTAGAATGTTGGTGAGAGCTTAAAGTTACTAGTGGAGTGTTCCCGGGAGGGACTCACGACATCACACATTAATTATTTTTGTAGTTATTCATGGAGAATAAGGTAAATAATAAACCGATGTGTAATAATTTACCTGAATAGATGCCCCTTCTGCGTATATAGTACAACCCTGTAAAAAAAGATGCCAAGCTACAAGAGGTGTGATATCCAGGTTGTGCCAAGCACTGTGCCTAATAATCTTCCGTCCACATCCGACAGTTCATTTTCGACGTTAATTTTGAGGTATAGACTAGACTTAGCTAACAGGGTGAGGAGTGAGTTAATCTTTAGGAAGTGTGCTGCTTGGCCGGTCTAGTTACTGATCTATTCAGTTCCTACACGAAGGATTCGAAGCCATCAAAATTAATGATTCACATGCTATGTGCCTGATATGTCGTAGACAGACAAGCAGCACACTTCCTAAAGATTAACTCACTCCTCACCTCAAAATTAACGTCGAAAATGAACTGTCGGATGTGGACGGAAGATTAGTAGGCACGTAGAATTTGAATCATTAATTTTGATGGCTTCGAATCCTTCGTGTAGGAACTGAATAGATCAGTAACTAGACCGGCCAAGCAGCACACTTCCTAAAGATTAACTCACTCCTCACCCTGTTAGCTAAGTCTAGTCTATACCTCAAAATTAACGTCGAAAATGAACTGTCGGATGTGGACGGAAGATTATTAGGCACAGTGCTTGGCACAACCTGGATATCACAACTTTTGTAGCTTGACATCTTTTTTTACAGGGAGTGTTTTTTTTAGGAGATATCACAAATTTTGAAAGGTCGCAAGTAAGTTTCGAAGCTGAAATCAATGTGGCTCAATGTGGCGCAACAATATCCGAAGCCTGAATGAATGTGGTGCAACAATATCTGATCCGAAGCCTGAATCAATGTGGTGCAACGACGATATTCTCACACAAGCAATGCTAAAAATGCTTGACACTTCACATTGGAAAGGGTAGACCTCCCGTTATTCGCCATGTCACTTCGGCGTTACAGTTTTTAATTTTCGTTTTGATGGAAACACCCAAAATCACTTCACGCATTAACATGATTTGGATCGGTACTAAATTTCATAAAGATCGGTCTAGGGAAAAGGGTATATAAGTGGCGTGACAAAGAATGGGTGGAACAAACAAGCCCCCATCCCCCGGAGCCCCTCCTTTGCTTGTGCGAAAACGGTTACAACTCCCAAAAGGTACTTCACCACGCCAAACCTGATCTACATACCAAATTTCATAAACATCGGTCGAGGTAAAAGCGTTGAAGTGGCGTGACAAAGAATGGGTGGGGAAAAAAAAATGGGAAGAAAGTCACCAAACACGTATTTTGAGCCCTATTTTTCGCAGGTTTTCGAAACACCTACCGCTTCGAATTTGGTGTCAGGCGACTCAGGGTGTTTGCCCCTCAAAATATATACGCGCGAATAAAATATAGAAATAACGGGGAAGGCCCGGGAGGGAGCCAAAGTTGGCCCGATTCTTCGCTCAGTTATATTAGGCTCTGGGGCAGCCGGGCGCGGGTTCATGCTTGGCATCGCTCGGCTACCGCCTCGCTTGATAAACCGTGTGTAATAATTTGCAGCGTTTCATTAGTAATAGTAGCAGTAGCATTACCTACATGTTATCCTGTAGTGATAATTTACGAGTATTTTTGTTTACCGTTCTGAATATCAATTCAGAAGTGTAATCCATTAGGATTAGTTGTAAATTCCTTTTCAACAGACAGAGTGGACAAACAGCCCCCAATCGCCGATAACGTGTACTCTCCTTTCACTCATAGCCACTCCAGCCTTCACAAACCCTCCATTTCACCTTTCATGTTATTCCCGGGTGAATAGAGACTTACTGCGGAATGGATTCTATCGATGGATAGCTTAATGATTCGGTGACGTTACTGGGGAGATTTCAGTATCCCTTTTGAATTTCAGAACACTGAAAAAAGGATAGATTCGGTGCCTCAGTGCCAGATAATTGGGTGGAGTAGTGATTTTATTAATTTCCTAGTGTCAGCTTGTTTTCGGTTGTTAAAAAAAGGTCCAAATATATCGGTAACCAATCCCTTGAAAGCTCGGTGTATTTACATAAAAAATGTATGGACTTAAATAGTAAACACATAATCTACGCTAACGAAAGGAATGAAACCTCACGAAATTAAACTCCTCTAGATTCTTATTATTGTGTCACTCCTATTACTCCTAAAGTCATATTACTCTATTGACTGAAAGTAAGTTGTGAAATCCACTCAAATTCTCATTATTATCAGACTTGTCTATTTTTAGGAAGAAGGTCTAAAAGTCCAAGATCGCCTACTGCCATGATAGCTCTTAGCAGCCCCTACGGCGAAAGTTCTTGCTCTTCGTTAGAGCAGATGCTTGCTATCCAGTCTACTGAGGCGCTATTACAACAGCTGGTAAGTTTTTAGGTTATAATGAAAACCAATAATTAGGTATTAATAGTCCAACGAAGGAAACAAGGTGATAATAATAACGAATGTAATGTTGAATAATAATAACGACCTTTATACGTTTCGACGAAGTCGATATAGGGGGGCGTTAATCAACTTGAGGTAGGCAAGCAAATTTTCAGTTCTAGGCAAGGGCTTACGGGGGTTCGGACCCCAGAGCCACCCGCGGAGCATCACAGAACGAGATCGTTTTTCACGACTCGTGATCACGCCACTCAAAATCATCATAAATTCAATTTATTATTCACTAATTGAAACGCTAGCAAATTTAGTTTCAGAATATCACATTTTTCAAGTGGTTTGATCACTATTAAAGCTCGCAGAGGTCCGAGAAAATCTTTCTTTATTTAACAATCTCACGTTTTTCTCCACATTTATCCCATTTTTCTCCTTACCTTACTATTTAGAATAAACCGGTTTTTCCTCCTATTCGCAACTTACATTTACACATTTACGTTCATGGGTTTCATCAAATCTTCAAAATCTCCCCTACACCGCTCGAGGTGGTTGTTAATTCAAAAATAAAACTCAAAAGCTCTCAGTTCTGTTTTTCCTTCTTAGTCACGGAAGTCCGGGAATTTCGGGATCCGGACGGACGAGTTCGAGGCCATCGCGTGCCCCAGCGAGTTGGGCAAGCTCTGCGAACGACCTCAAACGAGCGACGTACAGGCGAAACCGAGAGTGAGCACAAAGAGCAAGTCCCGACTGCGAGTCGGAAAAGTCATCAAGCCATCGAATTACCGACGTTCGGATCCGATTTCGAACATCGTCGTCCGGGAAACGAGGGTGATCCCCAAAGCTCCACCCAAGTAAGTGGTATCAGGGAAAAGGAGGCGTCCCGTTAGAGAAATGAGTAAACAATAAGAATTTAGGTGAAGGATTTAGTTGTTTAGTTTATGACCTAGTGTGCTAATATTAGCTATAGTTTACAGCCAAATTCATTCATGTTGTGGAGGAAATAACGCAGCTCATCATTCATTTTTCGATATATCACTCTCTGTAGTGCGTTTAGGGCAGCTATGTTCCCATTCGCAAGCGATTCTCATTAATCAGAAGCACTGTCTCATCTCATCCTGCCATTCACTCCACTTATCAAGCAGCTCCTTTTATATACTATTGGCCATTCTAATTAATATGAGACAAGCAGGTAAAAAAAATTAATATTTAACACCTGGCAAAGTCGATCACTTCCATCACCCTCTGATAGCCTGAGCTAATGTTGATTGCGGTATAGAAACTACACTACTTAACTACACTACTTAAATTGAATAAAATTTGAATCTACTAATAATGTACTTTGTGTCAGGAGGTAGTTAGGCTTTCAACCTACCTACCTATTAGGTTGCTCTTCATCTCTCAAAATTATACCGCAACTTTGCAGGTAAGACGAAACATGTGCTACAAGATATCATAGGTAGTTTTCATGATCAGAATAAAAATCATCTTTATTAGATATTATTATCTATCTCCGATCAAGCGCATTTCCACATGACAGGTAGCTGCCTACATTAATAATGCGCAACACATCGTTTATCTACAGAAAGCATGTAGGTACTTACGCACATGAAACCGACAGCACCTACCAGTGGAGGGTTATATTGAAATTTTAAAATTCTCAAATACTGAGGCTTGCACAAAAGAGTATTTATATAAGATGTGTGTTACCATTTTTAAAAACTATTTTGTTACTTCATTATAGAAGCCCCGTTCACTTGTTGTTTGGCTCTTCGGAGGCGGCATCGTCAGCCGTAAGTTTTTCTTAAAAGCAAATCATAATTAATTATTAATGTTGATGACTTCAGTTCTCAATAATTTATTAATGTTATGAGTTCAATTCTTAATTCTTAGTATTTAATTTAAATTCCCATTGTTCAATGAAATTTTAAATATAATTATAAGAAATGTTTTCATTTCTTTATATATGACTTTTGCAGGTCCAAATGAGAAGGCGGAACATGAGAGTGTACTGCACATCATCCATAAAGCGCGAAGTTCGTCCGTCATCGACTTCTAAAAGGCGATTCAAAGAGACTCGAGTGTAGTGATTTTGATTTGTCCGATTGTCGTTTCCATCCCACAACCACACTGTGGGCAGAAAAATGTCCGTCCCTAACTCCATTACATTCATAATTTTTTTCAACTCACTGCAATTAATTTTTGCAATAGGTATTTTCACATTAAGTTCAGCTGACTATTACTGGCATTGATCCATCATAATACTTCGTTATGTTTTTCAGTCAGAGCTATATGAGAGGTATTGCAAATCTTTGCCAAAGATACGGCAGTGTTCTAAGTAACGTCTGGTTCTTGGGCCAAAATTGATTGTAGAGATGTTAAAACTGTACAGTATAAGGAGGTAGGTATGTGATGTGAAATGGCGCTGCATTGAAATAAGTGTTTAGGGTGAGAATCTTTCTTAACATTATGTGCACTTAGTAGTCGAATAAAGTGGGATTCACATTTTAATACTGGAGACAAAAAAGTTGAATTTTCACTAGTTGGATATTCATGAGAATTATTCGGTGGCATTAATATCCTTAAACATAAGTAAATCAGGGGACAGAAAGCTGCAACATCATGTAATATGCCTATACTTATCCCAGTGAAAGAGTGAAGGTTGCGGGACGAGTAGAAAAGAATGTTGTGGTTTCGAGCCTAACCCACGTTTAAGTTATACTGAACCAAATTTTATATTAGCATCATCCTTGAAGTCTCACTTACATTTCATCGAGTTTTTTTTATTGTCATAACGTTCAAAGGTTTCTCTATCATCTACAACTCACATGAAGGATTAGGGAACAATGAATTTCACACAACGCCCACTTTTCCAGAATAAATTATTTCTAGTAGAAACCATAGTTTTTTTTTTTTTTAATTGACACGCTTATCTTTCATTCCCGCTAGCTGCGATATTTATTTTTCTGTCTAATGTTTATTACCCCCATCAAGCTACAGAAAAAAATCGCAAATTCAGGCGAAATGGAGATATTTTGTTCTTTCCCCTCACCCTTCATATTCAGATCAATATCATCAACCCAGTAAAGCTTGATGTGTTTCGAACCATTCTTATCAACAAGTAAACGGTAACACGCTACAAAAATAAACCTACCTGACATTAAAGCATTTTTATGAAATTTTTATAAGTTTCTCCGAGAAGAAAGTGGCCCGCAGTGCCCCGGGTGGGCGTTGCCGAAGTTAAGTATGTTCTCTGAACCTACATGAATGTTGAATTGCATGGCTTCAAAGTTATTGGTAAGTTTATGGCATAACTTTTTAGTCAAGAACTTCTCATTCTTTTATAATAGCTCACATGAATATTTCATTAGAATCATGACCAAAATTATTAACTAACCGTGTATTTCTGAAACGTTCACTGATACTTCTCTACTTTTCTTACTTGAACTTTCCTTTTTTTACCTGCATCATGTCCATTAAGCCAGTGGAAAAGTAGCTATCAAATTACCCATACTGTAAGATTCTATGACTGCGTAATAGGCAAAAAACGCACGACGTAGAGGTCTTGAAGGGGCGGTATAACCTCAGCCTGATTTGGGTTGAATCTAGTCTATAGTTTTTGTACTCGTGTGCTTATTGTTCTTTCATTTTAGCAGGCAACTAATCACATACCGATATAGCTATATTGAACCAAAACTTAACAATAATTGAATTGACTGAACTCTTTTTAGTTAATCAAGCCAAGTGACAGCCTGTCATCTTCGATCTACAGCATGGAAGTAGATTTAGTAACCACAACGGTACAACGGTTTGAATGAAGTTATTATAACTTCTATGCGAGTAGTTACGAATTCTTGATTATACATGATAGTCCTTCTTGAGAATTTTTGGTGACATAATGGGGAAAAGGAGTAAGAAAGCCAATGTGAGTTAACAATTAATCCGTTGAAAATCAATAATTTTTGTAAGTTTCATAAGAACTAAATAGATATGTGAATTCTTCAAGACAATTCCCATGAATTATGCGAGTATCAAGTTCAGATTCGGGGTCTCTGATTAATCACCCATAGATATCAAGGCGATGGAAATTCTGACTAATTTATAAATTTGTGTCAAAGATTCGCAGGGAGGACAAAAAAGGCTCCAAAATGGGGTTCAGAAGTTATAATGCAATCAGCAGACTGGATAACCCTAATCGACGGATTATTATTGAAAATAAGGGTACAACAACTGATGGAAAGACTAAAGCGACCGAGTTATCTGTCGAATCGAATGTTCGCGAGTCTGCTGACATTACAAATGATGGAAGCATTAGTACAAATGACGGAAGCATTCAAAGAGAATGGGTATTCTGAAATTGTATTATTACAGGCTTATCGCTCCGTAAAATCTCCGCTCAGGAGATTCGAAACGTGCCATTAAGTCTAGTCAATGAAGCTATAATAATGTCTTCAGGCACCACAATTTTTAGGGCTTCATTTTATATGTATTGGTTATTCTACCTAAAAGGCTCAAGTTCTTCAACAATATTGTTCAGATTCAACTGGTTACATACATTCTTGCTATGTTGTGTTGTTCAGGTTAAGATATCATAAATAGCTTTCTTCAATATCACGGTCTCCATAATGTCCATTTTCACTTCCGATTACTGAACATTGACTTTTACGCTAGCAAATCTTGAAAAATAATATAGTTGAATCTGAACGGATCAAGTCGAAAGATGTATTTCAGTGGGTGGCCACACATAACTGATCCTTCCAGCCAAAATCATAAAAGCCCCGGCCGAAATAAAGTAACTTTCATTCACAAAAGTATATTTTGAAACTCTGGTATCACTAGTGGCCAAGAAGGGGCCAATCTAGGGGTTTAGTTGGGCCAAGTTAGTTTGATTTGGATCATTGGACACAGCGAAATCTTTCTCGATCAGAAAACATCGTGCTGAATTCATACGCAAATGTATAATTCAATAAAATAAATACGCAATGAAAAATAAATTAAGTAAAAAAGGAAATAATAACACTGGCTTTGATTAGGTGGAGAGAAGCATTACGGAAGTGGATTTACCAAAACCAAAAGCTCATAATATGCCTAAAACCGAAACATCTGAGTCCCAAGACACGGTGAACGACGCCTTCATGATCTACCCTGTGGACATAAAAATGAAACTTTTGCCCCTACAGACGGCCACAAATACCGTCAGCATTCCATCGAAATTGCATTTAAGCGAAGTTGATTCAGTAAGAACTTGGCGAAAGGAAATCATAAATAAGACACAACTTAGATCCTGACTAATAACATACATAATCATCAGGTACATTTCGTAAGAGTAATCGGTTGGCAGAGCGAAGAAATTGGCATAGAACTATTTCATATCACCTAGCACCTACATACCCTCTAAATTCTAGCTCATAACGGCGATTATTAGGGACTAAAGGTTGAAATTAAAAGGCGATTTAGAATTTAAATTTAAAATTTAAAAATTTACAATTTAAAATTTAAAATTATTTAAAATAGGTGTCATAGTTTTCGAGTAAAGGTTCCCCCGGGATATATCTAGTGTGGTTAAATCCACGGTAAACAAGAAATCACTTGTGCGTGTGGCGAGCAAAAATTTACTGTTTGATTTGAAGAAATACGTCTGGGCCTTTTTGGGCCCAACTCGCAACTCCCAAATGCCAGCTCATTACAATTATTATGCTTTGGTGAAGTTATCTGCGTGTCAAGGTATTTATTTACATGGAACGAGATCGTCAAAAAACAGGGTCTTGCCATCATTTTATTTTAATAAAATATAAAAATGAAATTAACTTAATAAAAAATTTAATTATTTAATAAAATATTTCATTTTAAAGAAATAATATATGCATTTTAGTTGGGCGTAAAAGACAGAAATGATCCGAGAGCAGAATCAGTCAACGGTCCATCTCTGCCGAGTACTTCGGGCGGTTCAGCCGTTGAGGACCAAAATATTGTCAACGAAACTACAACGACGCTTTTGGAAAACGAAATCGATGAAACACACGTACCGATCGAGGACTCCGAAGACAGGCTGTACAGGGTAAAAAGGAAGATCAGGAAAAAGTACAAGAATAGGCCACCCAATCTCAGACAAAGAGCCAATATCGCCGTGAGGAGGTTGCAAATATAAATCAGTAATTATCTACTCCTTAATTTGTACTGTTATACCGAGTAGACGCACAAAATTTACAGTACTTACCTACTTTAAAAGTAGGTAGGTACTTGGTAAGAATGTACCGAAGATGTGTGAATATGAGTGTTTCTGTTGCGATTTTGAAGAGCTTGTGCCTACTGCAGAAATTCATGCAGATGGAAACTCACTCACAGGCCAGCTGCGCCAACTTTACCTCCGCAAAGCTTATCAGCTGGTACGTTGATAATGTGATTAAGCTAGCAAGAATTTTTGGGATCACAGCTGCGATCCTACTATATCCGTAATACCAAATGAGAAAGATGAAAAACTTCATTTTGTATAGGTGCGTAGACATGCAGATTTGATCTACGATTTGATCGTATTATTGTATATGAGTAGGCTATTTTAATAATTACGCCATTTATCGAGCAATTTGGTGCTAATATAAAAAAAAGTGTACAGATGAGAAGAGAAACTTATTTTTCATGATGTGTTCCGTTTTGGACTATTGTTCTACTATACTTTGTGCATAAGGTGCGTACTACATTTCAAGAAGCTTAAAAATGATATACCTGCTGCTTTCGTTAGTTTTATGCCATTCAAAAAGGCTTGAGGTATGGTTGTTGAGAATAATTGTCCAAGAGTCCAAAAGGGGCGCGATCAGCTTGCAAAAAAAATTGAGAAATTCACATTCAGTAGGTAAGTTGTTAGGTGAATGAAGGAAATGTGAATTTTTCAACAGATTGACAATTCAAACATCGATTTCCACCCTCTTCATCGCTGTCTCAATGGTCCTGCTGTTCATTTTCGTACAAAGTATTTGTCAGATGTTCGAACCCTCAGTACTGACACGTGGGAATTTGTCATATATAAGTCAGAAAGGTCCTCTATTTAACAGAGGTCAAAGACATAAACATGCATCTTAGTTGTTTTCAGTTTGATACAACCAGTGCCAGATAGAAGAATTTACGAATTTACAGATGAATTTTTTAGTAGTCAATTTTGGCAATGAATGCATCATAATAATTTTGGAGGGTAACTCACAAAACACCAACTCTGGAGTGGTCAAATTCAAATCCGAAAATCGGATTGTTTTTTTACGTATTGAGTTTTGTACGTTTTTTTTTTTGTACGCAAAACGTTCAAAACACCTAATCAACAACGTTCCTGCAAGTTCTTTCCTATTTAGTTTCTGGTTGATATTCGACGCAAGGGGTTTTTACATATGGTTCAGCTTTATCAGCGCTGATTATGGTTAACCGCAATAAAACTTGAGTAAGGAGTTTGAAGAGGGCGCGAATTCGCGAATTCTAGCTTAACTGGCACAACTCTTATTGGTATGGCTACTCCAAATAGAAAGTCTTCTTGAATTAAGCCCACCCTCTCACCATAACCAGCAAATCGTCCCGCATCCACGTAAAACTGTGGTGGGAATCCCGCTCCTGAGCCGTCTCTTTCTCTACCTCTTCACCCACCTTCCGGAAACAATACAAATCCGTCGATAAGAGAAATAATACCAATAAGCAAGAAAGAAAAAAATCCTATTTGTCGCGTCTGTAACGGTTTTCTTTCCTCCAGGGCAACCAATGTGGGTACAGGTTGTCTTGACAACGCCTCTCAGACCCGGGAAGGGGGCCGGTGGCGGTGGAACTCACTGGAAACCTCAGTTCCGTCCCCGTTCGCCGCCCGATAGCTGCCACAGCCGCCCCCCCTTTGGTAAGACTCATTTTCCGCCTTCATTACTCCATTAATTAATTAATAATTAGTATCAAATTAATTGCAATATAGGTACTATAGATTTTAATATGGTAGAAATACATGATGCTATCGAAAATTGGTTGTTGACATCGCGTTTTGTAATTTTGGATAGATACAATTTAAAACTGACAAAAACATTTTGAAATTTACATCCAATTCTACTCAATAGGTAGGTACGTTCCCATTAAAAGTACCTGCCGATCTTTATTACACGATTTCTTGAAATTTATTACGGGTATTATCGCTAGAAATAATTATGGGAGCCGGCTTTCTAAGCTCTACATGTCTACATATTGGATCGTGTTGTGTATCTCTATAACTGTATTCCGAGGTATCCGTATAGTATCCATCGATAATTCACCGTCAACCCTCAAAATGAAGGCCTGATATGAAACTCCTGCTGATCACTGATATACCACTCATTAGGGAGGACATCACGAGGGAATAATAATAATAAAATATACTATGGAAAAATAATTAGTTACTAAATATATAGGTACCTACTAATTCGCGTTTTCTTTGTTTTCGGCCGAATAACTCCAAATAAGGTCTTCAATAACCGTTGTAGGAACTTGAATTCTACATTAAATTATCTGTTCCAATGGTCTCTGACTTCCACTTCCTGAGGAATTCCGTTTCCGCATACGTAGAAAACTTCGTCAACATATCCAAGTTTTCCGTTGATTCCAGTTATCAATTTTTCCGTTGAAACTTTGGAAATTTGCCAAAAACTATATGCTAGCCATGTACGATAGTCATGGTAGTCAAAATGCATCCAGATTTAGTTTACTAAAAATAATGGATATTTTCACAATCACAATCACTCTTTTCACACTCGTGTTTATAGCTCTTCATTGATATGGCAAAACAAGAATAGCAGACGAACTTACCCAACATTCATTTTGGACTTTTATAATTTTGGTTTGTAGCTATGCTTGTGGTGGTACTGACGATATATCATTGATTCACAGCCAATAAGCATGTCAAAAATTTACAATAAGGCATTTGGAATTGTAAAACTTATTTCTGCGTGCCACCATTGGAGACGTGAACTCATCCACCTTCCAACCTCCAAACAATTCAATCAATCATCAGTTGACGAGTGTGTGTTACAATTTCAGTCAGTTATTACGAGGTGGGCGGAGTTTTCACTGAAAATTCGTGAAAGAGACGTCTGCGTTATTTACCTCCACACACATGATGGACGCAGGGAAGTTTATATCAACAGTTCCGACGATAGCATTTCGATCGTACGATAAAAGTTTCACAAGATTCATTTGAAATAAATGCTAGCAGGGATGTGGTACAGTCCAACTGAATGTGTACTCATATGTATTGCCTAGAAGCACCCGTACGCCAGTCGCGAAATGAACATGTGTCGATAGTTTCGTGGTTATACGTATCGACCTGTTTTTTACAAACTTTGATTTTGAGAGTAGACATAAACATGATATTAAATCAACGCATGAACTGATTACTTTGTAGAACATAACCAACCTAAACTATTTCTGAAATAATATTATGTACAAGGAAACTAGGCGGAGACTTCCAATCGCTGCACAGACCTGGGAGAAGTAGTTAGGTGAGTTTCAAAGAATTTCCATTCTTCAGTCGCATCAGCGAACTGAATGTAATGGAGTATGGAGGCTAATAGAAGCATCAGTTCCTCCATATCTTCTATACATATAATAAAACAGTGTCTGTTTGTTTGTTTGTTTGTCTCGGCATCAATTGAGAACGGCTGAACGTAGAAAGTTGCGGCTGGTACCATTTGACGCAGAATTTATCTGGGAAGGTTTATGAAAAATCCGCATTTGAATCTGTCCATCCGTTGAAACGCTATGAATGAAATACTACTAAAAAACGTGTTATAATCACTTCTATGAGGACGTTTATGCTTATAATAACTACTTTGAACGGATGGACGTAAATCCGATTGTAATTAGATTCTGGATTCAGCTCGACGAGTACATTCAAGTGGTACTTCAATCAGGATGTTAGTGGGAGGGGGGTACAGGTTATGAGAGGGGGGGGGGGGGGGTCAACAGAAATTTCAAAACTACTTGACCAATTGGAGTGCAACTTTGGGAATTTGTTGTGTGAACATTGAGGAATGTTTCTAACCAGGTAGGGAGGGTTCATAGGATACGGGGGGGGGGGGGGGGTTAAAGGCAGTTAGGGTTGGCATTGGGGAAGGTTTCTGATCAGTTGAGGAGGGGGGGATACAGGCATATTAAAATACATGACCGTTGGCTCCATTTATTTAAATCGCAGCAACACGCGTCGGTTCAAATAGTATAATATATCATAAAACTGTTATGAGAGGGGCCTGTCCTAAAGGGGGTGTCTGTTCTACCGTTGCGAAGCGCGGGTACACAGTTATCACTAATATAATCATTACGGGCGTACCTCAACATACGAGAGCCAAAATTCCATGATAAAACACGAATAGTGCGGTACAGTAGTATGAGGGTGTTTAGCAAGCTGTCACAAATGAGAATACTACTCGTAGTAAGAAAGAGGACCAGGCGTCGACTGGCAACAGGTCAGTGTAAACATGCTTGGTTCTACCTGTCTATCAATAACTATAAAAATAAACAGGTCAGCTTAAACGGAATATCGTGGCGCTGGTAATTCATTCTTGCTCAACATCCATTTCTTCCTTAGAATCTGTGCTGTGGTGGCTTGGACCACCACCAAAATGAAATTGATTCCCCAAGAATCAAGGTTTCCATTCATACATTCTTCCAGCTACACAAATTATACGGCTTCGAGAATCAAGAAACTCGGTATTTCCATCACCACCAGCCCGAGGCTTTCTATGGCGAACCGTGGCCTTATTTACCATAGTGAACGATGGACATCTTCGGTGATCATTTTTATGCTAGAAATTTTAAGAGAGCTTGAGTCTGGTTTCACGAAACGACCCCAACTGGCCGTATGGTGCTAATTCTTCAAAGATCGGGAGACCTTATCGTTTACCTACAAGGTTAATTGAATTCGCCCGTATCTAAAATTTAGTACCTGGAAACGCAGAAAATAGGTAGGTAGAAATAGGTAGGCACTTTACAGCTCGTCGGACACATTGGTTCACCTTTGATTTTCCACATAATCTTAGACGAAATTAATTTAAAAGGACTCTAATTAACCCAAAGAGGTTTTAAACGTCCGAAACCTATGTTTCTAATCTCTTTGAATCAACCTCAGTACTTCTCAATAGTGCTCGGGTTGTTTCATAGGTGTACTTCCTAAAAAAATATCGTTGTTCCATGATAGGTTTCTCCGAGGGTATCATTGTAAAAAGAGGACAATGTAACTACATGTAACTATATGTGTGTCACAATGATAGAATATTACAGTCATGGTGTTGTTTCAAGTAGAATCGTAAGGAAGTGTTTTGTGCAATGAAATTCCAACACCGATTTGTCCTTGTTGGAGTTTTTCTTGAGACAGATGATTCTCGTTTTCCCTCTTTGACTCTATTGACCTGCATTCAGTCGAGTTCAAGTTGCTAGCGGTAAAGGCAACTGACTGACGTCTACTCGTCCCTAAGTCCTAAAAGAATTCCTCGCCGTCGCCGCTGTTTTATAGACGTCCCACCTTTCTGTCACCGCTCCCCGACGGGTATGGATAACTTCGCCGTTCAGGACACTCAACTTCCCTTGAAATCGCAATGGGTTTAAATTCTTCAGTGACATTACACCCCCGCCCCCATCCACCACAACCATTCGCTACCCACCGCTGCTTATAGCGGAAGGAACATCGCATCGATCACTTCTCTTTTCGAAGCTGAATGAATTCCATATTTTAGGTATATATCCGTAACACCCACGTTTCAATTGTATACTGCTCTCATTAGTTCTTTATTAGATACCTACCTAATAGGTAGGTATTTATATAGATTAATACCTAAGCAATTTATCTAGATTATCTACCTAATAGGTAGATAATCTAGATAAATTTCGTGTTAGCGAAACGTTGAAACGTTGAGGTAAGAAGATTAGATCCCGCATTAGCTAGATAAGGTTTTCCGTGTGTCTCTTTCTGAGGGCTCCGAGTTTGGAACCTCACGCCGCCGTCTTAAGAAAAATATAACAGGCCTGCCTCCGTGTAATCCTCACATAACGAGAAGCTTTCAAACACGCATTAGGATCTCGCCAAGCTCTCTCTTTCGCCATAAAAAATTAAATTATTAAAACTCACTCGCCCTGCCTTCGAGCTTTATTTTCATATTAACTGAATCTTCATCTCTTTTACTACCTATTTAATCGGGGTACAAAAAATCCTACCCGCTCTCAGCGATTCGCTAATCATTTTACTGAAACTCTCATTGGAAGGGGAACGCACGTTTGCGTGTGATGTATAGGATTGATTATAGATGTACAGTTGAGTTGAACTGAATTTGTATCACCTTAGAATCGCATCACCTCATTCGGTTATCGCATCAATTATCTCTCCATTTCACGGCACTCATAATAGGTATTTTAAAATCAATTTTTATCAGTTATCTTTCATTTTCCGGAATTTTTTTTCCGGGCTGTTAGTATTATGATGCAATACTTTCTGATAAGGCGATGACAGGCAAAGTAATCTTCCAAGTACCAAGTAATATTCGGTCAAGTTGTAGGTACGAAAGTGATAACCCTTATCAAGATGCCGACTAATCAGAAACAAAAAAGGAATGTCAGGATACAAGTTCAATTTCTGTGTTTTTAAAAACAACTGTCACATTTGATGCGTTTATAAAGTGACATGTCATCTAACATGAGATGAGTGCTGGTTTGTTAAATTTTGGTTATACTCACGAATTGTCGTAAAACGTTTTTTCTCGAACTATTGCTCAAATAGGTACCAGCATTGTTTTTGTGGCTCGATGGATAAGAAGCATTGCCATTGACCGTCTTTGTTACTCTGTAACGTTACGGACCTCTGTAAAGATTATTCCCGAATTTTATGCTTCTCGTTGTCTCGGAATGACCAGTATCGACGTGAAAGAGGGTGAAGCGAACTTCTTAGCATATACTTAGGGCCAGACCATCCGCCCTTGGACCGTATAATATTCGTATATCAAAGGAGCTAGAGCTTACAAGGGTAGTCTTTCAGAAATGGCATCTCATAGCACGCAAATTTATGATATGCATAAAATAAGAATGGTTTCGCTGTGTCTACGCTTGTCTACGGATATTTCATTGTAGGCAAATCCTCGTAGGTAATGTGCCCAGCCTATATTTACAGCGAGTAGCATTCATTACATCTGCGTATCAGGTACGTTGTGGATCTAAGGACTTTAATATTATATTAGGTATTGAAAATATGAAGCCAATTATGTTGCCCCTGACTGTCATGAAATATTTCGCTTTATGGGCGGAACTCTTTAAAATATCACATAAAACAATGTTCATGAAATCTGGAAACAGTATTCAAAGGCAGATATGTTATCGTTTGGCCGCCATTTATTTCATTATGGACAGAATTAAAGCAGGAATAATGAAAAAATACGTTGGAATGCAATTCCGCAAAGTTGGCACTCCAACTTGAAACACGCTGGAAACGACAACATTTCAATTTTGATCACGTCCCCCACGATTGATATAGTTTTGGTCCTGCTGGCCGACATATTGCCATCATTTCGCCGTTGAAAATTTTACGAGGAGGAGAAAAGAGCGCCACCACTGGGCCACTTCTACTGCTATCATATCTTTTGAAATTCAAAATATCCCCTTACCTTTCATCCAAATTGTGCCAAGTTTTGTGTCCAATCGACGGAGACTTATCCGCGCCCCTTACAGATTTAGCTGTTTACTACAGGAGTTTGTTTGAATGATTGTTTCAGGAGTTACATAGACAAAATACCTTTAAAAAAATCAAATAAATAAGTAACAAGTTGACTATACATAGATAGATAGTGTCTGTAGATATGGCTGTGTGAGACTCTTCGGTACTTGGGATATCGGAATCAGCAATAAATTTCAGAACCATCGAAATCAGAATTTCGTTCGATCTAACCGTATTATCATAAAATTGAACTTCTGTCGCAGCGTGATGATTTAAACTAGTGTTGTGATTTGAAATTTACCAAATTTAATAATTTAATGTTGTTTTCCATCAAGCCGAGAAATCAATTAATGTAATGTGTCGTTCTTAACAGGTTTCAACCAGTTAAATCTATTTGCATTCGGCTCAAGGATGAGTAAAAAGTAAATAGGAAAACCTAACGGGTGAATAAACCCGTTCTGGACTCAGACTCAATTCAAAAAGCTCACAACGGTCGATGGTGTTAACCCCTTGTGATTCTATTCACACAGGAAACCTCATCCAATTGCGGATCAACAAAACACCGCCACATTTCGCTCTATTTATTCCGCTGATTTATCGAAAACCAGGGAACCTCGTCCCTCCGCAAAAGTAACTCTATGCAACTGCAAGCGAGCACGAAACATAAATTTCCTCCGTTATAGGAATATGTGAAGGAGGGTGAATAGTGAGCGGGTGTGGTTTACATTTTATAACACCACACAACCAGAGCTACAAGAGGGAAGTCATGTCGTGTCAATGTAGCATTGAATAAGGGGAAATCAAATACTTCCAAAGGATCCTCCCACTCCTGGAGGTTCCGCTTGGCGCTGCCGCAAGATGAAAACCTCATTAAAAATGCTACCTACAGGCGTGAACAGTGAAGTGGAGGGGGGGGGGGGGGGGGTCTTTGAAAAGGGTGTTTCGTTTTATACTGGTGCCACAGTTTCTCTATAGAAACATCTCCTGTTTAAAGCTCTTATATTCGCCTGACAAGATACAAAATAACGTTTTGTCGTTTCACTCGAAGTGACAGCCCATTTTAGAGGGTTGCGGGGTCTCGGAAGAAGAGTGAGTCAATAGGGGAGTAAATGAAGGTGCTCTTTGAAAATAATATAACAAAACTATTTATAATGGTGAAATGGCGGATTTCTCTAGATAATAATTATTAACTTCTTTAGAAAGAATAGAAAGAAAAGTGGAGAAAAACTCTAGTAATCTATAAATGGCTCTAATTATGTCTTGAAGCCAGAAAATGCCTTTTGGTTTATTATTCTGCGAATAATACACCTATGTATTCGCTCAGCAAAAAATTTTTATAACACCCCCTCAAACTTTTTTCTTTTACGTTTCAAGGTGCATAGATTCCAAAAATGCAATGTCCGTCCGCCGTACGCCGTCCGCCGTATCACGTGTACAGGCTTCATTTTCGGTCTAAAAAAATCGTTCTTTCGCACACATGCTCCATTTGGGCCCTAGTTGTGTCCCGAAACTTTTCAGCCCGATCGGAATATACCCAGGGGTGTTATGAGTGAAAATGTGTGTAAAAATAGGTACTTTTTACGTTTTAGCAACATATTGGTAACATGAGCTTCTGAGATATCGTTTTCTATGTTTTTGGGGACGAGAAGACCGAATATGAAGTCGATTTTGACCAAAGAGGGGAAAATTGAGTTCTACCAAATGTTCAGCTCCCAGAATTGATTTTTTATGAGTGAAAAACCTGGGAAATCGTCTGAAATCACCAACAGTTTGTATAATAACACTGGAAAAAGTGTCAAGACGTGGTTCAGGACGATTAAATGGCACTACCAATGATCAAAGGTAGTTAAAAAAAAAAGAAAAAAAGAGCGTACCTAATTTGTGTTTTGGGGGCCAAAATTAATGGAAACCATCAGAAGTAGCTATTTCGATTATTACGCATGAAAGAAACAATAAATGAACAGCCTACATTTCTACAGGTACGTATGTCCAATAGAATAATAAACCCATGTGACAAGGACTTTGCAGCGTTTTTTAAGTGTTTTCCAATGTCTTTAAGGAATGTTGCATAATATATTATAATCAAGTTTTCGGTTTAGTACTCAGCTCAGAACTTTACTTGAAGTCAAGTATTTTAATACTTGGTAACCGACCATAAAAAACGTACACAAATTTTAAGAAGGTTCGTACCTAAGTCAGAACGCAAGTTGAAGTGAAGAAATTCAAATAGGGATGGTCAATTTTTCGATAATAGGTATCGGTACCGATACTCTTTTCTGAGATATCGATTGCGTTTAGCATCGATACTTTTTCACCAATACTATCGGAGAATCGATACTTACTTTGGCTGTTGTATCGAAATCCGATATCAGTTCGTAAATTCCTTTTATTTGCCACTTTATTTTCTCAAATCCATGATAATTTATTACTAAGTAGGTACCTACATCGATATCTCAAGATCATAATTTGACGTCACATGTTAAACGTCATGTTCACGTACACATCATAAGAGAGATAACAACAAAAACTGTTCCGCTCACTTGTGTCCGGGCATGTACTTTAGTTCATTTGTTCGTTTACATATGTAAAATATATTTGTCATCAAAGTTCCTACGATTTTATAAAATTATCACCCACGTTCCTACCTTCCTATTAAAAATGAAAGAGTTGCCATTTTATTTTATAGTAATAATTATTTTGTATTAAAAATGTAGGTACTTTCATTTCTATCTGTGGAAATGAAGTTTCAGAAAAAATTGAAATGGTACATTTCATAATGTTCTTCTGTTCATTTACATAAAATAATACTCATAATAATCTCCTCGTCCTTGTGTTGTAAAAGGCACAGCCTTGGATTTCAAATAAAAACGTAATCCCGCTGTGTAGTATCTTAATAAAAACGTAATCCAATATTTTGTGTAGTACCGATACTATTGAGGTATCGATATTTTCGTGTCGATACTATTGAGGTATCGATACTTTCTCTTCGATAGTTTAATGAGTATACTATTAGTATTGATACTTCGAACAGTATGGATCATCCCTAAATACAGATTTGTAGAGAGACACCTACATAAGAGATACATACCAGTTATTTTGAATCCAGCCTACCTACCTACCTACCTACCTACCCCGTGGCGCTACAATCAAAGCATCCAGGCTACCCCTGAATTAGACTCCCAACTCTCCATTTTCTTAAACTCGTGTCTGTCAGTTACTCCAGACGTACTCCAGGCTTTCCACAACTTCTTTGTTTGTGTTTTATCTTCATGGAAGGTATAATATAATGCATAACATAGATACCTATTGTGATGAATTTAGAATTTGGTTCATCACGGTGGCGTGAAGGAAAAAAACGCAGGCGGCGGTAGTCCACCGATCATCTACGACTTTTGGGAGGAGATGGAGGTGAGTGAAGGAATTTGCCCAGGCGGCGGTAATCCACCGATCATCTGAGAGGGGGAGCAAGGTAGAGGAGAGAAGAGAGAGCTAGTTAGAAGAAGTGTCGAATGAGGCTAAAGCCCCAGGATCCAGGGTTTTATAGGAACTGGAGGCCTCTCCCTCCAACCCCCTGTTAGGGGTTGGTGGTGGGGCCCCAGGTTGTGTACCCTGGGTTCTGTGGCCTGTCTCCCCACTCAGTTGTTTATTGACAGAAACTAAGTTTGGCATAAGGATATTGGTGAGAGCTTAAAGTTACTAGTGGAGTGTTCCCGGGAGGGACTCACGACACCTATATTACCTATGTTATGTTACCATGCGGTTTGCCAAAGCAAGGTACTTAATTTAATGTAAAAACCGCAATGGTGCGGTTTGTCAGAATCCAACAATGGGAAGAGTTAGAGAAGAAAAAGTTTAGGGCGGGTAAATTCAGCGCTTCGAATAATCAATATTCAGATTTCTACACCCCACATATTTCTCAAGTTGAATGTTGATAACTTCTCACAGTACACATGTGCACATGTTGAGATGGAAGAATTCATAAGTTAATGCATAGAAAGTACCTACCTAGTTTCGTCGAGGTTCCTTTGGGTCAAACAGCAACCTTCGGAAAAACCTGTCGTGTTATTGGTTTCAGGAAAATATATAGTACTCAAGGTCCGGTAGGAGAAGGTGGATCGAAAAGCTATGTGGCGGACTATGTATGTATCCAGCTCTTTGAAGACGATGTAAAGGAAAGAATCTGGGGCCGCCTCCAGTGGAACGCGGGACGAAAAATAAGGGCAAAGAAGGTTTTATTCACCGATCTTACGGTCCTGAGTGGGTTCAATTCGTCGCAAACAGTACGGGAATTTTTTCACTTTTCCGAGTTCAGCAGTTTTCATTGACTGAAAGAGACAAATATCGGGATCCTTTGTTGCCCATAAGGTGGGCGTTTGTTCCTTATTGCCACCAAAGTTGGTGACCCCAAATTCTTTGGGAAACGTTCTCAGTTTTCCCTAAACACTCCCTAAAGGAAAGAATTTAGGAGATGATAATAATAATTTGTAGTGGCGAGGATTACCGTTTGGGGTTGCCCAAAACAGAATTCACACACTTCCAATCCAAAGCAGATTGTTAAACCAACGGCCATTGCTAGTTAACAGTGGACAGATAAGAGTAGTAGTGTTCATTGGTATGAGTATTCAATTATATGTCGTGTTCTCGATCCATGCATCTTTTTTTCCTTGGAATAGAATGAAGAGAAGAAGAAAAACGCTGCAAATCCCTGCACAACGGTTTATTATTTTGTACAGAATACCTTTCTGTTACAGATCACCGCTCTCTGTATTGATAACCCATCTACATTACATAATATGTACAATTCTATACATATTACGTAGATCGAGACCCTCCGTAGGTTAGTACCTAACCCCGTGCTCGCTACTAGGTACCTACCTAAATCACGAGTTAAATGTTGCTAAAATAATTCTGCCGATGACAAACAGTAACTAAAATGGCAAAAAGAAACGGAAATAATTAAGTGCTGGAGGAAAACTGTTGATGTGGAGAGAAATAGATGCCCCTTCTGCGTAGATCACTGTTTTCTGTGGTCAATACCTACCGTCGTGGTCAAGTATAATGAACCGTTGTGTAATAACTTGCCCATCAATAACTTCAACGGTTGTTCAAGTTGCAAAAGTACCGATCAAAAAAATTCCAGCCCCTTCTTGGTAGATGAAACGTTGTGTAATAATTTACCGTTGTCTAATAATTTACCGTTATGTAATAATTTACCGTTGTGTAATAATTTCCCGTTGCGTAATAATTTACCATTGTGTAATAATTTACCCATCAATAAATTCTTCAACGTTTGTTCAAGTTTCACAAGTACCTACCAACAAAATCCAATAGTACATCACTTGTCAAATGAAATAATATCCCAGAACGACATCCTCGACTTCATACAGCCATCCTTGATTATAATCAGGTGCTCCCTAGTGATGATATCCGGGCCGGATTTATACCGTTTGATTCACGATCGTGTTGACGAAGCTTTGTGGTGCACACGAACGGCTGGACGTACAATGCTCCGGGTGGTCTCAAAAAATTGTTTAGCTCAAGACAAATTTAATAACGTAAAAAAAATCATACCCTTCTAGCGAAAGTTTTCGAGCTACGGCTTTCTGAAAATGTCAACACCTATTTTTAAACCCTTAGAGATGACTGACAATAACGCCGAGCTTCGAGGACCAACTAGATCCCGAACGGAACCTATAACCCGAATTTCATCAATTTTGTTTCATGGTAACTAAGAAAAGTGGTCAGTATGGCGTACGGCGGACAGACAGAAATTTTTTTATTGCATTTTCGGATTCTACATACCTTGAAACGTAAACCATCAAATTGTGAGGGGGTGGGGGGGGGGGGGGTAGAATTTCATTTTTTTTTCATGCTCGATTCCAATGGTTCATTATTGAAAATAATAAACCAAAATGGATTATTAAGAATTATACAAGTAATATTATTAATGATCATAATTTTCAAATAAATAACAGCTTTGTTTTTGTTAAACCATCTACCGGTAGCTCAGGCCTTGAATTTGTGCAAAATATCTTACAAAATAAAATAATCCTTCTTAAGAGAACAATCAAATCAAATGCGTGTAGAACTTAACGGACTGCGGTGGTGCTCATTCGGCTCTGGGATTGTTTTTCCCCCTTAATAATTTATTGATCTCTGCGATATGCATCTTTCTGCGAGGCTACGCCAACTTGCAGAACCGAGCCAGCCCCCAAATCACCTGTTCAGGTAAATCAGATTCGCCCTCCGAAATGCCGTCACCCTAAACTCGGCCAGCGCGGGACAAACACACAAGAAGTGGAAGGTCGTCTCCAGTTCCCAAGGTTGCACATGGAGCACCGCTCGGACTGAGTCTGTTCCTCCTGGTATGATTTAACAAACATAAAACCAGCTCAGCCATGCTCAGTTTTCCAAGCCATGTGCCCATGGGCAGGCCCGAGTCATTGAGCAAACTGCTGCTGGCTTTAGAAGAGAATCCAACTCACGGTTCAGAGTTCTATGAGATGGAATGGAGGCTAATATGCCGAGTTATGGCGTATTCACGGTTTATGTCGTAATACACGTCGTCCTCATTTTCAAGCCTTTTTGCCCCATAGCATGGAAGATTATGAGCGTATCCCCAACGTTCGATGGTAACGGAAGAATTATAAGCTCACGAGAAAAATAAGTCCCGACGAGCGTGAAACGAGATCCTCGATAAAGTCATTACTGATAGCAGATATCTCAAATCCACCGGGATTGAAGGCAGTTATGCGTCTGGCACCATGTTTTCCGTTGTCGTGCAAAATCAATAAAGACCCGCGAGATACCGGAAACTTTGACGGGGGAAAGGATTTTTTTCATTCGACATTGACACACCAGTTCGATCCCGCCAGTCGGCCACTAATGCACCTGGCATTAGTGCCGTACAGTTTTTCTCGCATCATTCTATTTCTTCTGTTGGAAATAAATGAACGCTTCGTCAACTTGAGTACCTATCAATGATAAGGTATAAGTGCATCAAGCCCATAATTGAAGGCACGAGTGGAAGAGGGTACTAAGTGACATTTTCACAAAAACTCGGGTTTTTGCATAAATGAAGGTTTTCAAGCGCTACCTTCTATGGTGGCAGTCTGGATACGCACTAACAACTCCTTGGAGAGATATAGAATGGAAGAAGGTGACATGTAACTTGATTACTTCATTTTTTCAATTGAAGAAGGTGCTATAAGACCTTGTCACCTTATTTCAATAATACAAATGTTACCTCTAAATCGTTGCTTCATGGAAGAAGGTGCTACGAGCCCATGTCACCTTCTTCCAATTATATAAATAATCTACCTGTAAAACGTTTCATGGAAGAAGTTGCTGTGTGAGGTACATAGCACCTCCATTCATCACAGATGTCCAATTTTGGCTTCAAATCGCAGGTTCGTCATGAAAGGGCTTCCTGCCATTTGAAGCGAAAATTGGACATCCGTGATGAATGTAGGTGCAGTGTACAGCTGTTTTCTTACCTACTGGCTGACATATGTGACTACTTAAAAAACCGCAGCTTAGTATATGAGTCCGAGCGGAAGGTGTGCAGGAAGATCACCAGTGGGGAGGCCAAGGGGTCTATATTGGGGCCTGATCTGTGGAATACGAGCTTAGATGGGATCCTGTTGCTGGACATGCCGGAGGATAGGTTCCTGGTGAGCTATACCGATGATGTAGTAGTGGTGATAAAAGACCGAAATCAAGACTTGAAAACTTTAAAGTCAAATTACTCGAGATTAGCTTTTTGTGACATAGCACCCTCTTCCACTCGTGCCTTCAATTATATCATTGCAAGGGACAGCTGATTATAATCACGGATGGCTTTATGAAATCGAGTATGTTATTCCGTGATACTGTTCCATTTGAAGAAAGATGATAGTTATATTGGATTTATTTTAGATAGGTGCTTTTTTAAAACCTATTTGTTGATAGATACAAGTCCCTTGTTCACGGCCAAGCCAATTATCCACATTAGGTGAAAATTCTGGAATACATGAACAGTCTTACTTATAGGTTCAGCGAATCTATACAGGAAAATAATAAACCGTTGTGTAATAATACGCCGCTTTTTTATTTTTTAAGCAATATTATTACCTATCGATTTTTGAAGCGCATTTACTAAAAACTTGCTAAAAGGCGAAGGATGCAGCGGTTATGGTTGACTAGGCAGGACTGATAAGCAATAGTGCTACTCAAAGATTGTAAGGACCCGTGTTGTTACTCAATATATTCATGCATTAGGCACTGAGCATGAATTCTTAAGGTCAAATGTTACAGACTGATAACGAGTTGTTAAAATAAACCTCTCGAAGCTTCCGAGGCAACCCGAAGTGTTGCTGAGAATATAAAACGAGTTCCTATCACAAAGACCATCCCGCTATTGGCAAGTGCTTTAGAGCCCAGAAAGTAGAGCTCAGTGACAAATACCTCCTGGATGTCCGTTTTTTGCGCCAGACTGCCCCCAATCGGTCTGTTCGAGCCCTTTGCACTTTGAGTGATATATTGGGGTTCAGACATAGTGGGATTGGGTCGCGGGTTGCGAACCTAACGAATGGTGGGAAAGACGTGATAGCCACGTGACAAGGGCGGTACTAAGGCAATCAGACAACTGTGGACGTATCACCAGTTTTCCATGATGACATAACGATTGAGAATGCACGGATGATTATTTTTTAATTTTTCATGTACCTATTGAAGTTAGTACCGGGTGCAAAGCTACTGTAGCTAGCGGTGATGGTTCATAATAAACCTTGGGAGACAGGCACGAAAAAAAGCTTCCCTTTCCTGCATTTCAAAAAACGCTGCAAATTATTACACAACGGTTTACTATTTACCTGTATAGATGCCCCTTCTGCGCAGATCTCTGTTTTCTGTGGTCAATACCCTCGAGCTCCACCCAGGAAAGCCTTAAATGGAGTAGTGGAGCCGGCACGGGATATAAAGTTTCTTACAAACGCGCGGGAATCAATAATTCAATCATTAATTATTTGTAGTTATTCATGAAGCCTAAGATAAATAATCAACCATTGTAATAATTTACCTGTACAGATGCCTCTTCTGCGTGTATAGTATAATGAACCGTTATGTAATAATTTGCCGTTGTGTAATAATTTACCATTGTGTAATAGTTTACGCAATAATACTTCAACGTTTGTTCAAGTTACAAAAGTGCCTATCCATAAAATCCAAAAAGCCATATTTTTCAAATGAAATAATATCACAGAACAACCAACACGACTTCATACAGCCATCCGTGATTACAAGCAGGTGCTCCCTAGCAATCATCTCGGGCCAATTCCCAAGTGTTGCCGCGTCCCTAGCGATGATATCTGGGCTGAATGTATACAATTTCATTCACCCTCCTTTCGAAGAAGTCTGTCGGTGCAAATTTCTGGGCCTCACTGTGAACGAACGGCTGGACGTACAATGCTCCGGGTGGTCCCAAAAATCTCCAAGTTCGAGAAATATTTAAAAACGCAAAAAAAATCGAGGTAATGGTGTCCTGGAGATTTGAACACCTATTTTTCACCCCTTAGGGATGGCAGGCATTAACGCCGAGATTCGAGAACCAACTAGACCCCAAATGGGACCTATAAACCGAATTTCGTCTATTTGGGTTCATGGTAACGAAGAAAAGTGCGAAGTACGGCGGACGGACTGAAATTTTTTTTATTGCATTTTCGGATTTTTCATTCCTTGAAACGGAAACCATCAGATTTTGTTGATAGGTACTTTTGTAACTTGAATAAACGTTATATTTCATGAATAACAACAATATTATGGAATGTAGTTCCTGAGCTGGCTCAATACTCGATTTAGGGCATCTATACAGGTAAATTATTACACAACGGCAAATTATTACACAGCGGTAAATTACTATACAACGGTAAATTATTACACAACGGTAAATTGTTGCACAACAGTTTATTATACTATTTACGCAGAAGGAGCATCTATACAGGTAAATTATTACATAACGGTTTATTATTTACCTTATGGTTCATGAATAACTACAAAAAATGATGAATGATGAATGACTGAATTATTGAATCCCGCGCATTTGTATGAAACTTTAACTCCCGGGCCGGCTCGAGTACTCGATTTAGGGCTTTCTTGTGGGAGCTCAAGGGTACTGACCACAGAAAACAGTGATCTACGCAGAAGGAGGTGTTTGTGGTGTATTTTCACAGTTTTTTATTCGAAGCAAGTATATTTTTTGATTTGTAATGGGAGTTTTCAAGTGCTACCATGTACTAGTACCATTAAAAGTTAGTACTGCCCTAACTGGCTAAGCCGGTTAAAATTTTAATAAATAAATAAATAAACGTTAATAAGTTCTAGGCATGCAGCATGATCATAAATATGGGAGGTTTTTCAAGAACTCAAAATTGTCAACTTCTTACAATTTTTAATTAACACTGAGCCCTTTTTAGTAATCTTTGAAACACAAATAGGCAAACACCTATCTACCTACCTGCGTAAGCAGACCGGTGGATTAGTATCGTCCAGCCTACTTCCCACCCATTTCGCGAATCGCCCACCATCAAGGGGAAACTTATAATTAACCCGACACGCCTTTCACTGTCCGAACCAGAGCGGTACATTATCACTCGTCTAGTTAAACCGACAGTTTAATAAACTTCAACTTTGAAGTGGAAATCTAGAGCTGAGGCATAACGAGGGGATCATTGAAAACTGTTTAGAAAGCTTCAGAATTTAATTTAATACCACACTCTCCGCTTTCCTCACTCCACCATACTACCAACAGCCTTTTGTGTGAACAGCGTTGTTTGCTGAAGTATTTCCAGACGTAGTTTACTCTCTGCGAAATCCACCCAAGAGTTGGGTGAGGAAGGCTGCTGGCCAATTACGGGCAGAACAATCAATTACCCTACCTTATAAGTCAATACATCCAAGTATTCTACTAAGAACGAGCGAGGAGAGGTTTGTTTTGAGGTGGTAAGTCATATTTCATGGAATATCCTGTTAATTTTCATTTGGGAAGACTAGGTTGTTATTTTTGTGTTCATTGTGTTGGTACATACCTATCCCGACAGACTTGATAAACTTACGATATTTTATCTTTGGTTTCCATAAATTGAACTTCTAAAAATAATTATGTTTTTACACTAAGTACTGTCATATAAAAACGGAGTTAACATTAGAGGTCGTAATTCAGCAATAAATCATTATTTATTTAAAACCAATTTGTTGGTATTTGCGACGCTCAGTATTCACTCGAATTTATTCAGGCAACATTATTTCATTGTGTGTATAACAACAAAAGGACATTACACCCGCTCTTCCCTCTGAAATCAGATTTTACATTGCATTTGATCCGTTCGTAGGAATGTGTAGGTATCACATTGAACGTTAGTGTATGGACATGGCTTGTCCATGCTACTTGAATTGGTTCGACCCAATATATCTCGACTTGCTTATCCCTTGAATTAAATTTTGGAGTGGCTTCAGTCAGTTGAAGTGTAACCGCTGAGCGGATCTTAAGCTTCTTCTAATTATAAGGATTCAAATGACCATCTTATTTGTCCGTCTGATGCTCTTTCTGTTCACACACATTTTACGGGAATGATCTTGAAATATTGCTTTATGTATCATAACATGAAACTTCCAGTATCCAGCAAAAATAACTATGTGAATATCCATAAGTTTAGAAAACGTAAGTTATGCAAAAACAAAAATAATAAAATTAGATGATACGGTACCTTACCATTGTGATGCGTAAAAATGTGGTATGGTCCATCTTCTGGGGTTCACAGAAGAGTACCCATGAGTACTGTTTATATTACTCTCCCATTTTAAAATGAAATTAGGTTCCATTCTAAGTATTTTGAGACCAACAGCACTCTCCTACGATGGATAGTTCTTTTTCTATGAGCTTCAAAAATAATTGTCGGCAACAAATGACGTCATTACACCCCTCCCGCATGGGCTGGGCCCCCTCGCCTAGTCTGACGTCACTTGTTGCCGAAAATTGGAAACCTCATAGAAAAGAATTATTCATCTTAGGATAGTCGGGCTTGGTCTCAGAGTTTTTAGATTGAAACCTACTTGCATTCAAAAAAATAAACAGAAGTCGTGGGTAGTCCTCATTAAAGAGTGCATAGGTAATTAACCAAATTGTCGTGAGTCCCTCCCGGGAACACTCCTCTAGTATACTTAAGTCTTCACCAATATTCTAACGCAAAACTTAGTCCTGTAAATAAACGAAACGAGTGGGGAGACAAGCCACAGAACCCAGGGTACACAACCTGGGGCCCCACCACCAACCCCTAACAGGGGGTTGGAGGGAGAGGCCTCACTTCTCTATAAAACCCTGGATCCTGCAGCTTTAGCTTCATTCGACACTTCCTCTAACCAGCTCTCTCTTCTCTCCTCTACCTTGCTCTCTCTCTCCTCCTCTCTTAAAAGATCCTAGATGTTGGTGGTGGTCAGCCCATAACCGCCTAGGCAAAACCTCCTCCTCCAAAAGATTCCAGATGTCGGTGGTGATTCGCTCATAACCGCCTGGACACCTCTCCTCTAAAAGATCCTAGATGTCGGTGGTGATTCGCTCATAACCGCCTAGGCAAACTCTACCACTCACCTCTCATCTCTCTCCCAAAAGATCCTAGATGTCGGTGGTGATTCGCTCATAACCGCCTAGGCAAATTCTATCACTCACCTCCACTTTTTCACCCTCCCAAAAGATCGTAGATGTCGGTGGTGATCCGCTCATAACCGCCTGCGCACTTCCTCACGCCAACGTGATGAACCAATTTTAAATTCATCACACAAATCAAAGTGCTGTTGACAGTTGTTGTGATCGGCTGCTCCTCCACAACCAATGTAATGTACATACATGCTGTACCTCTGAGAGGGGACCCCCCGACCCCCCTCTGATCATGTCAGGGGCCTATTAAGAGCCGAGGGGCCAACAAATACATAACCATTCTCAAGCTAACTTTCGGCCTCGTCTGTTCATCCTTATTCACTACACTGGTGACCCCGAGTGGTGACACGCAGCCTCCGCCCGCCGTCTGCGACCGCGGTGCGACGACAGCGCCTAGCAACGACGAACAACGCCGCTCAGCGCCCGCCGACCGTCTGCGACGAGCCCTACCTCCGCAGCACTACGCCCGGCACACGCACCCCACTCCGACACCCCACAGCGCCGTCCCCACCGACGCCACACAGCGGCGCCCCACTCCGACGCCCGCCTCGACGCCCAACGCAGCGGCCCCCCGCTACTTCGCCCCACCATCCGATTCCTATATAAGGAAACGGACGCCGGCGCCTCACACACTTCCTGCTGACACTTCCAGACGACACCTCTCCGGGACTGGCGCCTACAACGAGAACACGGACCCGAAACCACCGACACCCGCAGAAACGACTCCACCGACATCAACGCTCCAGCTCCGGCCGTACGACCCCGCATTCCCGCACGTCTGATTCGCCCAACTCGAGATCACATTGACTCACGAAGGCCTCACGACGCCGCATGCTAAATTCGCCCGCGCCTTCGAGCCCCGACAAGCGGACCTCTACGACGACCCCAACCGACTTCCGAGCACGAGAATCCGTCAGTCCACGCCCGCCGACTCCGTAGAGCCCTCCCGGCCGACACACCGCAACGCGTAGAACATCAAATCGTCACGAAGGGACCTCCATGCCACGCGAAACTTCGCCGAATATTACCGGACCTCAACGCGAAAGCGTCGGCCCATTTCGGCGAATTACTAGCGGCTGGCACCATCGAACGCCAACAGCTACCAGACGTTGACAACTCGCCTTTTCGCCATGCACGCACCGTCCGACGGCTCCCGGCTCACCGCCTTACTCAACCGACTTCCGACGACAAACTACCGTCAGTCCTCGCCCCCCGACTCACTCGAGCACTCCCGGCCGACACACCGACCCCGCTCGTTCGGCAGCTTTTCACAAGCGCCCTTCCACACAGCATTCGCCTTCATATAGCGGCGCGCGACGAACCCGACGTCACGAAACTCGCTGCTCTCGCCGATCGCCTCAAACCCTTCGCTCCCCCTCCTCGAGTGGCTACCGTCACCGAAGAGGTTCGTGTGATTCGAACAGACGACAACAGCGACCGCCGACGCAGCCACGACCGACCACACGCAGCGCGACGAACGGCTCGTGTTTCTACCACCACACATGGGACCCCCGAGCACAAAAACGCCACACCCCATGCACCTGGCGCCCGCAACAACAGCCGCCGCGGCCGTACCCACGCACTCAACCAACACCCCGGCTCTTCATACGTCGCAAACGTACCGCCCCCAACGACACCGACCCGGACAGCCACAGCGGACCACCGCAACCAGCACACGCACCTCCCACGCCCGACAACCGCCACCGCAACAGAACAAAATTTAACTACATGCGTTACTTAAATTCTGGGGGGAGCAGTGTTGTGATCGGCTGCTCCTCCACAACCAATGTAATGTACATACATGCTGTACCTCAGAGTGGGGACCCCCCGACCCCCCTCTGATCATGTCAGGGGTCTATAAAGAGCCGAGGGGCCAACAAATACATAACCATTCTCAAGCTAACTTTCGGCCTCGTCTGTTCATCCTTATTCACTACAACAGTATAGTATAAAGTTAGGTAACTTTTTTTATTATTGTAGGCTGTCCTAACCATAATCGTTTACTGCTCCATAAGAAAGAAATTCGTTGGTCGACGACCGTCGCTCCCGACAGAAACTGCGTCTCACAGACATCCCTACGGAGTTATTTATGTGATGATATTACGTTCAATTACCTGCGAGAAATCCCTTCTTATCTCTCAGCTAACCGTCTTCAGAGCAATTATTTGCTGAAATGTCAAAGGCCCCTCCCAAAACCCACCTTCTACGTAATAAGTTGGCCGGTGACCAATATTCGATGAGAACGCCTCACTATCGAAATTTCTTCCGATTCCTATTTGCTATTCTAACCCTAATCCGAAGCCCGTTTTTTCCTTTTTTAACCCCTTCATTGTGCTTTCCGAAGGGTTTTACCTGTGCGTAAACCTAAACAGCCCAACTTGTATTCCCTCAACATATTTATTGCTGTGAGACTCGACGAAGGGTCGCATAACCCAACCTTCTCGTGGGTGCCCGGCACGCCCTATACAATTTAAATGTCATCGAACTCACGTAGCAATACAAAACCTAGAACATTATTTTTGTAGAGTGCCGAATCACCAGTATTATAGTTCAGTACAGATGTATAAAAGATGCAGTATGTATCCTAGATTGTTGATAAACTAGGTACCTACTCAATTTTATCGAAGAAAAATTCAAGATCTTAGGGTAATGCACTTTACCAACCCTATATCTGGTGAACCACTTGAGGAACAAAAAATACCTAGCTCTGTCATAACAGTGGTTTTGTAAGCGTGTCAGTGGTGTGAAGTTGGGCGAAAGTCATTGATATCCTAAAAGCATTTGGGACTCTTGAGACGATCTCTGGAGAAAATAGAACTAGTCAGGAACGGTCAGGGGCAATGCGGCTAAGTAATTACTAACCCTCATCCAACGGACCACTTTAGAATCCTCTTTACTCTGCTGGATAAAATGAACGGGAATCAATCAGTAAGTCAGTTGCAGTAGAATACTTTGAGAAACTAGCGGTGCGAGATAGAAATAGACCGAAGGCAAACGCTGGTAGACAATGGGGGATAAATGAAAGACATTTGTTAGAATGGTTCAGTTGAAGGAAATAATTTATAAACTGTGTATGTAGATGACACTGAACTATTATGATTTCAACGGCTTCTCACCTTGGGTACAAACTTGAGTGAATTCTATGCAGCTGAACCCAAAGGTACCAGAATCTACCTGGGGAATGAGGAGCGTAGTGTGGGATAATTTATGATAAGTTTAGAGTTACTACTTCACATAAAAGGAAGTCCCCCATATTATTAACAAAATTTCGGGCCTCGAAATCCCCTGGAAGAATGCTGTTTCTCCTCACATAATAATTAACCATAAATTACATATACGAACAATTTACAAATTTAAATAACATACCTATTGATTTTTTTTTTTTTTTTTTTTTTTTTTTCATCTTACTGCAGCTAGAGATTTCAGCCACCTTATTTCGCTTTCACCCGCGTTGCTCCGAAACTCCATACGCGCTTCTCGTGTCCTCGAGCGCCTATTGAGTTAGTCAGGGCCCCTCACCCACCAACTCACCTCTTTAGTTCACCTCGTCATTTCGCTCACCTTGAGCGAACCAATAATTTCGCCTGATACCCCCAGAGCCCTTGTGGCTTGGCTCTCGAACAATATTAGGTTGTAGGTAGGTACTGCCTGTAATTGGGCCCACGAAGGTTTCGAGCGCCTCCACTTTATATATGACAAACGCCAAACAAATCATTGCTGAGAGCCATTTGTTTATAATAACGTAGAGCCAGTGGTGGGCGTTATTGCTATTTTCAGAAAACGACAACAGGCTGTTGGTTGCCCGAGAATAACTGTCGTCAATAACAGCTGTAAATAACAGTCTGTTGTGTCTTTCAAGGCACAGCAGTCTGTTGCTGATAACACCTCTCGTTGTGGAAGTTTTTTCGTTTTCGGTGGTTTTGATACCACAACAGGCTGTTGTTGATAACACCTTTCGTTGTGGAAGCTTTTTCGTTTTAGGTGTTTTTGATAACACAACACCTGTCGTTGTGGACATTTTTTCGTTTTCTAATAGCAGGCTGTTGTTGATGACCTGTTGATAACACCTCTCGATTTGGACGTTTTTGGAAATTTTTCGTTATAACTCCTACAACTGTGCAATACCAAAAAAAAAGAGTTGCTTCGTCAGGAAGAGGATTTGAACGGGAAAGAAATGAGCGTTTGAAAGGGGCATTCCAGTGAAATAAGGGTGTTCAGAAGACTGCAGGAGCTCACGCAATTTGGCTTTGGTACCAAGAACAGGCCACTTGATCGGTTTCTGTTGCTTCTTCAGACAACAAATTAATGAAGGTTTCCACACACATACACACACGCACACCGAAATGTCAGTTATTTCCAGGGAATCATTCTTTAAAATACCATGGTTATTTCGAACTGGAAAAACTAGGTAATACCAAAGTAACAGTTCTCTGACAGCAGTTTTACATCTGTTATGAGTGTTGAGGTTTGTCACGCCACTGTGAATGTAAGCTGTTATTTACTTAACTGTTATTTTATTTTCTTGACAACAGTTGCTTCGTTTTGGTTTATTATTCTGTGAATAATACACCTATGTATTCGCTCAGCAAAAAATTTTTATAACACCCCCTCATACTTTTTTCTTTTACGTTTCAAGGTGCGTAGATTCCAAAAATGCAATGTCCGTCCGCCGTCCGCCGTCCGGCGTACGCCGTACGCCGTCCGCCGTATCACGTGTACAGGCTTCATTTTCGGTCTAAAAAATTCGTTCTTTCGCACACATGCTCCATTTTGGCCCTAGTTGTGTCCCGAAACTTTTCAGCCCGATCGGAATACACCCAGGGGTGTTATGAGTGAAAATGTGTGTAAAAATAGGTACTTTTTGCGTTTTAGCAACATATTGGTAACATGAGCTTTTGAGGTATCGGTTTCCATGTTTTTCTGGACGAGAAGACCGAATATGAAGTCGATTTTGACCAAAGAGTGGAAAGTTGAGGTTGTACCAGATGTTCAGCCCCCAAAATTGATTTTTTATGAGTCAAAAACCTGCGAAATCGTCTGAAATCACCATCAATTTGTAGAATAACACTAGCAAAAGTTTCAACACGTGGATCAATACGACTAAATGGCACTACCAATGATCAACGATAATTTGAAAAAAAAAAAAAAAAAAGGAGCGTACCTACCTAATTTAAGTTTTGGGGGCCAAAATTGGTGGAAACCATCAGAAATCGCTATTTCAATTGTTGCACATGAAAGAAACAATAAATGAACAGCCAACATTTCTGTAGGTACGTCCAATAGAATAATAAACCCATGTGACAAGGACTTTGCAGCGTTTTTCATCCGCAACTGTTGTGCGTTTTCGTTCCCATCACTACGTAGAACACACGTTTTCAATTCAACCGTTTCAGTTTGGCATTAGCCATTAGGTTTGGGTAAAACACACTTATAGAGATTGCAATGTAGGCAGATTTCCCCAAATCATCCCAAATAATAGTCCTATAGGTCAAAAGTAAGAGGTTGAAATGTGATGAATTGTAATTGGTAGGGTAGTAGTTAGTCCTTTGTGTCTTTACGTAGAAACTCTTGAGATCTTGATCATATCTTTTGAGAGCGTCTTACTGGTTCTTTGGAGGATCTGAGATGGGCTTTTGGGCATGACTTATATGACTCACGGGCATCTTTCAATGTGTGGTAACGCTTCCTTCTGGCAGAAACAGAAAACTCCCGATTCAACTCTCGAATGTATTTATATATATATTTTTTTTTACTAAACCAATTATGAGTTTAACCGGTTTTTGACATAAAAACAGAAAGGAAAGATCGATTTTTTTCCCCTAGCTCTATCGAGTGCTAAATAAACTCAGTTAGAAGCATTGAAACTGAATACAATATTGATTATAGTAATATCTGAAGTAAGCAAGGAAAATATCACTGGTCATTGTAGAACGCCTAGATAACCAAGTGGAATAACATAAGTGAAACCAGCAATACAACGAAGATAACCCACATAATCAGCTAATGGGATATTGATTGGCTAATTTATTCGACTACTTCCCACCTCTTGTGACTCGGTCAATGCATGCTTTCCACTTAGCCACTGCACTTCAGGGGCTGTTTCCATCGTTCTCTTAATTGTTCATCCCCTTTGCTCATTTGTCCACGGTTGATTACGTTATGCCTTTATAAATAGACAACCGTTAGGCTGGGTATATTGATGCCTTCAGTCAGTATGACTTACTCGTAAACCAGCATCACATTACTCGAATTTCGACCAAAATAGGTTGTTGAGTTGCTGGTGGAAGATAGAAGTATCTAGATCAAAAATTAAGGTAAAAAGTTGAGGTAATAAAAAAGTATCTTCGGATTCAGATAACTAATAACCTACTTACGATGAGGAATAAGCTTCCTTCAGGCCCTATAAAGACGTTTATTTCAAAATGAGTCACATTGCAACATTAATTTCTCATAAAGCAGTCTACAAAACAAAATAAAAAACAGGTCGACAGATAGACATCGAACCAAATTTGATCAGAAAGATCTAAACCATGAAACGCGAGTGGAAATGTTGGAGACGGAAAAATGTTTTCCTTTCAAAACTGAAAACAAAGTTCCACTACCTCGGTAGACTCGGAAGCAAAATAAAACATTCTATCTCCATGTACATACACATTTCTACACCATTCATCCTCCACTAGCTTTTACAAAGTAATATTTACCTTATGGTAATGATGAATTTTGATGAATTTATTGTCGTATTTTTTGTTTTGATTTTTACAGTGTCTTGAGAAATTTATTTTTAAATATTGTATTGCGACTCATTTGGGGATAAATGTGTTAATAGGGGCCAAATTAAGGGAGCAAAGTACTCGTCCTGAAAGGACTTGCAATTAAAGTAACATCAGCATATCTGTCCCGATGTTGCGAATCAACCAAAAGAGATGTCAAAGTTCTTCCGAGGGTTGAAAATTAGCGATTGGAAAATGATTTCAAAAAAGTTGTTCATAAGTTGAATTATTCAGCTCAACGGATTAACGACATGGCTGGTTCTAATGAACAGGCTTCAGGGAGTTCGATGAAAGCTAGTGGATGGAAGCCTTAGCTGCTGGCCTGATCGAGGGCTCGCTCCCTTATCTATCTTTTATCTGACGACTCGCTCCTCACGTTTTCTTTGGAGCCCAACCTGTTCCTCCGATAGAGCACGTTCAGCACCTGACCTAGAGGAAGGCTGGTGACTTGTCTACTGAAATGGAGGCAACACTTTGGGTAGGGTTTGGATGGAACCGACGGTTGGGTAACAGTAAAGCAACAATATGTTTCAACTATGATCGCAAAATAAGTTGGGCCAACAGTGATTATTCAACGGTTGGCCTTTTCCGAATCCCAACCAAAAATTCAAATACGAACTGTATTATTTGGATATGAAAGCTGTCTGTGGTAGACTGGTAGTGCGTCAAGGCAGGATTTAGCCTGTTAGAGAACAGACATGGGTTGGTTGCAGCATTTTTGTCCTGAACAACTTATTCGGCTCCCTCAAAGCTTCCATCTGCTAATTTTCAACTGGAAGTTCCCACTAGTTCAACACGTCCTGATGACATGTCATCAGGTAACGCTGAAGAGGTTAGACAACGAATGTGTAACATCGGTAACATCATTGCGGGTACCTGCTGAAAGGGAAGGTTATAAGGTTACCCTTTCCATGGGAAAGTCTTTCCATGGGAAAAACTATTGACCTTTAGACTGTATGACGGTGTGATGAAAGCTTTGGTCCATTGTAAGTCGATCCCTTGTCACTGAAGAATCTCCCACCGCGTATCACGTAACCACCTGAGACACAGAAACTCTAGATTTAATCGTTGTATTCAACTCCGTATTTCAGAGGGGACTTGTACTGCGCGTTTGCTCTATTGTTCGGTTCGTTTACTTTAATGTCAAGTTGATTCGGTACGTTGGGCGTCTTGAGATGGAATTACTTACTGAATAATTTAGTTCGATTTCCCCGGCGGTTCCAAGTTTCTTGTGTTTTCCCATGTTCTATTTACTTTGTTTTGATCGACAAACGAACTTTTATTAACACAATGTTCCACAGCTGTTCACAATTGGTTGGCGTTAGCTGTTCACTGTTTGCTGGGATATAGCAATATACCAGATGAAAAATGTGTTGTTCAAAATACGTTCCTTTGCAACGTAATATATACCTAATGAGGACTTGTGGATTCGCAACGTATCTATTGGTTATAGGTAGGTAAGTCTTGATGACATGTCATCAGGACGTGTTGAACTAATGGGAACTTCTAGTTGAAAATTAGCAGATGGAAGGTTTTGAGGGAACCGAATACGTTGTTGAGGCGACCAACCCATGTATGTTCTCCAACAGGGTAAATCCTGCCTTGATGTACAATCAGTCTACCACAGGCAGCTTTCAGATCCAAATATCCAAAAGTGGCGTCATGCTATGTTTGGTGGGTCTCAGTTATAGACCTTTTCGGTATCAATCTTGAGAAAAGCGCGGGTCCCAATAGCTAAGGATGTGAGTTCAGTTCCCACGTGGGCCCTACCCTTTTTCCGCGATGGAAAGCTTTGCAACACTCTTGGACGTATAGGATCGCATTCTTATTTCTTCATTCCAAATCCTTGAACATTACTGGAGTATGGTGACTGAACCTTTTTTTCACGAAGATAAAACAGAGGAAAGTGATGCGAGGTGGTTTTATTGTTTTTAAGATGGTAGAACGGCACTATAACCACCCTCCCTTCCTTCGTCCCCTCACAATCTTCAATAGCAAAGGTATTGCGTTGAAATATATTACGATTCACCTAAGTACAGGATAAATTTTCTTCGAACATGTATAATTTCCGAACAACCCCGTACACCTCATACTGATATGACTGCTGCACTCTCGACCCTTTGAAACTTGCTCAAACTTTGTTCTGGAACTTATCAATTTAAAAAAAAAAAGTTTATAAAGTTTCCTCGAAGCTCGAGCTCACATTCCTTTTTGCGTCAGAGCTTCGTGCGAATAATTTGATTGATCTCTGCTTGTCGATCAAATGTCTATACTAACGCTGGAGGAATGGAGGAAGTTTTTAATGAGGGACCTAAATGAGGACGCTTTTCCCACCTCAACCCACGCTACCGTTAGCTACAAATTCAGCTTCTCTTCGCATTTTCAATTTTATTCGTAACTATGTGACCTTTTCGAATCTCGAAGACTGTTTTAGAAAAGCTCGTTCTCTTTCATCGGGTGTTTTAATGACCGTAAAACGAGAATTCCGCTCTGTTCAACGCAGGAAAATGGGATACACGGAATAACCCGCTCCACAGGTACGTACATACAAACATTTTATTCAAAACTGCGGTATTCTTGATCTTCTGATGTATTATATATATAGGGACTCTATAAATTAGGCTAGATCAATTTTACTCACGTACGGTGTGAGGTTCTCAAAAAATCCAATATATTTCAGATTCGGATTGTGAGTGGAAATCAAACCACTCTAGATTTTTTTTCCATGCGCAACAACGAAATAGACTTTGGCGATGACCTATATAGTTTTTGGTCAGTTTTCTGGGCAGGATGGGAGCGTATTGGTGACTGGGTACAGAGTTCAACTTGGGCCTCTTCCGCACATCACATCCATTCGGATCTCTTTACCAAATAAATCATAATTGAAGTAATTCGACTGGCTAAATCCCCTGTATAATAAGGTCACAAGGGAAGGACAGAACGGAGTAAGTAATGGGGGGGGGGGGGTTACCTTTGTGCACATGATTACGGGTTCAGCTTTGGTCTCTGGAGACCAATTTCTTGCGGGTTAACCTTCAGAGACGGAAAATGCAACCAAGAGGAAATTAGGGTTGGGACAAGATATTTTTCCTGTAAACGGAATCCCGTTTTTAGAGAGGTTTCGAAGAAAAGGCGCTACAGCAATGGGTCCATTACCATGCTACTTAAATCCTGTCCATTAAATTCATCCTACGCTTTTTTCTCTATCTCCATATCCCTAGCATTCAGTAAAAGAACTCACGTCTGCTGAGAATGTTTATGTGAAGATGATGATCAATATGTTCGTAGCCATTCGTGTTACTCACAGTCAGACACTGTGGGTATAATATACGAGGGTAAGTCATAAACCGTTTACTGCTTCTAATGCCCATCTATCTGCCCATCTGAAACCAACGCCATTGCTTGAAGGTGAGGGGCAGCAGCGATAGCTTTGTAGGTGGTGAGGAAAATATACAACTCGTATTCCGTCGGCGGCCGTTATCTTGTTTTTAATGATAATGAACTCACATCAACCTCATCCACTGGAGTTCGACCCCAGGGCTCGGTGTATTGTTTTCATTACATCTCTGAGAATTATTATAGCTTGTGATATACTTCCACATCACGTAAGAAAGAAATTGTCGTTGAAATTACTGATTCTCTAGCCGGAGATTAGAACAAAAATATATATCTGAACAAAAACATGTGTATATACCTATTATATAAAAATAATAATATATAGGGACAACAGTCAGTTGGCCTGAATAAACGCCTAAATATTATGTAAACCGTACAGGTAGTGAAACCTTGTAGGAATGACAGGAAAAATGTATAACACAAATGAAAATTTTTGTTACCTACCCGTATTTCGCGTTGCGTTGAGCTGAAGTTAGTTTGTTAAGTCATAATTACCTACTTTTGTAATAATTTCTATGCAAGCTCATATGATTTTTTTAAATCATTTAATAATGATTAACAGGACGTTTCCATTTGTTTTCCGAACGTCACGAGCGTCACGTCACGACCGAGCGTCACTTCATGGCACAAGAAATTGCACCATCGAAATTACATCACGTTACTATGTTGGTTGCGAGCGTCACGTGACTATGGTGGTTGCGAGTGTCACAAAACGATATAAATAAAGAGGCTAGAAAAATAGTTTCGTTATGCTTGCAGATATTAAATAAAGTGCGAGAAAACTCAAAACCTAATAATATTAGGAAATTGACGGGAGGTGAAACAAAAACGTTTTCTACTTTTGATGCATTAATGAGCTGCAAAGTTTCAATTGACGGAAATTTAGGCGAAACAAACGTTAATCTTTATTAAATGATCTGACTGTAGAACCGTAGGTCTACCGTCCGTTTTTGGTTTATTATTTTCAATAATGAACCATTGGAATCGAGCATGAAAAAAATAATTCTTACCCCCCTCAAAATTTGATGGTTTACGTTTCAAGGTATGTAGAATCCAAAACTGCAATAAAAATATTTCTGTTTGTCCGCCGTACGCCGTACGCCGTACGCCGTACACCGTACGCCGTACGCCGTACAGGCCACTTTTCTTAGTTACCATGAAAAAAAATTGATGAAATTCGGGTTATAGGTTCCGTTCGGCGTCTAGTTGGTCCTCGAAGCTCGACGTTACTGTGAGTCATCTCTAAGGGGTTCAAAATAGGGGTTGAAATTTTCAAAACGCCTATACCATTTTTTTACGTAAATATTTTTACGGTTTTAAATAATTCTTGAACTTGCGAGTTTTTTAAGACCATCCGGAGCATCGTACGTCCAGCCGTTCGTTCACAGTAAGGCCCCGAAGTTTGCACCGACAGGCATTTTCGACTCCAGTGTGAATGAAATTGTATACAATTCAAACCAAATCTCGTAACCAGAGACGCGCCCACAATAGGAATTTGTGAATACGGCCAATCATTGCTAGGGGCCACCTGATTATATTGGCGGAGTATGAAGTCGAGTTGGTTGTTCTGTGATATTTTTTCGTTTGAAAAATGATGGCTCTTTTGGAGTTTGTTGGTAGGTAGTGAAACTTAAACAAACGTTGAAGTATTATTGATGGGTAAATTATTACTACGGTAAATCATTACTCAACGGTAAATTATTACACAACGGTTCATTATACCATCTACGTAGAAAGGGGCTGGAGTTTGTTGGTAGGTACTTTTGCAACTTTTTTCACTCCTCATCAACAATTTCTTTTCAGAACTTCATTATGTGTGTTTCTTTTTGTTAGGTACTGTTTGTCATCGGCAGAATTATTTTAGCAACATTTAACTCGTGATTTAGGTAGGTACCTAGTAACGAGTACGGGGTTAGGTACTAACCTACGGAGGGTCTGCGATCTACATAATTATGCATAGAATAGTACATATTATATTATATAGACGGGTTATCTATACATAGAGCTGTGATCTGTAACAGAAGGGTATTCTATACAAAATAATAAACCGTTGTGCAGGGATTTGCAGCGTTTTTTCAACTATATTTGTATTATGCACCTAGTTTCGCTGGGAGTATATGAAGAAACTGTGACAGGCCGACTGTGGCTATGGTGGTTTTATTTATTTTTTGTTTACTGATTTGGTTTAAGAATGGTCTTATACATGTATTTATATCGTCATTTCGCCCTAGGGCGAAACACTCTTCCTGACCTGTGATGAATGCTTTCTGTATGAGCCCTTGCAGGCGATACTGATCAGAATCGTGATTTTGACCGGCTGACAGAGGCCTCTTCCGTTTCTTGTTTTGTTCAAGGATGATTATACAGAATCTGTTCGTGAATTTCCGTTAATATAAGCATTGAGCTGATATGTTTTTGTTAAGTAGCCTCTCTCTCTCTCTCTCATAAAAATTTAAATCAATAGGAGAATCCTAGTTGAAATTTATATCAACAGGCACCCTAACGCTCTATATTATATGGTCTCGTAAATTTTGCAGATTTCCCAACCAGAGGGGGATTAATCATTCCATAGCTTAGCGGTTCGATCCCACGGTTATATTGAATAATTTACGACTCGTGCTCTTGCAGTCTCCCTTGCCCTTTGTTCTTTTGGCGCCATTCAAATAAGGTCTTAATCAACTTGATTGTGTTGTACACATTTGAATTACTTGTCTCTCAAACTCCTTCCCTTTATACCAAAGTGGAAGCGACTAAACCAAATTGCTTTAAATGAATTAAGTAAATATTTCTCGATATAGCATAAATTAATAACAATCTTATAAGTTGATTATCGATCCACCAAATACAGTAACGTCACCAAGTTGAAGAAGGGGTTTAAATAATAACCATTCCGTTCGCCTAGCACTCGGTACATTTCATACCTCAACAGCCTTATTGATTCTTTTGGATCCCTTTCCAAATCCTGTGGCGTTATTAATAAAAAACACAGTCATGCAGCATGGCTATAAGAGCGAATTTTTGAAGTTTTCGGCATCTTCCTCCTCCGCCTAAAATTTTCTGAAAATTAATTTTCGGCCAATGTTTTCCCAACTTGATACCATACAAAATTAAAACAGGAGTAGTTTTACGCAAAGTAAAATTTGGGGTGGAAGGAGTGGGAGGGGGAAATCAAAAATGTTTTGAATACCAGAAGAGTAGGTATTGGGTAGGTACGTAACAAATTTTTTGTTCCATTTTTTGCCGAGTAACACCTCGGTTTGTAGATTTTCCAACGCTGAACACGATGGTGAAGTCAGAATTGCGATATCCCATTCCGTTATCAGATTAGAGCAGACGAACCAGGAAGAACATCTCAAGAAATAACCACGTTCCTTCATCTTCAAAGTGCTCCAGTTTGAGAATGGAATGAGATATCGCAATTCTGATTTCACCATCGTGTTCAGCGTACAAAAACCTTTAAAATGAGGTGTCACTTGTCAGACTTTTTCATTTTGGGAATTTATGGGTAATTCCCCCCCCCCCTAAAACTCCCCAAAACTCCCCCTTAGGGTGACCCGATTCTGCCCATCTTCGAACTTAGCCTGTCGATTGCCAAGACAGATTTTTCGTGCAAATTTGAACTTTTTATCTCAATTCTTTCGAGAGTTATCGTCTGGAATGACACATACATATATAAATATATATATATATATATATATATATATATATATATATATATATATATATATATATATATATATATATATATATATATATACATATAATTTTTGGTGTCTTTCGGCAGGGAATTCAGGATGGTCTGAAACGGATTTTGGTATAAAAATCTTTCGGAAATTCGAGTTTTAAAAATTTTGGACCGAGAACAATAGCTTCCTTTTCTTCGAAAATTCGCTAAAAGACACGCGGTTGATCAAAATTAAGAAGAAACCCTGGGTAAATAAGAAATGGCTTTCATGGACAGATTCATTGTCCACAAAATGTCATATTGTATTTCTGATGGCCTCTGTGGGAGATGACGTAGGTAGTTAGATGCTTATTTCTCACGCAGACTGTTCAGATACGACGATGGAGGGGAAATACTGGAAGGATCAGGTCGCAAGGCGTAATAGGAGGTTGAGAGTGTAAAGTGGGTTCGAAGAGCCCTTCTGTCTCACTCTTCCTCTCAGTGCCTCATATTTGATGGCCGATTCTGATGCCTCGCTCGGATAAAACCGACTGACTGAGGCTCGTTTGTCACGCGATCCGAGGTGGGCTGAGGGATGAGCGATTATTTAGAAGTCAACGGCCCGTTGATGGTTTTTGCCAAACTCGAAGTCGGTTTGACACGGAAAACCGTATCTTTAGGCAGCGAGCGAGGTTTTAAATTGAGATATTCATATCTGTCGTTCACACTAAATCATGACTTCATCAGATCCCGATAGGAATGCACTGAGAGAAAAACACGCTGCCCTAAAGTCCTTGTCACATGGGTTTATTATTCTACTGGACATATCTACAGAAATGATGTCTGTTCATTTATTGTTTCTTTCATGTGAAATAATTGAAATAGCTATTTCTGATGGTTTCCACCAATTTTTGCCCCCAAAACACGAATTAGGTACACTCCTTTTTTTCGAATTATCTGTGATCATTGTTAGTGCCATTTAATCTCTTGACACTTTCTCTAGTGCTATTATACAAATTGATGGTATTTTCAGACGATTCCCCAGGTTTTTGACTAATAAAAATGAATTTCGGGAGCTGAACCTTTGGTAGAACCTCAATTTTCCACTCTTTGATCAACATCGACTTCATATTCGGTCTTCTCGTCCCAAAAAACATGGAAAACGATACCTAAAAGGCTCATGTTACTAAAACATAAAATACCTATTTTTGTACACATTTTCACTCATACCACCACTGGGTATATTCCGATCGGGCTGCAAAGTTTCGGGACACAATTAGGGCCCAAATGGAGCCTGTTTGGAAAAGAACGAATTTTTTAGACCTAAAATGATGTAGTTGTGCGAGATACGGCGGACGGATACTACATTTTGGTTTATTATTCAGTGAATAATACACCTATGTATTCGCTCAGCAAATAATTTTTATAACACCCCCTCAAAATGTTTTCTTTTCCGTTTCAAGGTGCGTAGATTCCAAAAATGCAATGTCCGTCCGCCTTTCGCCGTATCACGCATACCAGCTTCATTTTCGGTCTAAAAAATTCGTTCTTTGGCACACATGCTCCATTTGGGCCCTAGCTGTGCCCCGAAACTTTGCAGCCAGATCGGAATATAACCAGGGGTGTTATGAGTGAAAATGGGTATACAAATAGGTACTTTTTGTGTTTTAGTAACATGTTAGTAACATGAGCTTTTAATGTGTTATTTTCCATGTTTTTGAGACGAGAAGACCGAATATGAAGTCGGTTTTGACCAAAGAGTGGAAAATTGAGGTTCTAAGGAAGTTTCAGCCTTAAATTTTGGTCTAAAATCGTCGTTTTTCCGCACACAGTTCGGGTCCCCATTTGGGAACACATTTGGGTCCTAGTTGTGCTCCGAAACTCGGCATACACCCAGAGGTGATATGGGAGAAAAGTGAGTGTAAAAATAGGGGTTTTCGGGGGATTTTTCAGGTTTCAGTGAACAAGAGCTTGTTAGGTATCGTTTTCCATGTTTTTTAGGGCGAGGAGACCGAATATTTGGTTGATTTTGACCGAAGAGTGGAGAATTGAGGTTGTAACGAAGGTTAAGCTCCCGAAATTCATTTTTTATTAGTCAAAAACATGGGAAATTGTCTGAAATCACCATCAATTTGTATAATAACACTAGAAGTAGTATCAACAGGTGAACCAAGACAATTAAATGGTACTATCAATGATAAAAAATAATCTGTTGAAAGGAAAAGCCGAGCCTAATTCGTGTTTTTGGGGGCCAAAACTGGTGGAAACCATCAAAAATAGCCATTTCAATAATTGCACATGAAAGAAGTAATAAATGAACAGCCAAAATTTTTGTACGTATGTCCAGTAGAATAATAAACCCATGTGACAAGGACTTTGCAGCGTTTTTCTCACTACTGAATTAGGCGAACGAGATTCATAAAAGTGCACATAATCGCGTTACCGCAAAAACAGTTAGAGTTCACTCATTAGGAATTTTCAAGACCTTTTGTCGAGTAAAAGTACAGCTTCACTACGTTCGGCAAAAAGGGAACATTTTCAATGGAAGGAATACAATAAATTGAATTACGGTATAATTATATTCCACATTGTTTCTGCAAATGATACGATTCGAAAGTTAGAAGAAGAAAAAAATGACTCACCCAAAATCGCTTCCACACTAGCTTCTGAGAGCTTCCACGATAACAGCAGGGCCCGAACTCGAGCTAGTTCGGGCATATCGCGTTCACCCCCAAGCGACGGCCTGCTGGAAATCGACATCGTGGACCACACCGGGAAAGTTTGTGAAAACTACAACGCGATATGAACTACAAATCATTGCTCCGTCACCTGTAACCTGCTGCCTTTGAGTACACGACGTTGCACTGCTGACCTCGTGCTGCTCCACAAGTTGATCAACGGCCAGCTAAATTGCCCTGCTCTGCTGGAGGAGGTCTGTTTCCTCGTGCCTCGCCCTTGTGCCCGGTCATCGTTGTTGTTTAAAGTCCCCTTTTGTGCAACATACTATACCTGATGAACCGTCCATTTGGTCCACCTCCTACTTTGTACATACCCCGACTATGATTTTTCTCCCATTCTTTGTTTATACTAAAATCATTAACCTACTCATCTCCCGTCTCATTCGGTTAAGTGTGTACTACTTGTTACTACTCATTATCATCATTCATCAGTATTATTATTATACCACGACTTGTTCTATTATATATACAACTTGCTTGTGATTGGGCTCGCCCGTGCTTTACGAAATAAATAAATAAATAAAATAGACGTTGGGAGCCAATCCCTATTATATAAGGAACTGTCACTGATACGACAAAAAGCAAAGGAAGGAAACTTCGGCGTGGAGATGTATAATGTAAGTGGTAGGCGGACGGAGCGGAAGGAATACGCCCGCTGGGTGCTTCTCCGTTGGCGCTAGGGACAATAGGGACGCACCCTTCGCCGCTCCGTGTGGAGGTTTCCTTTACCACCAACCTCAAAGAAAACGTAAATGTACAAGCACACGTACATTTTACAGGTCGCAGCCTTCCTGAACCCACATTAAAGGCACCATCATTACTATTATTAAAGTACGTTACCACAGACTAGTACGGAGAAAAGGTTTTTAATTGGGTGTCTCCACAGATTTATTAGGAGCCGAAACAGTTGGGTTCATTGGAAGGTGCTGCCTGTAGTCTGGAAAAGGTGGTAAAGGATCGAGGAAGCCTCAGGGCATGCGTAACATCAAATTGAAAGCAAATTTCGTGGACCTAGATGTTAGGGGTTCACGGAAGGTCACGAGACGCAACGGACAGTTAAGGCCCGCTACGGAAGGACACGGAACGCAACGTAAAATTTAGCCTATTTCCGACATGCTGATAAGTTTTACAGGTTATGAACGTCTTCCTGAACCCGAAGTGTGTTACCTACCACAGTCGAGTGAGGAGGAAGAAAGTACTTACGGGGAAAAGGTTTTTAATAGGGTGTCTATATAAATATTTATTAGAAACCGGAAAAGTTGGGTTCATTAGAAAGTGATGCCGGTAGTCAGGAAAATGTGGTAAAGGATCGAGGGAGCCTCAGGGTATGCGTAACATCAAATTGAAAGTAAATTTCGTGGATCTAGATGTTAGGGGTTCACGGAAGTTCACGAGTCGCAACGGACGGTAACGGCCCGCAACGGAAGATCACGGGACGCTACTGAACGTCACAGATGGTCGTTGGTGACCATTTCGTCAAATTTAGCCGATTTCCGACATTCTGATACATTTTACAGGTTGTGAAAGTCTTCCTGAGCATATTACAGATTATTGCACGTACTAATAGCTTACCAAAACGTTCTCTCGTTGACTGTAATAATATTGCAAATGCGCTGTGGACACGGATGGTGCAATCGACCAAGGACCGCACTGAGTCTCATTCGGGGTCTAGTTGGTCCACGAAGCTCGGCGTTACTGTCAGTCATCTCTAAGGGGTGAAAAATAGGGGTTGAAAATTCCAGGGCCATAAAATATTGCCACCGATTGAAGCCCCATATAGAGGTTATTGGGAATTGGCCCAGATATCATTGCTAGGGATCAGCTGATTATAATCACGGATGGCTGTATGAAGTCGAGTTGGTTGTTCTGTGATATTATTTCATTTGATGAATGATGGATTTAGGTACTTCTGTAACTCGAACTTTGTAAAAAGGAACACATGTTATGCTTCATGATTAAAACAAATAATGAATTATTGAATTAATCCTGCGCATTCTCATGAAACTGTAATTCCCGGGCCAGTACTCGATTTAGGGCTTTCCTGGGTTGAGCGCGAGGGTAGGTATTGACCACACAACGCACTCATCTACGCCGAAGGGGCATCTATACAGGTAAATAATAAACCGTTGTGTAATAATATGCAGCGTTTTTATTCCATTTTCGGACTGTACGTACCTTGAAACAGAAGCCGCCAAATTTGGGGGGGGGGGGGGGGGGGGGCTTAAATTTTTTTTTCTCACGCTCGATTCTAAAGGTTTATTATTGAAAATAATAAACCAAAAATCGGCCTATTTTCAAAACGCGCCTGCAGCGTTATGGATTGTCCAAGCTTAAAAATTGATACACGAATTTTGAAGGAAATTTAGTCTTTTTTCATTTGGAACTGCTGAGAAAACTTGTTATACAATACATGTTTTTCCTAAAAAAAACCCTTATTTACTGAAGTACCGTTTCTATATGACGGAAGACAGCTTTACACCCTCTGTAATGACAACGACCTCATTGGACACACTGCGGACGGCGTTCCTTTGACGGGTGCCACATTTATACCCCTCCGTTGTAACAACGGTCAATTACGGACGCGCTATGGACGACGTTCCTTTGGCGGGGAGACACCTCCATGCCCGTCCGTGACTATACGCCTTCTATGGACACTGTTAGGGCGGTGTTCCTACAACGGAAGCCACATTTTTATAACACTCCTTAACAACAACTGTCAACCACGGACACTGCACCCCTCCCTAATAACAACTGTCATCCACGGACACACTACTGACGACACTCCATGGCAGAAGCCACAATTACACCCCTCCTTAATAACAACGATTCACCGCGGACGGGTTACGGACGACGTTCTAACGACGGAAGCCACCTTTACACCCCTCCGTAATGACAACAAGATCCTACTGACACACTACGGACGACGAACAAACAACGGATGCTCCTCATACCCGTCCTTTGTCATAACCGTTGGTTTACGGTATGACGGCGCTCCTTCAGATGAGTGGCTCCGTGATCCTGACCCCACCACGGAGTACATCCGTCGTGTTCACTGTGGCGCACGGAACGCGACGGACCGTCATTGCCTCACGGGCACCACAGGCACTTCCATGAAAGCCGACGTCCCGTTAAACCATGACCTTAACTGATGGTCACGGGTCGCTATGGATGGTCATTTTTGAAGGAACTTCTACGGATGGACGACCATCAGTGATGGTCTCCGACCTTCCGTCACCACTTTTTTCTCAGTGTGACGAGCTCTTCCCCAAACCATTGCGTTTTCTTTCTATCCGTTTCTAGCCGCAAGTAACGTGTCTACACGTTGTTTTGAGCTGAAAGCGGGAAAATGAGAGTTTCAAAGGCGCTAAATCGGATAACATGGACGCTATTCTGAATTCAAAAATTTAAAATTCTGACTCAAGGAATAGTCCATTTAACGCTACTCGGCCCGGCAACTTCACGTAAGGTGTTGCGTTATTCCATATGACTCATCACTGTCATCCCATTAAAAAATTATTCAACAATGAACCTCTTCCTTTCTGTAAAGGATCGAGAACATCCACCTCGATTTGTGTTGAGTGAAGTTTTCTGTAAAAGTGGAACATACTACTCCTTTGTGTTAGATACGAGTGTTATCGCGCAACACCACCTCCTTTCAGACCATCGTTGGAATGTAGAAATGAATCAGTCGAACACAATCCCCTTCACTCAAAAGTTTCACAGTTGAATAAACAAAGATCCTTTCCACCTGGGAATGAAATTCGCGTAAATAATTAATCGTCAAGCCCTTTCTGGTGTGTTCTTGCCTACAGAAAAGGCTCCGGGACCCCAGAAATTTCTCTTTGGGACTGCGGAAGGCTTTAACTTATGTACAAATGCTAAACAGCCTTTCAGCTGTATAATTTCCTTTACCAAAGACCGGTGCTTCTTGGAAGGGATGCGGATAGAGGAAATAATAACGAGAACTAAAACTTCCCCCGGTTTATTTCCGAGTAGAGGGAAAGGGAAATTCATAATCGAACCCTTCGGTATACATAAAATATCATGAGGTAAATAAATCTGGTCATATTTGAACAATGAACAAAGCAAACAGCACGACAGGTACTGGTTTTCAATATCGGGGATTAATGGAATTCCTAAGAAAAATGTAGACCAATATTTGGAATATACCAGAGAAAAATTCTTGCAGCAAATTAGAACTTTCCACGAAAAGCGATAAAAAACTTTCATCGCTGTAGCTATCTAGATAGAAGCAAAATATTCATGAAATACGAATACAATAATTTCGGGTCTTACAACCGAAGGTAGCTAGCCGAGGATTGCAAGTAATAGTGTCCAATTCACCATAGTTATCAAATTTTGGTAATAAGTATCTCCGGATATTTCGCAAAACTTTTGAAGGAAAATATCTGTTAAAAACATGTGTTGAAGATGATTTCGATTCTATATTGTAATCAACAGTTAATTCTTCATCACAATTTAATTTTCGCAGATGAGTTGAAATAATTTGGGAGTTGCGTAATTTTATTTCTAACACTGCGCTGTTGGCTACGGCAATTATCAGGGACAACCACCATCAAAGCAATGGGGCATTTCAAGCGGTATGAGGATTCTCCAGACTGAATCCCTAAGGCGTATTTTCCGTTTCTGGGCCACCATACCTAGAATACTGCAACTGGGATTGAAAAGCTGTTAGGGATAAATTGACCTACACAATTTATGTATAATCATCACTCACTACTCATCTGAGAGGTGTGGGACGGAAGGTACTTTTTGAAGAGCAGAGAATCACTGGTTCATGCGATTAGGCCAACCAATAAACTCATTCAAATTAGCGAATTAAGAAGATGGCGTCAGAGTTTATTGCTTATTGAAATTCGCCCAGCACTTGGCTGCACTGCTGTTGGCTGCGACAAATATCAGGGACAACTACCATCAAAGCAATCTGGGATTTCAAGCGGTCTGAGAATTCTCCAGGCAGGACAGGACCCCTAAGACGTGCTTTCCGTTTCTGGGCCTCGACCTGCAACTGCCTTGTTATTCCATTCGGAGCCCTGAGGTTCAAAACTAAGCCAGTTAATGGGTTCTGCAGCTCGGTTCATTTACCCTGGGGGTTCTCTCCCTTTGAAATCGACGCTCGAGCGTTGGGAAGCAATTAGAAACCGGCGGAAGTGGGGATTTCAAACAAAAGATTTCAAGCCTAATGATGATGGACCTACGCAATGTCTCACTCACATGTGGGGGGGTTGCGCAGGTTTTACATTTAATCCGTTTCTCAGTCCTAGAGGATTTCTGGTATCAAGAAATCTTATAGCTGAACATTTGTCCAAAATAAAAGGAGTATAGGGACCCAATGGTCTGGATTTGGTAGATTTTTACTAGAAATAGTTTTTGAATATTGCTGACTGCAACTCAATAAAAGAACCTTTCAAATCAAAGACATTGCAAAATCTAGTAACGGTTTGGACATGAAGATCATTATAAATTCTCGGCAACCCAAAATCAGTTAACGAAAAAATAGGCAGTTGGTTATAAAACATTTTCAATCGTGTCAAAAGGTGAAGGGAAAGGCCAGACAAGAACAAACAGTAAGCGGGTTAGCGGATTCTACTTCAGATTCCTAGTTCAAAAACTTCTAAAATATTCTGAAAACGTGTTTTAAACAAAAATCTGTAAAATAAAAAGAAGCGCATACATACTACAGCGCCTTAGTTGGCAAAGACATGACAACTGGTTGGTATCACCCACTTTTTATCATTTGTATTTTTTTCAAACTGATTTAAATTCTCATAGCTTTTATCTTGAGGCGTTTGATAAAGAACCAATCACATGGATACGCCAAGCAAACCTGGATACTCCATCCTCAGCCTTTTGAGTGAAAATGATCGAAGATACGCAGCTTGTAGGTAGTCCAATATCGGCAATTATGGGATAATTCGTGGACCAACCCTACTGCTCTCAATATTTCAGCTCCTCACGAATAGTTTATTCCATGGAATAGTTATGGACATTTCAAGGGTATCGTGTACAGTGATCGAGACACAAGGTTATCTATATATAGTAGTGGACGGATTAGCATTTGTTCCCTTCAATAAACAAACCTGCAAATGTCATTGTTTAAATAATTATGCCAACGTACTTATAGAGTTCTACGGTTCTTCACTTAGGTACCAATTCACATATAACTATAACTCAACCTTGGTACTGTCCTATAGATTTGAATATTTTATTGTTAATATTGTCATTAGAAACTTCTCAACTCAGTTTGAAAATTCCGTTGATATAACCATGTTATTGGTTTTCAGATGTCTACTAGGATGTTGAAACAAGCGCTGTGCAAGAGTGGGTCGAGTTTGGACCTCCGAACGCCCTCTTCCGAGCCGACTCCCGAACCAGGTCCGTCATCTGGATCGTTACATCCGTCCACTTGAAACCAAATAGGCTTTCACAGCTTTGAGTTCATTCACATTGGTAGATCGATATAGGCTGATCCCCGATGTTTGATCTACCAACATATCCACTTAGGGAAATAGTTCAGGAAGTGACAAAAAAGTATCGAAATAGTCAATATTTTACGAACAAGAGTGGTTGCGTTTAGCAAATTCCTATTCTATCTGTATAGATAGCTGGATTTTTTTTTTTTTTTTTTTTTAGAAAGAGAGAGTTAGAGATAACACCCAAATCCAGTCTCCAGATACAGGGGATTATGTTCGGACTAAATCACTTGCGATCAAGTCGTGGAAACCCATTTCAAATAAAAACGGAGTTCTTAAAACATTACCTTGTATATTTTTCCACTATGGTCAAAATACACTTTTATACCGGTTTCGGAGATCGGCAACAAGTAATAAGTTAAGTTACTGGTTGTTACTGACGACGGTTTGATCACCGAAACCTGTTTAACAGCGTATTTTGTTTGTAGGTTCGGATATAGTTTTAATGTGATGGGTGGATCAGCTCATCATGACTTAGGCGTCAGTTCTTGTCTCGGCTTTTGACTCAGTTTTTGTTGGGGGCCTAGTTGTGCACTACGTCACCGGAGTTTCGAAATTCACTTCAGGACTCGGGTAATGGAAAAGTATTCACGTTGCGTGATTGAACAGTACACCACCAAAAAGGGCAACCAACCCCTGTAATGCATGCATTAATTAACAATATGTTTACTTACTCGTATTATTATTATTATTAACACTGAAGTTGGAATGTTTCAAAAACCACCGAGTTTTAGGCGATATTAAGTATTTATGCATCCAACGCCTCTTACGGAGCTGAAATCATGACTCGATGAGTTGGTAGCTTTTTAGAGCTTATATAAAGCTGTAACTACCTATGGGTTTATGTGCGTGGTCCTAGTGCTAAAAACTCTGTTCTTACCCATAGCAGCAGAAGGGTCTTGAGAGTGTCACTATTCTGTCCAGCATAGAAAAATACATAGAAGTCGACACAGAAACTCCGAAGCCTTATGGGAAGTATCACACGCAAAAATCGTCGATTTCACTGTAGATTCGACATTCTTTACTCATTCCATTGCTAATATTAGACAGCCAATAGCAATACTAAAATTAATTAGTTATATCGTTGGAAGTTATTATCAGATGTTCAAAAATACTCATCGATTCCACCACCAGCTTTATGGATAGAGGTTCGATAAAATTCCCCAGCAATCCTTGACGTGAGTTCGAACCGAACAAGCCTGTGACGTAGATCGTTTGCCAGAAACACTGACTGGCGGCACGGATGGCAAGTGATTGATCACCCTATGACCAGCTTTCCGCAATAAATAACCGGCATAGTAAAGGCCCTCGGCCGACGTTTCTGTATCCTTTCGCTATGGCGGAAGTCTTTGATTAAGTATAATCATTGATGGCCTCGCGAGAGACGAGTTCAGTGACCAATTTTGCCAAAGGTATAGGAAATGACTATATTGCCCCTATCCAAATACACTAACAGTTCAAAAGAGGCTTGAACAATAATACGTCTCATGAGGCAAGGAAAGAAAGGAAAAGTGCGCAGCAAGGGAAATTGTCGCGTGACGCGTCCAGTGTATGTAAATTCCCGCGACTGATAGCATCGCCTCAATATTTACTCAGCAGTTTATGAAAATTCAAGTTTTGGGCTTGATCACGACGCCATCTTGGATTGTTATTTGGTATTTAAGTCTGGTTTTAGACACAGTTTTATGATCAGCTCACTAAAACCTACCAATCGACTTCCCAGTCAATGAAATGTGATAAAGGGGAACTAAATTCAAATAAATCACCTAACCTACTGACTTGGTTTAATTATTTTTCGCTTACAGTTAGTTTTGAAAAGTCAGGATTCCGCTGCGGAGCTTGACTATTTACTAAACCTGAAATGGAGTATATTGGAATAAAGTAGAGAAATAGGTGGATGGATGTAACGGTATTTCACTGTTCCGTTAGGGCCCCTTCGGAGGGTGCTCACTGCGCATGTGCGGCGGCGCAAGAAGAGACAAGTCCAAGAGAGTCAGTACAGGGAACGTCCACCAGGCTGTGTTGTCACCGTCATGAAGGATTTGGTGAACTGCGTCCCCCTTGGATTCTCCAACTGGTAAGTCGTTTTATTTAAATAGGTACATATTTATAGATTCAATCTTACTGAAATCTTCTGCTACGACTCTGGCCCTGCATTGGCCCAATGTTTGACGCAAAGATAGAGTATGTAAACGTGAGCGAATCTCAGAAACAGCTGCGTCATTTTGTACTGGAGGAACCGCTCATTCAAATCGATTGAATATGATGTTTGTACTATCAAGTGCGCTATTCTGTGAAGTTTTTCGTGGTTGCAGAATCGTAAATCGTTTTTAGGTTCTTACTTTGATACATTTGATAAATGAATACTTTCATGTAATTGCTATGGTTTGGAACTATTGCGTATTATGGTATTCGGTTGTTATCATTTGAGTTTTCTAAAACCTTACAATAGCTTCACATAAAAAAAAAGTCATTATTTTTATAGTCTCTCTTAACCCATTAGTTCACAAACGTTGCGACTTTCCTGTGGTGATAAACACTTGTCGCTATTAGAGACTTCAAATCACATGTTCATGATAAATGGATCTTCTCTTCGTAACTCTATGTTCTAATGTTGTTTGTTGGTGTGTGTTGCCTCATTTTAAAATGTGCTAGATTCTCGCTTAATAAAGCATCATTCATCAAGCATTCATTTAAAAGGGTTGATTTTTTTTTGCTTCATTAAATTTCCACACTTTGATATTTTAAGCTTTAGCAATGATAAGTGAACGTATTTAGCCTGCAGCAAAATGTATTTATACACGTTTGTATACAAATAACTATTAGTTGTTTAAGCCTCCTGATCATCCTAGAACTCGCTTAACGGGGACTCAATACTTCGGCTTTTGTGCCCCAGATGACCCGTGAAAAGGGGACGTAGCGAAGGGGGATCAGAACAAAATAATTTTTGCTGACAAGGGTTTCAATTAGCGGTCCTTCAGGCGCCGACGGAATTGGGCTGTAGGAGTCGATATTTTTTGCTGAGCCAGAGAACACTTTGGATGGTTGAGGGGATCGGAGAGTTGAACGAAAGTTGAGGGTTAAATCCGTTGTTAATTCTATAACAAAGGACGATTAATATCATTCTCTTGAGACTTGATCAAATCTTTCTAAAGGTCTAAATCCGAAATTTCATCACTTAATTATTTAAAATATGCGGATGTCCTCCTGGTGTTGGAATGGGATTGATATGTCTACCTCATGTACCCGATTTCCTAAGATCTAGGGCCGCCTTAAACACAGTGGTGGAACCGCCGTGTACCTACTGAGGCTTAAACGTATTAATCGTATCAGACAATTGGGTCACGGGATAACAATCTAATGCCTACAAACTAACATTTTCATATAATAGAAGGTCCATTACTTCCCCTACTTTTCTAACGATCCCTCAACTTTTTATCTAGGAATATAGGCAAGAGAAGATAGTTTCAATCGTCTCTCTTCGGACCAAGCGTTTTAATTAAAATTTGAATTAGGCAAGTTAGGTAAGTATTTCAAAAAATCAAGTCCATGAAGCTGCTTATAATGGCAGTTTAATAGCTGAATCAGTACCAGTAAGTCAAGCAGTTATTATTGAGGACGCAAGTAAAATTGTGAAGCAACGTAGTTATACAAACTCGACGAAAATAAGAGGCAGACACCAGGGGGTTGAATCGTAAGACTGAAAGTGCAATCCTTACATCATACGTACCGAAGTAACAATACCTACGTCATCTTTAATTTGCATTTCCAAATACCAGGAGGCTTACAAGTATATTTGATCTCAATCAAATTTCAGATTTCTTCCTCTGAATTCTACAACTTTAAATTACGTACTCCCCACTCGATTCAAATATTATAAATGTATTGTAAAACAACAGTTAACCAAGGCTCTAAACAAACTACCAGCAAAAAAAAAAATTGTACCTAGTTTCCATGAATCGTATATTGCTCCTCAATGTCGCCACAAATGAGTACGTCACTAATATAGTAATCGTGAAACATGTTGCCTCCTTTTGAGATATACTTACTTCCTGATAGAATAATATATTTCTTCAAGAGTCAAACGGAATTTTAATATGACGCTGTCAATCTCAGACACCTACTTATGTACATTCCTGGTCGTTGCGAACGCTTGCCTATTTGAATTTATTTCAGTGGAACCAAAGTCGAGGAAACTCGTCTCCTCCAACGTCAAGTTTGGATTGGGAAACATGGCAAATAAGGAACCAACTTGTACAGAAAACGGGAATAGTTCGGGACGATGGAGAAAGGAAGTTGAACTTGGTCGTGGCTCTCTCAAAGCTTTCACGAGGAAAGTTCGTATCCAATCAATAAAAACCTTCCCAAACTATAACAGATATTTCGGCTAAATTCATTAGTTTTTCTTTCCGCGAGGCGATGTCACTTGTCTAGATTACACCATACTTGTACTGAATAAGACGTACAAGATCTAGATTCAATCCATACAAAAGTTAAATATAGAGAAACCATACTAAATATTCAATTATAGACGCAATGTACAACTGAAAACGCTGCAAAGTCCTTGTCACATTGTTCAATCTATGGATTTATTCTAGTCTATTGGACATGGACATAACTACAGAAATGTGGGCTGTTCATTTATTGTTTCTTTCGTGGCTATTTTTAGTGGTTTCCACCAATTTCGGCCCCCAAAAGCACAAGTTAGGCTCCTATTTTTTTTTTTTTTTTTTTAAATTATCTTTGATTATTAGCGCCATTTAATTGTGTTGATTCACCTGTTGATACTACTTCTAGTGCCATTGTACAAATTTATGGTGGTTTCAAACACTTTCCCAGATTTTTGGCACATAAAAAATGAATTTTGGGAGCTGAACCTTCGTTACATCCTCATTTCTTCACTCTTTGGTCAAAATCAACTTCATACTCGGTCTTCTCGTCCTAAAAAACATGGAAAACCTCCGAAAAAAAAACTTCGAACACCCCTACCTTTACACCCCGTTTTTCCCCATAATACCCCTGGGTGTATTCCGATAGGGCCGCCGAGCTTGAGAGCACAACTAGGACCTAAATGTGTTCCTAAATGGGGACCCAAACTGTGTGCGGAAGAACGACAATTTTAGACCAAAATTTAACGTAAATTTAAGGCTGAAACTTCGTTAGAACCTCAATTTGCCACTTTTCGGTGAAAATCGACTTCTTATTCGGTCTCCTCGACCTAAAAAACATGGAAAACTATATCTCACAAGGTCATGTTATTAAAACACCGAAAACCCCTCTTTTTACATAAGTTTTTCATCCATAACACCCTGGGGTACATTTCGATCGGGCTGCAAAGTTTCGGGACACAACTAGGGCCCAAATGAAGCATGGGTGCGAGAGAATGAATTTTTTAGACCTATTTTAAAGTAGATATGGATGATACGGCGGGCGGGCATTGATTTTTCCGAATCTACGCACCTTGAAACGAAAAAGAAACACTTTTGAGGTGGTGTTATGAACAATTTTTTGCTAAGGAAATACTTAGGTATATTATGCACAGAATAATAAACCAACATTATTCACAGAATAATAATCAAAATGTCTCTGAAAAGGCGATGATGATTAAAAATACCAAATAATCAGAAAAATGTCCCTGTTTTAATTACAAAGTTTTGGGCAGAAAACTATTGCGAGGTAGATAAACAACAAAATTTTCAAATGACCCCCAAATTGGAGGAAATTTGACTAGCAAATTAAGGATATCATTCAGTAAGGTATCACCTTTCCATAGTTTGTCGTACAATTTGTAGGGACTTCTTTCAGAAGCTAGGCTCCTGAAGCTTCCCTATTGTATACAGTTTCACGCGGAAGGAAAGCGCAGATAAAAAAACTCGGCGCTGCGCGCCTCGCCAGGGGGCAGGCCCCCTGGACCCCCGGATGCTTACTGCTTAGAGCCTACGGCTAAAATTCAAGAAAAATGGAACATGCTTTAGCCGCGCTTTTTATGATTCTGTAGCCGCACTGTTATGATTTCACTTCGTCACCAGGATACAAACAAGTGACAACCAAACAAGCGTCATTGTTTACTATCCATTTATATAGTTATAGTATGAAACTACGAAATAAATACCAAGAACAAATACGAAATAAATTCGTGATAAATCAAGAGCTTTCCAACGAATGGAAAACGATTTTTGTCCGATGAAAATGAAAGAAGTTTCATTTCCCTAGCAACTACTCGGTTGTACGTGAAAATCATCGTTAAAATTTCGTGACACTTCCGCGTGACATTTTTCGGATAGTTACCCGGATACAAATCCGTGTCACACTATTCTAAACAAATCCGTGAAAAAATCATAGTTGTATGCGTTTGTGTGAAAGGAAAGCGCTATGTCTCTCACTTGATCGTTTTAGCCCCTTTTAAAGATTTAACCCCTTCAACGGGAATATGCTTCCGATCGGGGCCCTCTCAACCCAGCACACTTCTCATGAAAAATTAAAGGTATGTAGATCAAAATATTAAATGACATATTGAAGAATTCAGGATGAGATAACTTGAAATGGCATGGATACGTATTATCAATAACATAGAAAGGACTAACAGAATTGAGCAAAACTCAACAAGAAATGATTGTTAGGCTTTGCGGAGACTCCATTTCCTCTTTTCATGTCACACATAAAATTTAATCTGTACTGATACCTATTAACCATTGCAGAGTAAACGAAGTGATAGCAGGAAAAGGAATTTAGAAAACAAAGGATTTTCGAAGGTTGCCAGTCGCAGACACGATGACGGTTATACATACGATAGGACTTCGTAACGAGGTGGCTCAGGGCGCTGTTCTATTGTTCTCGGACCCCACCGTAAGCTTGTAACATTAATCATATTTTAGCTGCTCTGAGTCCCCTGTAAGGAATTCCGCAATGCGTAATGAAGCAAGGAGAACCTACTTAGCAAAGGAGGAAACAAAAATGATTCATTACAAAGCAATTGCAGGGAAATTCTGAGACATGTTTCCAGCGTCCATTCTAGCAAATGTTGTAATATGTTTTCCCGTAAAACCTTCTATCTGTCACAGAATCAAACATAGTAACTTGTAGTTATACGAGTCATGAAATTGGCTAACATAATCTCGTTGGTTCGTGATGAATGAGGAAAAATAACTGTACTTAGGAAAATACGGTAAGTATAAAGTCACAAGTTGAAGTGACGTTAACGTCAAAGTACGAGTATAAAACGGAGAAGGAATACGTGATGTGCTGCGTCAAAGAAGCAATATGGGGAAGGCCCCTCCCGCTTCTCGCCACCGTGCATTTCGCCTGGCAGCTGATTGCATACCAAGAGATAAACATAAAGAAGAGATACATACTTACTACATCCACCCATCCAGTCGTTCCCCGACTGAGCTCTAGGGATGTATGATACTTCGAAATGTATCGATACATATCGTATCGATATTTCTAAAAAGTATCGAAAAGATCAGGCCGATACTTTCAAAAAGTATCGATACATTCAAGTATCGATACTTTTAACAAACTCAAAATTAGAAAAGTTCCGGCCTCGTGTTGTTTTGCGCTTTCCCCTTCCAGTGTTCCAGTTCCACCACAGAATAATATTATTCTATGCCTGACATAAGTGCACAGTATCAGTTGAGTTGTTTCACGTTTCCAGCCCTACTAGATGCCGGACAGTATCAGTTGAATGAGTGATCATCTCCATTTTTATGTCAAGATTGTTGACAAATGGTGGGACTTCAGGCATGGTAGCGATCAGGCTTTGTAGTCTTCTGTGAAACTTGGAAGTAAGAAAAGATCCTTGAAAAAAGTAACGGTGTCGATACCGCGAAAAAAGAAAAAGTATCCCGATACATTGCAAAAAAAAAAGTATCAAAAAGTATCGATACTTTTTCTTAAAAGTATCGATATTTTGAAGTATCGATACTTTTTATACATCCCTACTGAGCTCTCAGCAACCGATTTTCCAAAACTCCTGTCTAAATCACCCTTCTTGAAACCCTTCACTTTTTTAAAAACATACATTTTGGTGTATAATTTTCATTAATGAACCATTAAAATCAAGCATTTATTCGATGTTGCATTATTGAAAAAAAGCATCGAAATAGATTCCAGTTACTGTAAAAAATGAAACCAAAAATCCGTCCGTCCTCTGTATGCTGCCACTGTCTGTTGCATTTCTCCGAAACTATTGGACCAAATTAATGGAATTCGGCATGAAGGTAGGTACCATTTAATGATGTCAATTTGTGCACCGATTCTCATGTCGGACATCTTTAAGACATGACAAATTGGAGATATAAATTTTGAAACGCCCTAGCTCAAAAACAGGATCGGAGGGTTGAGTTTTTCATATGATTTTATATAGTTTCGATCTTGTTTATTATTTTCAATAATGGATCTTCGGAGCTGAGCATAAAACATTTTAGCCCCCCCCCCCCTCCTCAAAATTTGATGGTTTCCGTTTCAAGGTACGTAGATTCGAAAATCGAATAAAACATTTCTGTTTCTGTTCTGTAAAACGTTTCTGTTCTGTTATCATGAATGAAAATTTAAAAAAATCTGGTTTTTGGGTCCCATTTGGGGTATTTTTAGTTCGCGAAGCTTGACGTTACTGTCGGACATCTTTAAAAAAATCTAAAATAGGGCTTGAAATTCCAGGGCGCCGTTATCTCAAATCGTTTACGTTTTTAAGTTGATCTCGAATTCGGAAATGTTCAAGACCACCCGGAGTACGTCCTGTTCATTTGCACCGAAAAGCTTCGTCAACATGATCGTGAATGAAACGGTATTCATCCAGCCCAGATTATCACTGCTAGGGAACATCTGATTACAAACACGCATGGCTTTATGAAATCGAGTTGGTTGTTATTATTTTAGGATAGATATTTTTGTACCTTGAACAAACTGTCTGGGGGGAACTCGAGGGTAGGTACTGACCACAGAAAACAATCAGTGATCTTCGCAGAAGGGTCATTCATACTGGTAAATAATAAACTGTTGCGCGCTAATTTTCAGAGTTTTAATGATCGACCTACCGGATGAGACCTACCGGAGCTTCGTACAACCAATCGTACTTGCACAACGAGGCCCTGAAGCTGAAAAAGCATCACAACTTGTAGGTAGTTGGTACCAATAAAGTTGCCGAAGATCTCTTAGTTGAGGGATTCAACGTGAACAATCCTGATAGCCCGGTTCTAACTACCCTCTACAGTCGGTTACACTGGAGGTTGTCTGAGAAAATGTGGCACATGCGCACAATTTTTGGGTTTTGCTAAATTTTGTATGAGGCTACCCCTTAACATTTCTGCCGATTAATGCCTTTTGTACAGTTGTGGGCATTTCAAGGATATAACCGATAATAATTATGGAAGAATTTGCAGTGTTTTCATAAAAGGACTAATTGCGGGATTGTTTTCTTCATTTGAAGACCAGTACTCATCTGGAACGCAATAGTAGTGGTACTCAAAGTTAACGAAATGCCGTTATAATACACACACAACAAATTGCTCTTGACATTTCGTTTGTATCCATCTCGAGCCACAAGATCCTTAGATCAACTCATTCGGACCAAACTGCGGAAGTCAGTCGCTGTCTCGTAAAACCACTCTGCCGGAACGAGAGTTTTGAAGGAGACCCAGCTATGTGTTCCCTCACGCTCGGATCAACAAGAAATGCCTTGGGATGCCAACTCCGCTGGTAATGACAGGATGGAAATGACTCTATTACTCGAAACCAGCTGCCCGAGTACTTTCGGCAGCGTTTGTGTTTCGCAATAATGTTCCTCTCCTTACGCCATACATAAAGCCACGGAATTCAGTAGAGGGGCGCTTGGTAATGGCCAACATTGGGTACCAAATATTCAATTTCCACAACTTGGGATTTTTTTAGTTTTTTAACATTGCATGCTCGAGATGGCGTTTGAGGAATGCAATACGAAAATGCCATGCAGTCAACAGAACCTAATGACCTAATGAACGAAATATCTTAAGAAGCCCAGTTTTCACGTATTTGCTCGCATGCAGCACGTCGTATACTGCATGCTTAAACCCAAAACATGCAATACACGTCTAATGACTACAGTAACTGCTACTAAAGGCATTCAAAAGAGAATGCCCTGAAGAGTAAGTGCGCCCCCCCCCCCCCCCCCTCACGGAAGATAGGCAAAGTAAGATATATATACTACCCAAAAGAAATATATATACCTACGCAAAAGAACGAGATATTAGATTTTTCTCCTATAACCAAAAAGAGTCCCCACCCCTCCAAGGTGTACCTTGCATCAACAGATGGTTTATTTTTTCCCCCCATAATATTGTATAAGCACGGAGCCCTAACTCTCTCTCTCGAACTCTGACAGCTTTCCGGAACTTTTTCAAACAATTCAGAAAGCTCCCATAATTTTTTATGTTTATTGCTCTCAATTTTCAAATAACCTAATGTTCGAAGCAAGTTGCATACCTACCTACATTTCAAGACAGACTAAATAATGCGAACGTTTTATTTTATTTCATTTTTGGTTTTATTATTTTCATTAATGAACGATTCGAATCGAAAATGGGAAAAAATAGGAATCCAGTGATCTGCCTATAGAAGAGATATCAACGCATGATAACAATAAACAATTGTGTAATAATTAGCAACATTTTATTTAATTTTTGTTGATCTTCGTTTCTACATAGGCACCTTGACGCGCAAACCATCAAATTTTGAAGGAGTTTCACCTTTTTTTTAAATTTCATGCTCGATTTCAAATGTTCATTATTGAACATATACCTATACCAAGGACGTTTAAAGGGGCTTTTTGAAGAAAAAAGCGCCAACATAATGAAACTCGGGTACGTGTATACCTGGGTGTGCGTGTGTGTGTGTGTGTGTGTGCGCGCGCGCGCGTGTGTGTGTGTGTGCGTAAAATCGTGCACAGGTGTTTGAGATCATTACAAACGTAATATCACCAAACAGTTTTCACCAAATTGTGCACGTAGGTCGGAATTCTGCATTTTCATCTCAAATTCTTATTCAGGAGCCTCATTTTCAGATCACAATTCTCTCAGGCTAAGCCAAACACCGTCGGAGAAAAGTAATCTTAACGATAAGGTTACCAGCAGCGAGTGCACGAACCCGCTGAGTAATAATTTGCAATGCTTAGTACATATTAGCAAATACCTACTACCAGCTACCTACTATCTTCGGCGTTACAAACGAACGAACTCAAACGGGGTCGTAGTGATCGATAAATCACAGCGGCCCGCTCTCAGCCCAATCCGCAGAGCAGCATTTACCACGGTAATCCTTAATCCCCCTCACTGACCCGATGTGTTCACCTAATCAAACTTCCCTATGTTGTGGGAACAACAATACAAACGGACGGAAGGCAGCCGATAGTCCGAATTAGAAGTAGGATTGAGTGGGATGCAATATCGCAGATGGCCACGTGCTGTCGCATTGGTTTTATTTGAATCCATCCCTGGCAGGTAATTAAGAGGAGGCCTAACTCATAAATGCAACATCATACCTAGTACGGAGTTATCATTGTATCATCATTATTTTTAGTTTTACCTTTTTTGAGTCTGACCACGAACAAGGTAGGACACTCATATTTTCAAACAATTTTATTGTAGTCGCCCATCAAAAACAATCTATCGGAAATGACGACTCGACTAACAAATTTTTAACTCCAGTAACTAATTTTTTACTTCTTCTTGAAATGAAGGAGGTAGTTAAACTTGTGAATTTTCCGACTGTCAGTGACAGGAGACTGAGTGACAGTAGACCCGGCGATTCTCCAAGATACTGATGTCATCAATGTAGTCTACGTAACTAATGTCATCAATCTATGTCCGAGAATCACATTCCAAAAATATTTGACATTAAATACCTCTTTGTCGAGACGTTTATCGTCCGTTTATTCCTTCTCTCGGCTTCACGTTGCCTGCCGCCTCCCGCCCCTCAAAATGAAAACAACAGGCCACCACTCATCTAGGAGCATAGCTTCCAAAAGGGGTGTCTTTAAAAATATAAACAAGCAGAAGAGGTCAATATCTGGATCACCTACGCCCATATTGACATAAAACTTCAGCGCATCGCGGACCACTGTTTATCTGGTTTCAGCACACGTTTCTGTTTGATCCAAACCATTCCCGTCTCACGCTTATTCGTATAATATTATCGGAATAGGTTGGCTAGAAACTTAAAAACGACCACTCTATCAGAATTGGACGACTCGACCAACATTTTGTTCGTTAACACTTCGTTATTGCGAACGATTCAATTTTCGTTTCGTTATAACTCAGTCTCCAGCTCTGTTACACCATCCCGGCCATTCTGTGATTATATAAACGCCGTTATCAGGCGCGTTTGTAGTCAATTTAACCCGCTTTTCATCCTAATGGGCTATCACCCCTCTCTCAAAAATATTCAGTCGATTCCGCTCGTTTGAATCAGCGAGCAAGTCAGTTGAGATTCTATTATTATGACAAAGCCATCCCGCTTGCTCCACAGGTCTCAACCTCCTGGACAAAAGCGATAAAATGTGGCATTGTTTGTCCCTGTTTCTGAGTTTTAATACCCCTATTATTCTGTCAACTGCAAAGGCTTGGCTGATGAATGGGAAAAAGTGATTGAAAAGAGCTTTCTTTCATTGGCGAAGTCCTTCAAAATCAGCTTTTCTCTCTTTTCGATGGTGGCTGGGTAGGTAGGTATAAAGCAATAAAGGTATAAGTTGGTTAGGTTAGATACGATATTTTCGAGTTCAAATGTTTGTTAGCGAATTTTCGAAGAGCTAATTTAATAAGTACAACATTTTACAAACGGTTTTTTTTTCGATTCTTCGGTTTCAGACCATTTAACTGCGAATGTCAAGAATTGCGCATAAAATTAATATGTATGTAAAAGTGGGAAATTGTGAATAAGGCAGAAAAATAACATTTTAATAATCAGAAACACACAAAAAGTACTAGGTACCTACTTATAATAGGTATTCTTGATATAAGCAATTTTTACGTCAGCAAAACTTTATGATCTTTTGAGAATCTTCCACCTAAAACACAAGTTTCCGCTCGACTCCGCGAAGCCTCTGTGTAACTTTCCCAAGAAGCATACCTAACGTTCCATAAAGTTCATTTAGATTCGCTTGAAACTAAGAGAATCTCCCTCATTTCGGAGGTGAAATCTGAAACATGAGTATTCAAAAAGCGGGTTCGCTTGAACAGATCGAAGTTATGGATATCGTTATAAGGAAGGTTCCCATAGTCAGAAGAAACCTTTCCACTGTTGATATACTTTATACTGTTGTACCACCATCTCGCTGTAAAAGGCGTTAGTTAGGTACATTTTGGTTTATTATTTTCAATAATGAACCATTGGAATCGAGCATGAAAAAAAAAATTCTTACCCCCCCTCAAAATTTGATGGTTTACGTTTCAAGGTATGTAGAATCCAAAACTGCAATAAAAATATTTCTGTCTGTCCGCCGTACGCCGTACGCCGTACGGGCCACTTTTCTTAGTTACCATGAAAAAAAATTGATGAAATTCGGGTTATAGGTTCCGTTCGGCGTCTAGTTGGTCCTCGAAGCTCGACGTTACTGTGAGTCATCTCTAAGGGGTTCAAAATAGGGGTTGAAATTTTCAAAACGCCTATACCATTTTTTTACGTAAATATTTTTACGGTTTTAAATAATTCTTGAACTTGCGAGTTTTTTAAGACCATCCGGAGCATCGTACGTCCAGCCGTTCGTTCACAGTAAGGCCCCGAAGTTTGCACCGACAGGCATTTTCGACTCCAGTGTGAATGAAATTGTATACAATTCAAACCAAATCTCGTAACCAGAGACGCGCCCACAATAGGAATTTGTGAATACGGCCAATCATTGGTAGGGATCAACTGATTATATTGGCGGAGTATGAAGTCGAGTTGGTTGTTCTGTGATATTATTTAATTTGAAAAATGATGGCTCTTTTGGAGTTTGTTGGTAGGTAGTGAAACTTGAACAAACGTTGAAGTATTATTGATGGGTAAATTATTACTACGGTAAATCATTACTCAACGGTAAATTATTACACAACGGTTCATTATACCATCTACGTAGAAGGGGCTGGAGTTTGTTGGTAGGTACTTTTGCAACTTTTTTCACTCCTCATCAACAATTTCTTTTCAGAACTTCATTATGAGTGTTTCTTTTTGTTAGGTACTGTTTGACATCGGCAGAATTATTTTAGCAACATTTAACTCGTGATTTAGGTAGGTACCTAGTAACGAGTACGGGGTTAGGTACTAACCTACGGAGGGTCTGCGATCTACATAATATGTATATAATAGTACATATCATATTATATAGACGGGTTATCTATACATAGAGCTGTGATCTGTAACAGAAGGGTATTCTATACAAAAATAATAAACCGTTGTGCAGGGATTTGCAGCGTTTTAGATCGGAAATATATGGGGTATTCCCCCTTCCCCTTGCCAAAATATGTACATCGTTATATGCATACCATTTTTGGTTATTTACGTAATAGTAGAGTTTGGTGATTTCAGCGATTTTTTACCGACAAAATTTCGAATTTCACCGCTTCTGATTAATTATCAGTGCAATATTTTTTCTCAGTCTCTTTTGGTTTATTATTCTGTGAATGATACACCTATGTATTCGCTCAGCAAAAAATTTTTATAACACCCCCTCAAAATTTTTTCTTTTCCGTTTCAAGGTGCGTAGATTCCAAAAACGCTGCAAAGTCCTTGTCACATGGGTTTATTATTCCATTGGACATACCTACCTACAGAGATGTTGGCTGTTTATTTATTGTTTCTTTCATATAAAATAATTGAAATAGCTATCTCTGGTGGTTTCCACCAATTTTGGCCCCCAAAACTCGAATAAACTACGCTCCTTTTTTTAAAAATAAATTATCTCTGATCATTGATAGTCCCATTTAATCGTCTTGATCCTCCTGTTGACACTTTTTCCAGTGTTATTATACAAATTTATGGTGATTTCAAACGATTTCCCAGGTTTTTGACTCATAAAAAATCAATTTCGGGAGCTGAACATCTGGTAGAACCTCAATTTTCTATTCTTTGGTCAAAATCGACTTCATATTCGGTCTTATCGTCCCCAAAAACATGAAAAACGATACCTCAAAAGCTCATGTTACCAACATGTTGCTAAAACGCAAAAAGTACCTATTTTGGTTTATTATTCTGTGAATAATACACCTATGTATTCGCTCAGCAAAAAATTTTTATAACACCCCCTCAAAATTTTTTCTTTTCCGTTTCGAGGTGCGTAGATTCAAAAAATGCAATGTCCGTCCGCCGTACGCCGTCCGCCGTATCACGTGTACAGGCTTCATTTTTGGTCTAAAAAATTCGTTCTTTCGCACACATGCTCCATTTGGGCCCTAGTTGTGTCCCGAAACTTTTCAGCCCGATCGGAATATACCCAGGGATGCTATGAGTGAAAATGTGTGTAAAAATAGGTACTTTTTGCGTTTTAGCAACATGTTAGTAAAATGAGCTTTTGAGGTATCGTTTTTCATGTTTTTGGGGACGAGAAGACCGAATATGAAGTCGATTTTGACCAAAGACGCGGAAATTGAGGTTTTACCATTGGCTCAGCTCCCAAAATTGTTTTTTTTTAGTCAAAAACCTGGAAAACTGTCTGAAATCACCATCAATGTGTATACTAACATTAGGAAAAGAGTAAACAGCTGAATCAAGACCATTAAATCGCACTACCAATGATCAAATATGATCTGGGGGGGAAAAAAAAGTGTAGGTACCTATTTCATGTTTTGGGGGCCAAAATTGGTGGAAATCATCAGGAATAGCTAATTCAATCATTCCACATGAAAGAAACAATAAATTTAACTGCCAACAAGAATCTCTAGAACTCCAATAGAATAATAAACCCATGTGACAAGGACTTTGCAGCGTTTTTATACACATTTTCACTCATAACACCCCCGGGTATATTCCGATCGGGCTGAAAAGTTTCGGGACACAACTAGGGCCCAAATGGAGCATGTGTGCGAAAGAACGAATTTTTTAGACCGAAAATGAAGCCTGTACACGTGATACGGCGGACGGCGGACGGCGTACGGCGGACGGACATTGCATTTTTGGAATCTACGTACCTTGAAACGGAAAAGAAAAAATTTTGAGGGGGTGTTATAAAAATTTTTTGCTGAGCGATTACATAGGTGTATTATTCACAGAATAATAAACCAAAATGCAATGTCCGTCCGCCGTCCGCCGTATCACGTGTACAGGCTTCATTTTTGGTCTAAATAAATCGTTCATCCGCTCACATGCTCCATTTGGGCCCTAGTTGTGTCCCTAAACTTTCCAGCCCGATCGGAATATACCCAGGGGTGTTATGAATGAAAATGTGTATAAAATAGGTACTTTTTGCGTTTTTTTGTGGTTTAGTAACATGTTAGTAACATGAGCTGTTGAGGTATCTTTTTCCAGGTTTTTGGGGACGAGAAGGCCGAATATGAAGTCGATTTTGACCAAAGAGTGGGAAATTGAGGTTCTACCAAATGTTCAGCTGCCAAAATTGATTTTTTATGAGGCAAAAACCTGGAAAATCGTCTGAAATCACCATCAATTTGTATAATAACACTAGAAAAAGTGTCGACACGGGATCAAGACAATTAAATAAATGGCACTACCAATGATCAAAGACAATTATTTGAAACAAAAAAAATTAAAAGGAGCGTACCTACCTAATTTGTGTTCTGGGGGCCAAAATTGGTGGAAACCATCAGAAATAGCCATTTCAATTATTTCACATCAAAGAAACAATAAATAAACATCCAACATTTCTGTAGGTATGTCCAATAGAATAATAAACCCATGTGACAAGGATTTTGAATCTATGCACCTTGAAACGGAAAAGAAAACGCTGCAAAGTCCTTGTCACATGGGTTTATTATTCTATTGGACATACGTACCTGTAGAAATGTAGGCTGTTCATTTATTGTTTCTTTCATGCGTAATAATCGAAATAGCTACTTCTGATGGTTTCCATTAATTTTGGCCCCCAAAACACAAATTAGGTACGCTCTTTTTTTCTTTTTTTTTTAACTACCTTTGATCATTGGTAGTGCCATTTAATCGTCCTGAACCACGTCTTGACACTTTTTCCAGTGTTATTATACAAACTGTTGGTGATTTCAGACGATTTCCCAGGTTTTTCACTCATAAAAAATCAATTCTGGGAGCTGAACATTTGGTAGAACTCAATTTTCCCCTCTTTGGTCAAAATCGACTTCATATTCGGTCTTCTCGTCCCCAAAAACATAGAAAACGATATCTCAGAAGCTCATGTTACCAATATGTTGCTAAAACGTAAAAAGTACCTATTTTTACACACATTTTCACTCATAACACCCCTGGGTATATTCCGATCGGGCTGAAAAGTTTCGGGACACAACTAGGGCCCAAATGGAGCATGTGAGCGAAAGAACGATTTTTTTAGACCGAAAATGAAGCCTGTACACGTGATACGGCGGACGGCGTACGGCGGACGGACATTGCATTTTTGGAATCTATGCACCTTGAAACGTAAAAGAAAAAAGTTTGAGGGGGTGTTATAAAAATTTTTTGCTGAGCGAATACATAGGTGTATTATTCACAGAATAATAAACCAAAAACGCTGCAAATCCGTGCACAACGGTTTATTATTTTGTATAGAATACCCTTCTGTTACAGATCACAGCTCTAAGTATAGATAACCCGTCTATATAATATGATATGTACTATTCTATACATATTATGTAGATCGCAGACCCGCCGTAGGTTAGTACCTAACCCCGTACTCGTTACTAGGTACCTACCTAAATCACGAGTTAAATGTTGCTAAAATAATTCTGCCGATGACAAACAGTACCTAACAAAAAGAAACACACATAATGAAGTTCTGAAAAGAAATTGTTGATGAGGAGTGAAAAAAGTTGCAAAAGTACCTACCAACAAACTCCAGCCCCTTCTACGTAGATGGTATAATGAACCGTTGTGTAATAATTTACCGTTGAGTAATGATTTACCGTAGTAATAATTTACCCATCAATAATACTTCAACGTTTGTTCAAGTTTCACTACCTACCAACAAACTCCAAAAGAGCTATCATTTTTCAAATTAAATAATATCACAGAACAACCAACTCGACTTCATACTCCGCGAATATAATCAGGTGGCCCCTAGCAATGATTTTATCTCCGGCTAATTTCCTATTGTCGGGGCGTCCCTGGTAATGAGATTTGATTTGAATGTATAGAATTTCATTCACACTGGAGTCGAAAATGCCTATCGGTGCAAACTTGGGGGCCTTACTGTGAACGAACGGAGGGACGTAAAATGCTCCGGGTGGTCTTAAAAAACTCGTAAGTTCAAGAACTATTTAAACCCGTAAAAAGATTCACCTAAAAAAAAGGTATAGGCGTTTTGAAAGTTTCAACCCCTATTTTGAACCCCTTAGAGATGACTGACAGTAACGTCGAGCTTCGAGGACCAACTAGACGCCGAACGGAACCTATAACCCGAATTTCATCAATTTTTTTTCATGCTAACTAAGAAAAGTGGCCCGTACGGCGTACGGCGGACAGACAGAAATATTTTTATTGCAGTTTTGGATTCTGCATACCTTGAAACGTAAACCATCAAATTTTGAGGGGGGTAAGAATTTTTTTTTCAAGCTCGATTCCAATGGTTCATTATTGAAAATAATAAACCAAAATGTTGAGGGGGTGTTATACAAATTTTTTGCTGCGCGAATACATAGGTGTATTATTCACAGAATAATAAACCAAAAGCCTGATAAATATCAAGTTCTTTCTAGGAGCAAGTTCATAAACTCATCGTCAACGGTCTGTAAAGAAAATATTGCTTATAATAAACCCAAATAACAACTTCAGAACTCACCTATATTGGTGAAAGATCCGAGGATGGAGGTGGTAGATCACAGCACTGAACACATAACTACCGTTGATTAACGCGGGCCAATCACTACACTCCCGTAGGTTTCGACTGTCCTTCAAGAGAATAAATCAGCGCATCATAATACGATCCTGCGCAAATTCGTCGGAAATCGCATTGATAATATCAGTGCGATTTGTGAATAATACGCGAAAACGCGCGAGCACGCATAATGACGTCCAGGAATCAGTCTTCCTAGATGAATTATTATTAAAAGGAAAACCGCCACAGACCTACCATCTTTCGCGAGTGAAAGTGAGGGTAACCTTGGTAGGTAGTTACTTCGAAAATTCCAACTATATGATTGGATTTGGGCATTAATGTGGTCTTCAGATTTTGAAAACCGAAGATAGTTGAACTAGTTGGGGTTTTCATTGTTCCCAGTACGTACCTGAATCAATATAGTAACCAATTCTCTGGTGTCGCAAACAATCCCACGTAGGTTGATAACTTGTACTGTGAAAAAAAGTACTTGATACTTTTCCCTGAGATTGCCCAATCTACGTCTGTTATATGATTATTTTATGTTCAATACTTGATGTACCTAACTGTGATAGGGCTCCTTTGAGTCTTGAGTATTTATGTTCGTTTTGCTGGATACTGTAACGCATTAGTTTGCATCCCGATATGAATATCTAGTTTTCCAAAACATGTACCCCCGCTGTAGCTGTAAGTAGTTTCTGTATCCACCTAATTTGGATCAAATATTTCATAATTGTTTCCCCTCGATTCGTAAAGATAATATGACAGTAAACACTAAAATCTAAATAGCAAAAGAGGACGTACCTTTAGTTGAGGAAGATCCAACGTTGAAGGTGGTAGAAATCAGATTGCAGCACTAAACACACACAGTCATCAGTCGACACGGGCCGATCTGATGCACTCCGGAAGGTTTCGATTGCCCATATATCACTACACGGTTAATCGGCCGGTCATACCGAGGCGATTCGAGGAGAAAACACAACAAGAACACGTAATTTAATCCAGGGATTATTCTTCTAAGATGAATTTTTCGAAGACACGCACAGGAACCTACCATCCGTCGCGAGTGATCGGAGCTGACTGAGCTTAGAAGGGCGTGGCTGGGTGGGGATACCCTTGATAGGTAGGTACTTAAGTTTTTAACAATTGGTTAAAATCGGTCATTAATAATATGATATTGAATTTTCGAAAACTGCCGTTGACATTATAATAATTTGTTTAGGTTGTTGGAATTTTTATCGCTCCCAGTACCTACCTGAAGGGGGCCCTTACGCTGGCAAAGATTTTGAACGAAGTTTTGAAGACGTCGTTTTTATGCAAAAATATTGAGAGCGTGAGGATGAATATTGCGCAAAAACGGGGTCCAATATTTTGTGGGAGCTTTCAAGTTTTCTGAAAGTTTAGACCCATCAGTATTTCGTAGCATGAGAGTGCAGTGTGAGGGGGCTGACAAAATATAGCAGTATTTTTGCGTAGTGTGAGGCGTCCGGGACCATTCAATAATATTGTACAAAAATGAGCTCAATATTTTTGCACAAATTTTGAGCGAAATTTTTGCCAGTGTGAGGGCCCTTTTAATTAATTAAGAGAATCGATTTCTCTGGTGACCCACACAATTCCACCTTTATCAGTAACTTCTACATTTTCCTTGATTGTTTTGAGAGGGTGAGAACAGGAAAAGACCACTATCTTTTCCTGAATCATCAGGTATAATAGGAAACGGAAAAATATCAGGGTTGTACCTACATACCTACCTACCTACCTACCTACCTACCGAGGGCGAAGAGTGGGGGGCTCTTCACCCTCCAGCCACGTAGCCACCCCGCACCCCAGTCTCCGATCAACCGTGACGGATGGTAGGTGTGTGGCGGTTTTCTTTCCAAATTCATCAAGAAGCAATCATTTCTGGACTTAATTTCGTGTGTGCTCCTGTGTTTTCTCCTCGAATCGCCTCGGTATGATCCGCCGATTAACCGCGCAAAGTGATTTATGGGCAATCGAAACCTACAACGGTGGTGCATCAGGTCGGCCCGAGTCGAATTGATGATTGTGTTTGTGCTTCGTGCGGCTGTTTGATTTCTACCAGCTTCATCATCCGAAATCGGATCTTCCTATACTAAAGGTACGTGTACTACTTTATTATTTTGGTTTATAACCGTATTTTCTTTATATAGTCGAGGGGAATGTATGCCCGATTTACGTAGATAGGTACCAATTTGTATGGTAGTGAGTGCCGATGTAAACTTAAATATTCCAGTTCGTCCGATCGAACTTTACGACCAACCATTCCTAGGTCTACATAAGGGCACAAGGGTTGTCTACAGAACACATACGGTAATCTAGACAGACAATAATTAACTTTTGAACTCAGTAGCTCAGACCTTTGTGTTACTGTGCACTACAGACCATTGAGGATGAGTTACAGACTTCTAGACAGCTTCTAGAACAAACTTTATATTTTTCCGCTCTTTTACATAACTACTCAGTGTTTTTTCTTCTTCTTCTTCCCTGTTTCAAACGAACAATTGGAAGCACAAATTACCAATCTACGTGTACCTACAAGCGGTGTTGGGACATTTTTTATAGCTAAAGCTATAAAATTGTCCCTCAGAAGGTAATAGCTAAAAATTTAGCTGTTAGTTAAGCTAAATTTCAGCTAATTTAGCTTTAGCTTTTTCCCGTTAGCTATAGCTAATTTTTTTCCCGTCAATGCCTACGGGCCACCAGAGCCTCGATTCTCCTGATTTCGGTAGCTACCTCCTTGGATGGAAATGAACTATCAGTACCTCTTATAATATAATAAATGGAGGTAATAAGTGGGTTCGGAGATATAGGGCGTCAAAAGAGTGCACCCATCGAAGGGACTTCCTGTTCCGGAATGTTCGAGAATGTTCCGGACGGTTCATGCTTGCGTCAGCATACTTCTGGAAATCGATTAGAGCGGATCATGGAAAAGTAGAAGTAAATATAAAGTGCATTGTAGTGAGCAGTATGCCAAATGGTTTTTTGAACAGCGTCTAATGCAATTTGGAGACTGGTGAGGTATGTACGGTCGCAGAGATTTTGATGTTCGTTAGTTAGGTAAGTAACTGCGATTTAGTGTAAAAAAGAACGTGGACCAAAACCCGTCGACATCGCTTGGATAATGTTCGACTTATTCTCATGAAAAAATAGGTTGTTAACTTTGGTCCATTCTGTCCCATTAGGAGGTTTGTGGATGTTATTCAGTACCTATCCAAATTAAAACCGACTACCCTGTGCGACGCACAGGTTATTCAGATAGTACTTAACTAATAATCTTGGAGACCGAGTAAATATTAAATTGCTCATCACATGAACATCAACCTACCGTAGTTGTAGGTACATAGTTCTACGTGTACCTGTGTAAAACGTCGTTTTTAGGTAGGTACCATATACGTGCAACTGTATCGGACACGTGGAAGATACCGTTTTCTTTCCGTTTCGTTCGCTAAAACGAACTATTAGTCGAATGAGGGTGGCCCTGTCGCAAATCATGAGAGACGGAGACCTAACTGCCCTTACGTGAGGCGAATTTTTCATCCTCGATATAAACAGAAATTTTTCTGCATCCAATACCTAGTGTTTCATTTATCAAAGTGTCCATCATGGTCCAATAATATGCGATTTATACGGACTGGCGATTAGAATTATTGTTCTTCACATGTTTATTTTAAAGATCCAGCGCTTGACAGCGTTGTCTTATTTCCTGTTATTTGTCGCTATGTTTTTCTGGCTCTTCCCTAGTAGGCTTTGCTCCCGTTTAACTTGAACCGCTGCTATTCAATCTCCTCCGTGGTCTTTTAGCGAATTTTCAAAGAAAATGAAGCTATTGCAATGGCTTCGAAATTTAAATAATATAAATTTTTGGAAATTTTCTTCATAGAAATCCGTTTCAGACCATTCTAAAACGATTCCTGAAATTTAACACTTTTTTATATGTATATATATATATATATATTTATATATATATTTATTTATATATGTGTCACTCCAGACGATAACTCTCGATAGAATTGAGATAAACAGCTCAAATTTGCACAAAAAATCTATCTTGGCAATCGAAAGGCTAAGTTCGAAGATGGGCGAAATTGGCCTACTCTAAGGAGGGTTTTGGCGCATTTAAAGTGCGCAAAAATTACCCAAAAATCCCCAAAATGTTATTTTCCAACAAGTGACCCCTCATTTTAAAGGTTTTTGCACGCTGAACACGATGGTGGAATCGGATTTTAGATATCTTGATCCGTTCTCAAATTAGAGCAATTAAAGTGCGCAAAAATTACCTAAAAATCCCCAAAATGTTATTTTCTAACAAGTGACCCCTCATTTTAAAGGTTTTTGCACGCTGAACACGATGGTGGAATCGGATTTTAGATATCTTGATCCGTTCTCAAATTAGAGCATTTAAAGTGCGCAAAAATTACCCAAAAATCCCCAAAATGTTATTTTCCAACAAGTGACCCCTCATTTTAAAGGTTTTTGCACGCTGAACACGATGGTGGAATCGGATTTTAGATATCTTGATCCGTTCTCAAATTAGAGCATTTAAAGTGCGCAAAAATTACCCAAAAATCCCCAAAATGTTATTTTCTAACAAGTGACCCCTCATTTTAAAGGTTTTTGCACGCTGAACACGATAGTGAAATCGGATTTTAGATATCTAAATCCGTTCTTAAATTAGAGCATTTAAAGTGCGCAAAAATTACCCAAAACTAGGATAATCTTTAAACTCTTACCCCCACCCCCTTAGAGTGGTCAGATTGAAAAATGTGAGAAGTATTAATTGAAGACGAGAGTTCGAAGCAAAAAAGGGGGAGGCAAACGATTAGTACAACTCCTTGAATTTACCCACAGCGATCAAATAAATAAGCACTTAGTACAATTACGTAATAAACAAACGGTAGAATCAGGATGGACAAAACGTACAAATTAAAATAAATACGAAGAGAATATACATAGAAAACCAAATTTTAGACCGAAGTTTTCCTTTATTCAAAACCATAGCCATTAATTCGAATATTTCTTTGAAAATTCGCTCATTAAGTCATGCTGCATGACTGATTTTTTTTCGTTCCGTGAAATTCGCACACATTTCTGCAACCTGTTTTATTCATTCATTTTAGTTTTCGAGGGTCTACTAGTACATTTCTGGGACTGAATTCATATATTACCAACGGTTTTGAAACGCGCTCAAATGTGATACGTATGCCGTTTCTGAGCCTTTGAATGGCGAATGTAGCCTTACTCTCGTTTTTTTCGTTCTACTGGTTCATTCGTTTTACTGTTACCGAATTGAATTGAAGATATTTTATTTCTTCAATCACAGGTTGGCAAGTATAATACAATTAATACAATATAACAAAAATAAGTGATTATGGGTGAAGGCCAAAAGAAGAAATGATATTCTGTCTTCTCGTCCGAAAAAACATGGAAAATGATACCTCACAAGCTTACGTTCACTAAAACCTTTAAAAAAAACTTAGAAAACCCCTATCTTTACACCCATTTTCCCCCCATAACACCCTTGGGCGTATTCCGTCGGGCTGCCGAGCTTCGGAGCACAGCTAGGACAGAAATGTGTTCCAAAATGGGGACCCAAACTGTTTGCGGAAGAACGACGATTTTAGACCAAGATTTAATGTAAATTTGAGGCTGAAACTTCGTTAGAACCTCAGTTTTCCACTCTTTGGTCAAAATCGACGTCTTATTCGGTCTTCTCAACCTAAAAACGCTACAAATCCCTGCACAACGGTTTATTATTTTGTATAGAATACCCTTCTGTTACAGATCACAGCTCTATGTATAGATAACCCGTCTATATAATATGATATGTACTATTCTATACATATTATGTAGATCGCAGACCCTCCGTAGGTTAGTACCTAACCCCGTACTCGTTACTAGGTACCTACCTAAATCACGAGTTAAATGTTGCTAAAATAATTCTGCCGATGACAAACAGTACCTAACAAAAAGAAACACACATAATGAAGTTCTGAAAAGAAATTGTTGATGAGGAGTAGTACCTACCTACCAACTTCTACGTAGATGGTATAATGAACCGTTGTGTAATAATTTACCGTTGAGTAATGATTTACCGTAGTAATAATTTACCCATCAATAATACTTCAACGTTTGTTCAAGTTTCACTACCTACCAACAAACTCCAAAAGAGCCATCATTTTTCAAATTAAATAATATCACAGAACAACCAACTCGACTTCATACTCCGCGAATATAATCAGGTGGCCCCTAGCAATGATTCTATCTCCGCCAAATTTCCTATTGTGGGCGCGTCTCTGGTTACGAGATTTGGTTTGAATTGTATACAATTTCATTCACACTGGAGTCGAAAATGCCTGTCGGTGCAAAATTCGGGGCCTTACTGTGAACGAACGGCTGGACGTACGATGCTCTGGATGGTCTTAAAAAACTCGCAAGTTCAAGAACTATTTAAAACCGTAAAAATATTCACGTAAAAAAATGGTATAGGCGTTTTGAAAATTTCAACCCCTATTTTGAACCCCTTAGAGATGACTCACAGTAACGTCGAGCTTCGAGGACCAACTAGACGCCGAACGGAACCTATAACCCGAATTTCATCAATTTTTTTTCATGGCAACTAAGAAAAGTGGCCCGTACGGCGTACCCCGTACGGCGGACGGACAGAAATATTTTTATTGCAGTTTTGGATTCTACATAGGGTGACTGTACCTATTATCGACACATTAAGGAAAATTTTAAGGCATTTCCACCAGAACTCTCTTATTTTTCAACCTATCGGCCTCTTTCAACGTTTTTTATACTCATCTGGATCTGTAGAATCGATTCAGCCTATAATTGTAATCAAAATGATAAGATATTAGGCATTTATGCCGATTTTATGAGGGTACGTTTTTTTACCAATTATCGACAGGCAAAATCCAGTTATTGACAGGGTAAGGAACCAATTATTGACACTATTTCAACGAACGAGGTACTAAAATATAGTTTATTCAAATTTACATGTGTTATCTATATTTATTGTCAAATTTCTATGTGTTATCTTAGTAAATTCATTTTAGTAGGGTAACTGGGAGGCTTTCTGGTAGTTTTCTTGTAAAAAAGTACCTACTTAGTAAGCTACAAATTAATGGATCCTTATTAACAAAGCTAAATTACAACAGCCAAATATGAGATCATTTGAGATATTTTAGTAACAGGTATCATTAATTCAGTCTCATTCAATACTTGTCAGTCCACATTTACTGGGTCAGAAATAAAATTTTTCCTGTTCCATGTGAGCCAAATATCAGAGGCTTTGGCAATTTCGTAATAACTTGACTCTCTTCGAATGGAATTTCTTGGTTCCTGTCTACTTGGAATACAGTTTGCATCCGATTGCATGGGTTTAAGAAATAAGCCTTTGCCTCTCCTCCCTCTACGTTATAGATTTGACAGGCTACTATTGTTTTCTTCCTTTTGTTCTTCAGTGCGACAGTGATGTAGTCACCCCTCTGAATTCTACTGCAATGTTTTTCCTCTTTTGCTTCCAAGATGATTTGATCAGTTGACTCCTTTCCCAGATTATCGAGACTTGGATGACTCTCTTGGAAGTTTACAGAAACATTATCTTCATCAACAATGTGATCACCTTCAACAACTCCGATAACAGCTTCATCGATTCCCGAAGATGTTAATTTAGGAGATTCTTGGGGAATTGAAAAAATGGTTCTCAGCTCTCCCGTAGCATTGGAGCTTGTTTCATTTGCCTCAACTTCTCTTAAATCAAGTTCTTGATGGGTGGGCAAATAAAGATCTTCCATTTCTTCACTTGATTCGTCTAAAACGTCTCGAATTGTTTGCACTAGCCCCTCACGCATGTCATGAACCTCAGAGAAGTTCGCGGCCATGCTGATGTTAGTCGAATTATCAAGTTGCTTATCGACCTTGAGTTGACCAAGATCATTGTTATTTATTTCATCATCGAGTTGACCAAGATAATTGTTATTCATTTCATCATCAAGTTGACCAAGATCACTGTTATTTATTTCACCAGCACTGATTCCATCTTCATCTGTATCATCTGGTTGCCACTCATCTTCTTCACAAGAGGTTTCATGAACTATCTGACCCTTTTTTGTCTTGGTTTTCTTATTGTTTGGTTGTACCTGCTTCTTATTCTTTTGTTGCTGTTAGCGAATTTTCAAAGAAAATGAAGCTATTGCAATGGCTTCGAAATTTAAATAATATAAATTTTTGGAAATTTTCTTCATAGAAATCCGTTTCAGACCATTCTAAAACGATTCCTGAAATTTAACACTTTTTTATATGTATATATATATATATTTATTTATATATGTGTCACTCCAGACGATAACTCTCGATACAATTGAGATAAACAGCTCAAATTTGCACAAAAAATCTATCTTGGCAATCGAAAGGCTAAGTTCGAAGATGGGCGAAATTGGCCTACTCTAAGGAGGGTTTTGGCGCATTTAAAGTGCGCAAAAATTACCCAAAAATCCCCAAAATGTTATTTTCCAACAAGTGACCCCTCATTTTAAAGGTTTTTGCACGCTGAACACGATGGTGGAATCGGATTTTAGATATCTTGATCCGTTCTCAAATTAGAGCATTTAAAGTGCGCAAAAATTACCTAAAAATCCCCAAAATGTTATTTTCTAACAAGTGACCCCTCATTTTAAAGGTTTTTGCACGCTGAACACGATGGTGGAATCGGATTTTAGATATCTTGATCCGTTCTCAAATTAGAGCATTTAAAGTGCGCAAAAATTACCCAAAAATCCCCAAAATGTTATTTTCCAACAAGTGACCCCTCATTTTAAAGGTTTTTGCACGCTGAACACGATGGTGGAATCGGATTTTAGATATCTTGATCCGTTCTCAAATTAGAGCATTTAAAGTGCGCAAAAATTACCCAAAAATCCCCAAAATGTTATTTTCTAACAAGTGACCCCTCATTTTAAAGGTTTTTGCACGCTGAACACGATAGTGAAATCGGATTTTAGATATCTAAATCCGTTCTTAAATTAGAGCATTTAAAGTGCGCAAAAATTACCCAAAACTAGGATAATCTTTGAACTCTTACCCCCACCCCCTTAGAGTGGTCAGATTGAAAAATGTGAGAAGTATTAATTGAAGACGAGAGTTCGAAGCAAAAAAGGGGGAGGCAAACGATTAGTACAACAACTCCTTGAATTTACCCACAGCGATCAAATAAATAAGCACTTAGTACAATTACGTAATAAACAAACGGTAGAATCAGGATGGACAAAACGTACAAATTAAAATAAATACGAAGAGAATATACATAGAAAACCAAATTTTAGACCGAAGTTTTCCTTTATTCAAAACCATAGCCATTAATTCGAATATTTCTTTGAAAATTCGCTCATTAAGTCATGCTGCATGACTGATTTTTTTTTTCATCTCTCTTTCTGCAGCCTTTTTCAATTTAATCAATTCTTTTTCTGCTTTTTTTGTGCTCGTAGAGTTGCTCTGGCTTTCTTCTTCTCTTCTTCTTCTACTTTTTTGTCAATTTTCCTTTTCAGATAGTTTTTATAATCAATTGAAGATACCACACTTGGTAATAATAAGTTACTTGCGGCATTTGTGGGCATTTGACCAGACCGTGAAGTACTTGGTACTTGTTCAGGTGGACATAACTGTTCAAGCTACTAATCCTACCAATCTCAACAATTACTACTGCTTAACTTGCTTTAGATTTAGGTAGGTACCTAGGTACAAAAAGTCCAAGAAAAATTACAACGAGTCCAATCAGAATCATCTACAAAACGGAGAATGTCGATAATTGGGAATTTGTGGCTGTCAATAAATAGAAAGTTTTTATCCAATTATTGACACCTGCTAATACCTATTATTAACACCCCATGTCAAAAATTGGATTCGTTCATTATTTTTTGAAAAGGAAAATACCATTCAAATATAAATTGAAAATCAAATAAGACGAGCATGAAAACGAACATTTAATAGAATTCCCTATTATTGACAGGGTGTCAATAAAAGGGAGAAGCCCATTTTTTCAACACCCTATTATTGACACCTTCAAAATGCTTTTATTTAAGTAAAATACGCATTGGAAACGCTTGTATAATATCTAAGGAAGGTGTTGAAATGTTTGACATGCATTTAGAGTAGAAAAACATGAAATAGAAACAGTAAAATACAGGAAAAAGGCACTCACCTTCTTAACTTAAATGATAAGGAAACGCCACTCGTTGAGAACTGGCCGCAAAAATCCTTATCACAAGGGTTAGAGAATCCATGGCTGACTTGATTCTGCCAGGAAACTGTAGCTAATTAGGTTATCCTTCATTTGGCACCAAGTTTGAATTTCTAGGTGGTGCCAAACGCTTATTTTTTGAAATGAAAGTGTAACTGTCAATAATAGCTGAGCCATGTCGATAATAGGTACGGTCACCCTACCTTGAAACGTAAACCATCAAATTTTGAAGGGGGGTAAGAATTTTTTTTTTCATGCTCGATTCCAATGGTTCATTATTGAAAATAATAAACCAAAACATGGTAAACGATACGTCACTGGCTCGTGTTACTAAAACACCAAAAAACCCCATTTTGGTTTATTATTTTAAATAATGAACAATTGGAATCGAGCATGTAAAAAAATTCTTACCCCCCCTCAAAATTTGATGGTTTTCGTTTCAAGGTATGTAGAATCCAAAACTGCAATAAAAATATTTCTGTCTGTCCGCCGTACGCCGTACTGGCCACTTTTCTTAGTTACCATGAAAGAAAATTGATGAAATTCGGGTTAGAGGTTCCGTTCGGCGTCTAGTTGGTCCTCGAAGCTCGACGTTACTGTCAGTCATCTCTAAGGGGTTCAAAATAGGGGTTGAAACTTTCAAAACGCCTATACCTTTTTTTTTAGGTGAATCTTTTTACGGTTTTAAATTGTTCTTGAACTTACGAGTTTTTTAAGACCACCCGGAGCACCGTACGTCCAGCCGTTCGTTCACAGTAAGGCCCCGAGGCCGAGTGTGAATGGAATTGTATACATTCAAATCAAATCTCGTTACCTGGGACGCCCCGACAATAGGAAATTAGCCGGAGATAAAATCATTGCTAGGGGCCACCTGATTATATTCGCGGAGTATGAAGTCGAGTTGGTTGTTCTGTGATATTATTTCATTTGAAAAATGATGGCTGTTTTGGAGTTTGTTGATAGGTAATGAAACTTGAACAAACGTTGGGTAAATTATTACTACACGATGGTAAATCATTACTCAACGGTAAATTATTACACAACGGTTCATTATACCATCTACGTAGAAGGGGCTGGAGTTTGTTGGTAGGTACTTTTGCAACTTTTTTCACTCCTCATCAACAATTTCTTTTCAGAACTTCATTATGTGTGTTTCTTTTTGTTAGGTACTGTTTGTCATCGGCAGAATTATTTTAGCCACATTCAACTCGAGATTTAGGTAGATACCTAGTACCGAGTACGGGGTTAGGTACTAACCTACGGAGGGTCTGCGATCTACATAATATGTATAGAATAGTACATATTATATTATATAGACGGGTTACAGAGAGCTGTGATCTGTAACAGAAGGGTATTCTGTACAAAATAATAAACCGTTGTGCAGGGATTTGCAGCGTTTTTTCAATACTAAATAATAAGTTTGTATATATTACCCATTACCCATTTGTACAATATTATTTGTATAATATTGTGTTATATTATTTGAATTATATTATATTACCCATATTGTATTATTAGGCACCATCATCCTACCACGTTTGATTATTTTATGCCATTTTTTTGCCACTTTACCAACTTTTAGAGATTGCTGACCCACAAAAACTTTTGATCTATTTTTGGGGAACGAAAATCACTGAAGATATTATATTTGTGCTACCCCACAATATTAGAATCTTGCACTATATAAATATATGTGTGAGCTAACTGATAATCACAACAACTACTGACAATCCTACTCTGTCAGCGGAAGTCATCATCCACGCAAAACTTCCCTGATTAATTATCATTACTCTCAATCTATCAAGTTTTCACATCCACCGCTTTCACTGAGGCTCTCCAACTTTCATTTAGCGCAAAAATTTGTACATTGTCGTGAAATGAAGAGTGGGATTGCCGGAGCAGGCTCTATCAGCTTTTGTTCCCTCCGGAACACAATAGTGTGAAAAACCCCAAGAATTCCGACCTCACCCCATTCACCCCCACCCATCTCTCCCTCACAACCCCTCCAGCCAACCGCTACTGGAATTCTCGTGAAAATTAATCTCTAAACGAGAAAAAAGAGACTGATTCGAGAAAATACCTCTCTCCACTGGGAAACTCTTCAAAAGGAGTAATAATTGATGGATTTTCTCATTGTTCGTTTTTCACCTTTCCTGCTTTATAATCCTTGACGTTAAAATCCAAAGACTATTCTGTGATGAACTTATTGCGGTGCGTTGATTAAAGTTACATAGGATATTTATAATATTCCCGTTTCATTTGATTCGTATTGATATTACTACTAGCAAAGGACAGAGGCCCGAATATATAACGAAAATACTTAACCACTCGTACTTAATGCACTACATTTTAATTTACTTAATTTAATATTTTTATCAACTACCTACATGAAAGAACTAATTTCCAAAAAAAAAGAAATCCATCAAGTTTTGAGAGGGAGGGGATTTTTTTCCATGCTCGATCCCAACGGTTCATTATTGAAAACCAAATCTCAGCTCCTCGAAACACTTGTAGGTATTGTTTTCGTGATTGACTTTTTTCATATTTCAACCTTTGTCACTAAAATGTTTCAATACCCTTTGAAATAAGTGCGAAGTAGTATAAGTATTAGGTACTCGTAAGCACGATTACCTGATAACAGGAACCTAGGTACCTACTTTTGCGCTGTAGCCAGAACTGCGCATCCTACCACTGACTGTTATCAAAATTGTGGTCTTTTCTAACTAAAGTCTATACATCTAGTCAGAAGTCTAAATTCTATCTACGCATCCTAGTAACCTTAACCTTTAGTGCAGATGATTATAATATATAATATACTTGATAACCTGGAGTGCTAGTAGTTCGGACTTCCTACACATAGCGCCACTGTCCCTGGCGAGCGAGGGTTTCCATTGGTCATTCAACGTAGGTAGCCTACATGCCTGATTCAGAAGATACGGCGCAGATATGGTGGTGAGTGCGTAACTTATTCATGTGTTAAATGATTGGTGGATGATGTATTTGATTCAGTAAGGAGGTACAGTTTGTTAACTTATCTCTGTCATTTTGATTGTATGTAACGCGTCATTTTTATAAAGCTGTTAGTGCGCCGTTTTGCTCAACACAAGCCGGAAAAAACTACTGGAAAGAGGTTATGAACCTTGGATGTAGGTAGCTGTTCTAGTATCCATGCTCAGTGAATGGGTTAGTGTCAACATCGTTGAAAGCATAGGCAGCAGCCGTCCAGTTATTTATAAAGTAGGTACCTAGTAACCAAAGAAGAAGCTTGCTAGGAAGTAATATTTCAAGTCAAAATGTTTAGATCTGGTCTATGAAAGAATGTACTTGTGGTTGGGTGTCGCCACGCAGTGCTACCACCCCAAGGCTCCTATGATTGTTGTATGGACCTTAGATAGAACTCTTCTGTTGGGTAGAAGAAGCTCAATATAGGTCTTACGATCCCTTGAAATACACAGTAGGTGTGTAACATACTACATTATGAAATACATCATGGAATAAACATGGTAGGTATATAGCATGGGGTTGTGGTTCCCCATAAATACTTACATGTACCACTCCTATGTAATATACTCGTAGTAAGATTTTTACCAAATTAACGAAGGTAACGACGAGTGGGGTAGCGCCAAGGGAGAAGGCTTCCCTCCTTCAACCGTCAACCGTTATCAACGGTCGTAACGGCCGGTTGTGGACGAGGGACGGGTGGAAGAGAGCCCTTATAAACAACTCTTCTGGTCCAGCTCGCCATTCGATCAATCACACTCACACACACGACTGCTCATTCACCCGCTTAAAAGACTCCTAAGGAGCAACTAATATCTGCTTTGGTTCATGCTCACGGGGTGCTAGCAAAAGACTCCTAAGGAGCAGCTAATATCTGCTGTGGTTCATGCTCGCGGGATATTAGTAATGGGTCCCTCCTGTCCCTGTTCCACACGCTCATAGGTAACATAACGTCATCACACATGGTAAATCATGCTATGTTGGCTTTGAGTGTAAATAAGATGAAAGGAAATCACAAAAAGGCGACAGTGACAGCTCGTATGGCCCGAACAGTTCAGCACATTGGGAGGCTGGGCAATACCCCTCCATCTCATGGGTACCACCTGTTGTTACCTCACCATTTACTGCAAGAAGTATTAGGTAGAGAATTAATTCCCCTCAGACTTACACATTACAGGTTTTGAGTTACAATTTATTGTTGGTAGTTTCAATATGACGGTTAGCTTTGACAAAAATACCTAAGGTACCAATACCTTTGTTATCTTTCAACTGTATTACACTAGGAAGCCACAAATGTAGATAACACGTGATCAGAACAGCCAAAGTGACAACCACAGGAACGTCAAGGTGACATTCAACTGAAAGGGAATCGCTTCAGAAGGTTGAAATTCCCTTCGGGGAACAAGTAAGTAATAAGGGGAATCGAGTTACAAGGGCTTGGAATACCTTCGAGAGAACGGCAAAAGGGCCTAACCCTGCCCTATCACAAGGGCGTATCTCCAGTCACAGGAAGACCCCCTTCGTTGAAACGGGACCAACAGCGGCACTTTATCAAAGCAGCGTGGGTTCAAGTCAAGTTTACATTAGATCGACTCACATTCTCCCTTCTGTTCTAATTAGGCTTGGGAGCAGACTGCAAAACGGAGTAATATAAGGTAGGTGGGTACCCTACTTGGATGGTTGGGGTCACCGGTCTTGGAACCACGGGCGTAACGACTGATAGAGCCAACAATAATGACCCTACTTGGTTCTGCCCAGTCTCTTTGTCAATGTTAAGAGAGCATCCGTTTCCCAGACTGTGCAAAGAGGGCCGCCAATGCCTAACCCCAAATTGATTGGCACGTTTAGTGGACTGAATTTTGTTATGACATGATGTTTTAGTGCATTTAAATGTCATTGAATTGTATAATTATGCATTTTTCCAAATCTGCTGTAGTTGAACATCGTCTTCATAGGTAAATATTTTAATGGTAAATGTCACTAGGAGAGGCAATACGGGATGTAAAAAGCCGACAGTTTATACTACCTGTGGCTTATGGCTAAGAGCCGTAACTCTCTCTTCCTTACCTGAGCCTACCTAAATATTCTCACGGCATACACTATCTCTATTATAGCTGGACCAAAAAAAAGGAAGGAAAACAGTCTACCAGGAGCTCATTCTTCTGGCCAAGGCCGCTGAAATGGCCATACATGGCATGGTACTGCTGCCATTGGCCAGAATGGCAATGTTTGTCAGAAGACGAAAAACGGGATGAAGAGGAAAAGGCTCAGCTGTCAACTGCCGATGTATGTAATTCAGCCTTGGCCCAGAGAATGCGCTCAGGGCAGTAATTATTTTTGTGGGCAGGCAGGTATTAGGTAGGTATAATTTTTTCCTTTCTCGCGGGCCAAACAATTTTTTTCGACAGTTTTTGAAAAAGTTATGACAGCTTATGTCGATTTTCGCAAAAATATGCAAAAATCCTGAAAACGAAAATATGTACCTATAATAATATGCAAATTTCAGTTCGAAATGTTAAGCTCAAATTGGTTGGAAAGCTTCAGAACGACTACATAAATGTATTATGCAAATAAAATTCCATGCCCCATTATCATGAACTGAGGTAAATAATTTTATCTTCTTCGACATCAACTTGTTGTAGTTGGTCTTTGGAAGACCAAACCAACCTTATGTGTTTTAGCGACAGTGGATCGTTATCGTTTACTATCCAGAAAGTTGTCAACAAGTACCTAAGTACCTACTAAAAAAGTAACTATAACTAAAAAAGTAACTATTATAGGTACCTATTCAAGTTGCTGCAGCCTAGGTAGGTATCTACATGGATAAAATACTGAGGTACTTGATATTTTTCCCTGCTCAGTACAATAATTTGTAGTTGATGAGCAATTCCTCTTCTGTATTAAATACAGATGTCATGATACTAGAAATAACTCCATCCTATCTAGGCGGCTGCACCCATTTGCAGCGATTCTTGAGACGCCTTCATGAACCTCAAGCCCAGTTAGGTAGCGGTCCGCTGCTATGATGCTCCTAATAATTATTTAATTGTGGTGGTTCTTGTAAGATGGTTGAATGGGCTGAAACAACACCTCAATTCTTCTCACTACTTCGTTCAACGACCGAACACCCCACCGTTGTCGGCATCGAAGCGGAACAACAAGAACAACCACCACCAACAACACTCCATTCCCTATTCCACTCCATTCCATTCCCTCTTCGGGCGTCCGGCGTACCAAAGACCAAACACTTTTTTGTGTTACATTTTTGGGTTTACATACTCAGTGCGTTTCAACTTCTACTAAGGCGTTTCAACTTCTAAAAGTATCAAGACTTTGATGAAGGTCTCTTCAGTGTTAGTATCAACCGGTTGTGTTCGCGAAATCGTCCGTGGTCCAGTAGGAAAGTCATCTAGGGGTCCGTGGTGTGGTGTCCATTGCTTCCATGATAAATGGCAGTCCTATACAGCTCTTTTCGGTTTCATCGCTGCTTCTCTACACCTACCCTTTTGAAAGGATCATCGTGATCAGGTTCGATATTTGAGAATATGTATTATGCTTAGTAGACTATCGCACCTACTTACCTGCCGCGGGTGATGGTCGACTCGCCGTTCGCAACAGACCTACGAGTAAGTTCAGACCTGTCGTTCATAATGTCATAGCGAACTAAGGTCCAGTAATGCAGCATGACCAGAATAAGCTGGAGTTTAAATAAGTTTTGGCTGTGTTAAGCGATTTTTGACCCCCAAATTAGAATTCGGCACATTTTCGGAACAGCATTGTTGACTTGCGAAATGCAACGGTCCCCTGTCATGCTTCGAGCAGGGTTACCATCTCGGTTAGCATTTTTTTTTTTTTCTGAAGGTAGGACACTAGGGCAGACCACAGAAATGTGGGACCACCACCTAATAAAGACCTCATAGAAATGTAGGCCTAATGTACACATGTAGACATTTTCATAATTAGAAGTACTTCTGTTTATATTACTTTCCCATTTTTAAATGCAAGTAGATTCCATTCTAAGAATTTTGAGACCAACCGCGCTCTCCTACGATGAATAGTTATTTTTCTATGAGCTTTCAAAATTTCGATAACAAGTGACGTCATTGCACCCCTCCCGCCTGGGCGGGACCAGTGTGAGGTCACTTGTTGTCGAAAGGAGTGTGCGGTTGGTCTCAAAATTCTTGAATGGAACCTACTTTCATTCAAAAATATAAACAGAAGTCATGGATACTCCTCATTAAAAAATGAAATTGTCATGAACTTTTATTTTTTCTTTAACAGTTACCGATACCAACTTTGAAAACATAGATTTGAACTAATTACATCACACAGTACTAAACACTTTTGGTTGACTTGGGTGGATAACGAACTAAGAATTCATATCAGTCCTCCAGAAATTTCCAGTTCTATACGATAATCTCAGTTTCACTTCTCAGGTCTGAAACAGCATACCCAAGCAGAAAAACTCAATCTGAGGGAATGACAGCAAATACTAGACAATAAGAACTATTCTTGTTTGATAAATAATATGACAAAAGTCAGATAACCTACAGTTTTTATGAAGGGATCATTCGGTGCATTGGAACAAATCAATGTTGAACACAACCAATTTGGTTGGTAAGTATAGGTAAATCACCATCCCTTCGGACCCATATCAGACATAAATAGTTTTTGGGGTTCTCAGACTCTGAAAATCTATTCTCTAGATTGCTGAATTTACCTACCTAAAATTTTTGCCTAAGAAATTTTCCTTTTATTTATTGTATAATTTAGAGTGTAGATCCAAAAAGTAGGACAGAAGGACCCGATTTGAAAAAGGAGGGAGGTCAGGACGTAAGAAGTAGGACATGTACTCCAAAAGTAGGACGGGTGGTACCTGGCCTCGAGCCACCGTTCCTTATCCGTAGGTATACCACTTTGGGTCATTTCCAATTCGCTACCTTGTTTTAACTTCGAATTTTTCAGATTTTTTCAAAATACCTACTTTTGACAGTCTTAGTCTCGATTCACCACAGTGGGCAATTTCACCTGTTTTATTATTCCTTTTTTTTCCAAGTAAAAGATCTCGACGAGTGCTTTCCGGAAAGGTGCTGTGAGGGGTATCCGATGATCAGAAGTGGGCCATAAACCAATGGAATGAAAACGAAATGACGTCATAGGTAAAGGCCCTCACCCCGGCGTTCAGCGCCATCCACTTGACGTCATTTCAAGGGTGCTGAATCCGATTCTGAGATCAAAAATTAAAATATCCTCCCCACGGAAATTGATCATTATTATTATACCAATTTTGTTGAATTTTTCATCTGGTACCGATGAATACCACAGACCGCTTACCACATAAACCCCACACAAAACCACCAACCACACCATATATAAATGATTTTGTAGCGATTTATGATGTTCGTACTTAGCCCAGTTTTTAAAGAAAAAAATCCACGAAATCCTTAATTCGTGTACTATGTACCTACCTACTAAAAATTCTAGATCCATTGCAAGATCGTATTTCCTTTGAAAATTTGCTGAAATGATTAAGAAATAATGCAAAGTAACAGTCTGCCATTGTTCTTGGTCGAGTGACGCAAATTTTTGACTGCCCCTTTCCATAAGAAATATTGTTATCAAAAACTTGAAAATTTAAAACATTTTATTTTAAGAATTTACCCATTTATATGTTACCATCGTCGAAATTCTGAAGCGATCTTGATTGTTTGATAATGTCAAAACACAGTCACAGAATTTAAAACATTTTAATAATGTCAACACTACAATCACAGAATTTAAAATGTTTTATTTTAATAATTTACCCATTTCTAAGTTACCGTCGTCGAAATTCTGAAGCTATCTTGATTGAAGTTTGATAATGTCAACACAACGATCGCAGAAAGTTGCTGGAATACGTCTGAAGGAAAAACTTTCGTGTACTGTACGAAAACACAACATAAGTATACTATGAAATAAAAACTTCCATAATGAAAATATATCTATTTGTCTATTAGTGCACCAACATAGATAAAACCAGGATTTTTATTATAATTTAATACTCATATCTTGTTTAATATTCCTACTATTGCATATTACTATTCAAGCTTTCAATATTTATGTAAATACAAACATATTATTCTTCCCTTGGGCTCAATACCTGCATGTTAATTATTATTATCATTCTTTCACATAAAACAATCCGCTAAACGAAGTAGGTCGGTACCTAGTTATAGTTTTTACTAGTTCAGGTAGTAAACTAATAAAAACTATTACTCCTAAGTAGGTAATTGAATAATCGATCAACTTCAGTGCGTCTGTCGAGTGAACACTATTCCTTGTGGGTGGAAGGGGGAAATGGGACGGAAATGGTGGGACGAACACCTAGCAAGAAAATGAGCATTGGCGGAAGAGTCAATATTTGAAGTGACCTGCCTTGAATACGCTTTTGAACTTATCTTTTTGTCTTTCGCAGTTTTCCTTTCCCCACAAAAAGGGTCTCGAAAGACCAACTCCGTATCCGTTGTTTTATAGACGTCTGCCTTTTTCGCCCTTGGGCTTCGGAGTTCATTTAATTGGCCGAGTTTTCCAGTTGGTCGTCAACCCCTTTCGTCGGCTTTAAAGTTTTAACGAACACTCTGTTCTTTCCTTTGTAAGTAAGAGGCTCCGCCGAGTTGACAGGTGACGTCTTCATAAATATCGGAACGCTGCGCTGCACTGTTGTGGCCTGAGTCAATGTAGGTATATCGTCAGCTATCAGTGCACAGTGGAACGAATGAGCAACCCAGAAAATCTTGGAAATTTTGCTAATTGTTTAATACACCTCATATTATATTCCTATTACTATAATATGAACCGCTAAATTAAAATATTGAGGGGGAAAAAAATAGTTTCAGTCATGCAGCATGACCATGAGCAAACTTTCGAAGCACCACCCTTCTTTGGTGATTTCAAGTAAATTCAGCTGCCGATTTTTAGTGATAAATACTGGAAATACCCTAAAAACTGTGTAACGTTCCCCACTTTTGAACAAGTTTTTGCACCAATTTTTTGTTTTAGATATTAAAATATTCATCCTCTGTCTCCAGTCAGCATTATAGGTATAGTTATGTACCAATTTGGTTAGAGCAATTTAGTTACTTGTAATTCCAGCCATTTATTCGAATTTTAAGCGATTTTTGACCCATACTTCTTAGTCACTGAAATTTGATACTTTTTTAATTTAAACATTTTGTGCGATTTAGTTTTTGGTGGGTACTGAAATATTAGGTAGGTAGGTACCTAGTTCTTTGACTGTAGGAAGCTTTCCATATGACGTTTCTTAATTTGTTTCTTAATTTAAAACTAATTGAACGTGATTTTTATCAATTTTTCCCGGTTTTCAGCGATGATCGACCCACCAAACTCTTTTATACAGACTTTTATACAGTAAGATCCGGTACCACCTTGAGCTACTTTATGTATTTGAAAATTTTCATCGCATCCTTTCGTTCTTAATTAAGAAAATTCTGGTAAAATCTGAGTGGAAATTCAATAACCTAAAAAAGGAAAGATCGAAATTTTCCTTCAGAGGTTGCCAGAAATATTGGGACGAGTCCAATGAATCAACCAACATACATGTAGGAGAGGTTTGGAGGAAGAGAGATATCCACAGCTTCGATGAAAATCAATAGGTACCTAACTAAAACAACATCGGGTCTTGTAGCGAGATAATGTGTACCTACCTACTATAAAATACAGTCTGAACCATAATACTGAACTTTAAGTTACAGAATACGTCTCCACCCCAATTTTGACGTATTAACTAGAAGGTGAAGCGGTACATATATTCGGCTTGTATCAGTCGCTTTTAATCACAGCCACTGGCGGTCTTCGTAATTTTAGTTTACCATTCAGCCTAAATCACAGAGCTCCAAGCCATAGTTAGGCTTTAGAGCTTTGGCGGTTTGGCCTCGATCAAAGCTCACTTGTTGGGGAAGGTTTGTTGTCGCTTGCCCATGTTCAGCGGAATGGAATATGTAACGATCGCGGTGACGTTGAGAGGGGGGGGGCTCTCATTTTAGATATGTCAGCAAAGGGGGTAATGAACTCTCTGGGGGAAATATATGGCTGTCCGCCACACGAGAGGGTTTTTTTACGCTCAATTTCGTAGTCACGAAAATAATGAGTCCGATAACTCGAAGGAATTAAAACACAACACCTGAGTTCTCAACGAAGTCGCTTATTACCCAGAACGTTTTAGGTTTTTAGGTTCGAATATTTGGGTTATCCGTGAATGCATAGGTAGTAAGTTAACAGTCGCATAGAGAGCCGGTGGCCGAGAAGGTTAGCGTCGTTCGAATCCCAGCTACCCCTCGTCACAACCCGGGACGGCAGTGAAGCACGGCCTCCATTTCCTCCCCAAATTTCGAAAAAAACGCATAGTATGTCAAGTGATGTTAGAATTACTTCTTTACGCCTGTAAAAAACGTTGGCGTTTTTGCATCCTCACTACCGAAGGTAGGAAAGCTTTGTATTCGTGCAAGAGTCGAAAACATTGTATGTCTTCCAAAATGAAAATTTCCACTAGCGTTTTACGTTTCAGACATCAACGAACATTTCTGGTTCCATGTCTGTCTGTCTGTACGTCTGTGGTCAATTTCTTGTAAAGCCCATAACTACCCGAGATAGTGGTGGACATGGGCTGAAATTTGGAGGGTAGGTGCGGGTTGGGTCACAGATTATCTCTTACCAAAATCATTGAAAAATTACTGTAACCTTCGTCTACACACGCGGGAACATGAAATGTTGACCATTTCATTTTAATGGTTCTAACTACGCGAAAAATAGTCGTAGGAGTGCTGAAATTATGAGGGTATACGCGGGTTGGATCGCAGATGGTCCCGTATCAAAATAATTGAAATCTTACCGTAAATTTCTTCTGCGCATGCGCAAGCGTTAGATCCTCGTAGTGCCCATAAATACCCTGCAAATCATCGTAAAGCGGTGAAATGGAATGTAGATGGAGGTGAGGTGTTGAATGGTCTCAAATGCATGTAACATGATTTTATGACGAGTGTAAATACCTACCTACTCTCCGAAATGAGATGTGAATTAACAGAGCGGTTCTCGATTCCACAAGTTGGTCCAGTTAGTACCTATACCTATTGAGAATCAGAACATGATTGATTAAAGATGTAATCAAGTACGTTCACACAGCGTTAAGAGAAGAATTTGGGCAAAACGGGCTACATATTAAAATGGATCCGATTGAAATACTGAGAGATTACCATAAGTACCCGGCAATTAAAAAACGCTGCAAATCCCTGCACAACGGTTTATTATTTTGTACAGAATACCCTTCTTTTACAGATCACAGCTCTCTTTATAGATAACCCGTCTATATAATATGTACTAGTCTGTACATATTATGTAGATCGCCGACCCTCCGTAGGTTAGTACCTAACCCCGTACTCGTTACTAGGTACCTACCTAAATCACGAGTTAAATGTTGCTAAAATAATTCTTTCGATGACAATCAGTAACTAAAATGGCGAAAAGAAACGCAAATAATGAATTTTTGAAGGAGGCTGTTTTCTGTGGTCACCTCTTGTCAAGTATAATGAACCGTTGTGTAATAACTTGCCGATCAATAATACTTCAACGGTATGTCAAGTTGCAAAAGTACCGATCAACAAAATCCAGCCCCTTCTTGGTAGATGAACCGTTGTGTAATAATTTAACGTTATGTAATAATTTACCGGTGTGTAATAATTTGCCGTTGTGTAATAATTTATTGCGTAATAATTTGCCGTTGTGTAATAATTTACCATTGTTACATATCTCAGCTCTCCGTATAGATAACCCTTTATTATGTACTATTCTATACATATGATATAGATCGCACACCCTCCCTAGGTTAATACCTAACCCCGTACTCGTTACCAGGTACCTACCTAAATCACGAGTTAAATGTTGCTAAAATAATTCTGCCGATGACAAACAGTACAGCCTAACAAAAAGAAACACACACGTTCTGAAAAGAAATTGTTGATGAGGAGTGAAAAAACGCTGCAAATCCCTGCACAACGGTTTATTATTTTGTATAGAATACCCTTCTGTTACAGATCACAGCTCTATGTATAGATAACCCGTCTATATAATATAATATGTACTATTCTATGCATAATTATGTAGATCGCAGACCCTCCGTAGGTTAGTACCTAACCCCGTACTCGTTACTAGGTACCTACCTAAATCACGAGTTAAATGTTGCTAAAATAATTCTGCCGATGACAAACAGTACCTAACAAAAAGAAACACACATAATGAAGTTCTGAAAAGAAATTGTTGATGAGGAGTGAAAAAAGTTGCAAAAGTACCTACCAACAAACTCCAGCCCCTTCTACGTATGTATATGGTATAATGAACCGTTGTGTAATAATTTACCGTTGAGTAATGATTTACCGTAGTAATAATTTACCCATCAATAATACTTCAACGTTTGTTCAAGTTTCACTACCTACCAACAAACTCCAAAAGAGCCATCATTTTTCAAGCGAAATAATATCACAGAACAACCAACTCGACTTCATACTCCGCCAATATAATCAGGTGATCCCTACCAATGATTGGCCGTATTCACAAATTCCTATTGTGGGCGCGTCTCTGGTTACGAGATTTGGTTTGAATTGTATACAATTTCATTCACACTGGAGTCGAAAATGCCTGTCGGTGCAAACTTCGGGGCCTTACTGTGAACGAACGGCTGGACGTACGATGCTCCGGATGGTCTTAAAAAACTCGCAAGTTCAAGAACTATTTAAAACCGTAAAAATATTTACGTAAAAAAATGGTATAGGCGTTTTGAAAATTTCAACCCCTATTTTGAACCCCTTAGAGATGACTCACAGTAACGTCGATCTTCGAGGACCAACTAGACGCCGAACGGAACCTATAACCCGAATTTCATCAATTTTTTTTCATGGTAACTAAGAAAAGTGGCCCGTACGGCGTACGGCGTACGGTGTACGGCGTACGGCGGACAGACAGAAATATTTTTATTGCAGTTTTGGATTCTACATACCTTGAAACGTAAACCATCAAATTTTGAGGGGGGGTAAGAATTTTTTTTTTCATGCTCGATTCCAATGGTTCATTATTGAAAATAATAAACCAAAAGTTGCGAAGTACCTACCACCAAACTCCAGCCCCTTCTACGTAGATGGTATAATGAACCGTTGTGTAATAATTTACCGTTGAGTAATGATTTACCATCGTGTAGTAATAATTTACCCATCAATAATACTTCAACGTTTGTTCAAGTTTCACTACCTATCAACAAACTCCAAAAGAGCCATCATTTTTCAAATGAAATAATATCACAGAACAACCAACTCGACTTCATACTCCGAATATAAAATCAGGTGATCCCTAGCATTGATTTTATCTCAGGCCAATTTCCTATTGTCGGCGCGTCCCTGGTGACGAGATTTGGTCTGATGTATACAATTTCATTCACCCTGGTGTCGAAAATGCCTGTAGGTGCAAACTTCGGGGCCTTACTGTGAACGAACGGCTGGACGTACGGTGCTCCGGGTGGTTTAAATCTCCCAAGTTCGAGAACTATTTAAAACCGTAAAAAAATTCAAGTAAAATAAAGGTATAGGCGTTCTGAAAATTTCAACCCCTATTTTGAACCCCTTAGAGATGACTGACAGTAACGTCGAGCTTCGAGGACCACCTAGACCCCGAACGGAACCTATAACCAAAATTTCATCAATTTTGATTCATGGTAACTAAGAAAAGTGGCCCGTACGGCGTACGGCGGACAGACAGAAATATTTTTATTGCAGTTTTGGATTCTACATACCTTGAAACGTAAACCACCAAATTTTGAGGGGGGGTAAGAATTTTTTTTTTTTCATGCTCGATTCCAATGGTTCATTATTGAAAATAATAAACCAAAAGTCTGCAAATGCATGGATACTCCACCTGTCCATTGATTGAACCTACCGAACTATTCTATACGACCATGTGATTCAAGTGAGGAAGCTAGATATGCCTATTCGAATTGGCAGATGTTTTTTAGTTGCCGGGTACTTATTTCAATCGGATCCATTTTAAAATGCAACCCGTTTTGCCCAAATTCTTCTCTTAACGCTGTGTGGAGATACTTGATTACCCATGTTAATCAATCATCTTCTGATTCTCAATAGGTACTCAATAGGTATAGGTAATAACTGGACCAAGTTGTGGAATCGACAACCGCTCTGTTAATTCACCTCTCATTGTACCCAATAAGTCACTGCCTAGCTGAATTTCGGGGAGTAGGTAGGTATTTACACTCGTCATAAAATCATGTTGGTATTTATGCAAGAGGATGCCCCTCACAGTGCACCAATATGCCTCTTATAATTGATCAGAAAGCTTTTGTTTCCTCGAAATCCATTATCGCACGTAAATAAGCCCATAAATGCGGGTTTCCCGTAATTTATTTATACCGAACAAGTTCAACCGAGATCTATCTTACTCACATCCTACTGCAGTGACAACCCACGCATTTATTTTATTTTATTTATCTATTTATTTATTTTTTAAAGGTGCAGTTTGAGAGTGTTGCTGCATAATATTTTGAATTTACGTCTGACATTCGTAGCTGTTTTACTGAGTGTTCATAAAGATTTAATGACTTGATTAACTGCCTGTGGTGGATAGTCGGCAGGATATAATCGGCAGATTATATCCTGCAGGATAGGCAGATTATATCCTACAGTATCGGCAGATTATATCTGCAGTATCGGTGAGGCAGGAGTATCCATCTACATGATGTTCCATACTAATTCAAGTTTATATCAATATAATCAACTTCGGGAGTGTTGTAAAAAGGTGTCGGTATGTATAGATTAAAAATATATTGAAAACTCGGCGCTGCGCGCCTCGGCGGGGGCTTCGCCCCCTGCACCCCCGGATGACTTCCGCTTAAAGCCTGACGGCTAAAATGTGGTGTACCTGACCCTTCAGGTTTTTGTCCCCCTCGCTGTATTATTATATAAGATCGGCTGTTTCTTACCAACCGAGTGACAACCAAACAAGCGTCATTGTTTACTATCCATTTACAACATTCATTTATATAGTTATATTATGAAACTAGGATATAAATACCAAGAACAAATACGAAATACATTCGTGATAAATCAAGAGCTTTCCAATGAATGGAAAACGATTTTTGTCCGATGAAAATGAAAGAAGTTTCATTTCCCTAGCAACTACTCGGTTGTAAGTGAAAATCATTGTTAAAATACGCGCTACTTTTGTCTCACTATTTGGTCTCACTTTTTCCTGTCGCTTTTCGGCGGGGGGTCCCATCGCAAAAACCTGAAGGGTCAGGTTAAAATTGAATGAAGAAAAATTCGTACTATTTGAAAGTTGCAGTTCAACAATCAAACTATGGCATGGAGGAATACCCAACTGTAATGTTGACGCCACTTCGTGCCAGTTGGTAATTTTGGTTGGTAATGAAACCAAGTTCATACCTACGTATTTTAAATTTCTCACCACTTGAACACTTGAAAGCATCGAATGCGATTCGAAAGAAAAATCAGCAAATTTTAGACACAGGGGTACCTACTCCTTGTTAGTAAAAAACACTGTCTAAAATTGTATGCTCCATAAGTACTCGATCTGTATGCATTGCTGCCACGGGGATTCGTGACTACTACTTCGGCACGAGTACTTTGCCTTCCGTTGGATATTATTTACACTCCGATTGGGGCCACTGAGTGATTGAATGTAGTGTAGGTACTTTGTTTCTAATTTATTTGAAGTGGTAGGGGTCTTTCATATCACGACTTTCTCATCGTTCTTTCATAATATCATTCGCATCATCCATCTGGACTAAATTAATTTGAGTTCAGGAGTTTAGTATAGAGAGTGAAAAGCTTATTTCCTTTAGAAGTGGGTCTGTGTTGGTAAATAGTAGATAATTGTTAGATCACAGCGATGGATGGAGGCACACTCGTCATACAACGTCGTTAGTTGAAGAGGGTAGTTTGAATTCACTCACGAAATATTTTAATTACACCATTCATATAATAAGAATCATCTGTTCAGAATCACCCAAAAATGAAGAACAGGAAGATTTTTAAATTGTAGCTAGGTAGGTATATATATATGCTCGTTGGACTATTGGAAATAAATGTTAGTCAGGTAGGTATATGTAGGTTTTGATTATTTTTTTTCTGTAAACCTTATCATTGCATTATATCGACGAACATAGCGAATTCTAGCGGGCGGTTGCCGTATCAAGCTCGCAAATCTTGCGGCCACCTGTTGAAGCTGGGAGGTTGACGACTTCCCCAGCAGATCGCTCTTGCTGATACTCCAACCCCTGTCAGATGTACTCCCTTATCTTCATTCAGAGCAGTTCAGGGGTTCTCCTCATGGAAAGCTTGAAGCGGGTCCAAGGGCGTCGAGCTAGGGGGCGATAAAATGAACACCTTAGATATTATGTACCTGTACCTATATACTCATAAATAGTTTATTATGTTCCTTTCAACTCATGCAATTATCCTAAATCTAGATGTTGGTTACCATGAGAACTTGCAATTTTTCAGCAGTTCGACCGCCCCAACATGTTTTCATCACTTGAAGGTTTTCCTTAAATGTATCTACAAATTCAGTATTTTCGGAACCGGTGGGTATCGCTCATTATAGTTGATTACTTACCTATAACTACCTTCCCTCATGATCTGAATCACTGTAGGTATATTTGTTAACGGTGGATGCGTCAGTCTACTACCTATGCTTCGCAAAATCAGCATTAATTCGATCAGACTTGACCAATTGATGTACTAGAACTAGATGGTCTTCATGGATCATAGACAACAACCAGGTTGTTTTCCCCACCCCCTTGCCCTTGCCGATAAAAATCAACCCGATCTGATTCCCACTACTGCATTGATATCAAGAGTTCAAATTGAGGTGCCCATACTCTGGCTGTTTCAGTGAAATCGAACCTTTCAGATGTCCAGTTATTTTAGCACGATTCGGAAGTTTCCACCCGCCACCGAAATACCAACTGTACCCCTTCCCACCAGGAACAGTTACAATTCGGATGACCTAATTTATGTGATGCTGAACTGCTTTGAAGTCATTCTCCACGTTTCATTTTGATCGGAATCCCTTGATATTTTAGAACTATTTGGTGGTTTCCCCCCTCTTCTCTCTCGGTCCAATTTTGGAAATTCTGAAGGTATCAGATTTCAATTTTTACTGGGTAGGTACCTTTGACATACCTATTCCTTAATTTTCGTCTAAGAGATTAGATTGATCCGTTCACCAGTGGTGTACGAACGAAGCATACAGACCTGACTTTGAGATAATGGTGCTGATCGTCTTCAATTGGCATGGAACGGAATAGAAACAAGCAATGTCGTCTTTCTAATCAATATGCGGATATAATTACAATTTTATTAATATACATGAATATATTTATTATCAGTTGAAGAAAAACATGAGTTGAACTTTCCAAGAAAGGCCAACATGGCTTTCATACTAGTATTTAGTTTAGTGTAATTTAGTATTTAGTTTGTGTTTAGTTTTTACGTGGGTAGATTTGAATTCTAAACATCAGCTATAGTCTGTTTAAGAACATACGGTCGTAGGTATAATCTTGTATGCTCGTAACCGTAAGTGGAACAAACTTTCAGTTTTCTTCGGAATGTTTCTCGGTATACGTGGGAACTACAGCAGCAAACCGTATTCCGCGTCGAGCCTTTTCCTTTGTACGTGTTATATATAGGCTGACCCATGATGTAACCCAATTTACGTTTCGGCACATTTTGTTCCGTTACACGGAGTCGCGTGAAACGTGTTCCCAACTCGGGTATGGATTTCCTCGTATACGTACTCTCATGTGCCACATGCAGTAAGCAAATCATTTATTGGAGGACTTCTTACGGATACAACTCAATCTTGCCTCTGCAAAGGAAGAGAACTGCGCGCCAACCATTCTTTTGTTAGAATCGAACATCGATCCCGTGTCCCAGGAATGTACCTTTTTCGGTGAGGTACTCAGTAATAGAATGCGATAGATAAATATTTTCTCTTCAGAACCCTTTTGAATGATTCTTATTTTCTTACCATTTATTCTTATTTTCTTCCATAACTGGAGGTTCTGCAGTTTCTACTTTGTTGTTTGGCGGTCTCTCCAGTTTTCACAGAAGACCACGGTTTTTATTTAGACAGGAATTTCGCTAGCTTAGAGCTCGTAGATACGTTTGAATGCCATCATGACTAATGAATCCAATAGGCATCGAGCCAAAGTTGTAGCATGGTTCCATGCTTTAATTTGAGATTGTTCCTCTCCTCTTTCATACAATGCGGTATGCGCGCGTATTTATTTTATTTTAAAAATGAAAGTCTATTCCATACTGAGAATTACCTATGACACCAACCGCATCCTACAATAAGTAGTTCTTTTACTGTAATTTTTCAAATATTCCAAAAGTTCATTGCACCCCTCTCGCCTGGGCGGGACCCCCTGCCTGTGGCTTCAGAACTACTGAAAAGAAGCAGAAAAAGAACTGCTTAGATACATAATAGTAGGAAAATGCGGTTGGTGTCAAAATTCTCAGGATGGACTTTCATTCAAAAATAATATAAACTACTTTTGTGATCCATGCGTATACCCCCACTGGGTAAGAATAATAAGAGGGAGCCATCCTAATCTGCTGAGTGAGCGCTGAGTTCAAGTAGTTCATCTCCTTTTCAATCCTCCATGCTGGAAATCACTATGCTTGCTATTTACCTTAGGTTCTATGAAGTACCTTCTTAGGAGTCTGTAGGTTCCTCAGTTAGTAGGCTCATTTCTCTTCTATATTCAACTTTCGTAATTTCACATGAAGCATCACAAATAGCTTGATCAGCAGATCAGTAGTGACATGTGGCATGTTTCGTGCTGTAGGTAACCTCGATCCTGGGAGGCGCGGCGCCAAGTTTGGTTTAACACTGTCACTATCTCGAAGGTCCCTACAACTACTGTTTGAAAACACTGCGTCTACTTTGGGTTATACCTCATCAAGTTTCAGACTCATTATATTTAAATCCAACCCGCACCCTCCAAAATTCCAAAGCCGTTTCTTTCGCACCCCTCACCCGACATAATACCCCTTTCTGAAAGTTATTAACTTTGTTTTTACCCCCTCCTCCACTCTAGCTCTCAAAGCTAATCCTATTACGAGATATTCGGGACTTGCCATTTCTCCTCCGACGCCTGTTGGGTCATCTCCTTTGTTCTTTAGTGCCTTCAAGTGTAACCGTTCAGAGAGAAGAAAAATATACCCCAGGGAGACAGGGATGAAGGGATGCTGCTATTGACTAATCTACTTGAAACACTCCACAACGACTTCCTGTTTTTCCTTTACTACTCTCATTTTCCAATTACCCCTCTTTCTTCATTTTATTATTTTCAGTACCTAATAAATTAACCCCTGGAATCGAGTGAAAACATCCCCCCCCCCCCTTTCCGAGAAGTACCTGCTAACAAATATTTGAAATCACCTCACCTACTATCCTTGAACTCGAAGAATGTCCCAGAACAACAAACTCGATTTCGTAAATCCAAGCGTGACTAAATAAGAAATATGGATAATAGAATAGGTGCTGTTGTTATCTGAATTCACGACCCGCCACTATATTTACGCCCTTTATGGAGTTGCAGTGTTTTCGTAGTTAGCAAAACTTAAAAGCGATACGTGTTTGTATCATCTTTGTAAATTAAGAGAAGTTGAATACAAAATAATGTGATGTAACTGGGATGAAATGAGGTCTACCAGTGTTCAGTCGTAATATTATTTTTGCTGTGCGACGTTTCTGCCAAAGACTTTGGCCCTGTTTGTGTAGTTGTAAAGCTTGGTGAGCGAACTGCACAGGAGCTGGTGTACCAAGTTACAGCTGGATGACTAGAGCCAAAATCTTTGACCCAGAAACGTCGCATAGTAAATAATATCACGAACTAAACGAACTAAATCACTCGCGACGAAATCGTGGAAACCCATTTCAAAGAAAAACGGAGTTATTGAAAAATAGTCTATTTCCACTAATACACGAAAAACGCAAAAAACACTGTTATACCGGTTTCGGTGATCAAACCATCGTCAGTAACACACAATAACTGTTATTGTGTGTTACTGACGATGGTTTGATCACCGAAACCGGTATAACAGTGTTTTTTGCGTTTTTCGTGTATTAGTGGAAATAGACTATTTTTCAATAACTCCGTTTTTCTTTGAAATAATATCACGACTATATACTGTTACCTCGTTTCATCCCAGCTGGAGTTCAGTCAGTCTTCGGAATACATAAATATATTTGTGTTAAGCATGATAACTGTGTTGCAGTTCAACAGTTTAATTCACGGTCATAGTTTTTGTTTCACACTTCAAGATGTTAACCTGATTATTATGAACAAACAACTGGTGGAACATCTCCGGTCTCGTTCCAGAACAAAACTAGGTATGTCATTGCATTGAAAGCCTGTCGAGTTACATGGCGTTTTAAGATTGTCCACCTCTTCATGTTGGTTGTTGGTACGACAAGTTTCCAGGATCGTCCTCAGTGCCTTCATTTTGAAAGTATACAGCTGTATGTACACGGCGGACAGGCTGGTTTTTTTTTCAAATTTGAATTTTTGATCCTAATTTATCTTGAAATGTAAACAGATGTTGAGAGGGTATCACAATTTTTTGTTTTTAATCGATTCCAAGGTTCATTACTGAAAATAATAAGCCAAAACAGACCCCAGGGAGACTGCGGTGAGAGGATGCTGTTATTGATTAATCTGTTTACTTGAAACTCTCTCACCACCTTCTTTTACTAGGTTTTTTTAATCTCTTGTTTTTCTTTCTTTTTTCAAAATTTTCGATAGGATACCTACTACGTAACCTTATAATTGTTTTTTTTTCTGGGTTATTCCGCCATTCCCCAGCTCGAAGCCGCTTTATTAATTAGAACGAAGCCAATCATAATATTATTTTTACCCTTCGGAGCAGCAGAGGATAATGTAGTCGGAATTACGCTTCTTCCCATCCAATTCTAAAGGAATAGTGTAATACTGCTAATACCTATATCGAATTGAGACTCTGCAAACAAGCTCGAGATGCGAGCACCTTGTACGAGAGATGATAAGAATCGGCTTACATAAATGATTAAGGTTGTGGAAGGGTAGGATGATATACAGACTGGTACTAGGCTGATGGAAGAGTATGTTAATCACCGCGTACCAGAGTCTTGAAAGAACGTTAAGTACGGCATAGACCTCGATTAGGGCCTGTCTTTCTAGTTGACGTGTTAGGAGGTTTTACACTCGTCATTTGTACAAGCAGAGGGAAACCTGTCTGTAACAAACAACCTGGCGTATTTGATTTGGAGGTTTGTATTTGAATTGGATTTTTTGTATTATTTGATTTATTTGATTGGAGATTTGTATTTGACTTGGAGGTTTTCCAAGTCAAATACAAAATTTTGCTTAGGTACGCACTTGGATAAGTCCAATGCTGGTGAAATTCATGTGGGCCTAACCCACTTACTCTTCAATTCCCAAGCCCGTATTTCTTCGAATAGTTATGTGCGTGGCATGGATTTGCAGTCACACAGACAAGCACAGAGTCAAATTTGTGCAGAAAAGTAAAACGCAAAACGCGAGTAATAATTTCGAATTCGGAAGGCAAATACTTCCCTCCAAAAACACTCACAGGCGTTGGTCGACTCGGTTGCAAAAATTGATTGATGGATCACTTAGGTGACGGGCCCCAAGAAAGTTTGCGTGAAACCCAAATCTGAATGTTTTCCAGTCATGCTGCATGACCGTATTTATAAGTGATGCCCAGAACCGAGTTGGTATTTTATGTGCATCTGTTCTGTGCTTCAGGAAATGTTATTTGTACCTAGGTACTGTATATGGCAAAATAAAAATCTGAATCTGAATTTTCAAGTTGGTGAGTTTCAGCTACTTTCGACAAGTTTTCGCAATTTTCAAATCTCAACCCGCTTTGTTTTGGAAAAAATATTTATTTGGGGGGGGGGGGGGGGGGGGGGGACTCACGTAATCCTACTGAAACTTTTGGACCCATTGCAATAGCGTTTTCTCGTCGATCATGATAAAACGGAGCTGTCACATGGCGCCAAGAACGTGTGGTGGGGTTGGGTCAAATATGTGGAGAATTATTGTTGGACGTGACCACTGTTGTAATGCTGATAGGTTAATATATCTAACCTTTGGCGTTCCATTTGTGACGGATAAAGCTATATGTTCACACAGGCGGGTGATGTGTATATAGCCATAACATCAAAGGGCTGTGTTAGCTCCCTGCCAACATCTATGGGTAACAACAGGTCATTGGTCGATTGGTTGGCCTTGATTCGATAGCACCTATTCCTTCCGTATTGGATTCCTACAAGGTACAAAATCATAAATAAAATGTTTATTTGTGGTTTTGTACCTACAGGTATTCTCTTCACGGCCCGACGATGACGTCCTTACATAAAGAATATAAGGAAAATGCTTATGTTCATCAATTCAAGTTCACGTTAAATATGATGAATGGAAGGCAGTCCAACCTCAACTCTTGAACCATCGAAATTAGAAATATAATGTAGCTGCTATGGTTTCATAGATATGGACCGAATGAAACTGTTTATTATGTTGGTACATATACAGCATGGGCACAAGCTTAATTCTAGGACATTATGGACTTGTTTTTACTAGGTACAGTAGCGGAATGAGGGTTTTGGTTCAGTATCTGATAAACTTTTCTGTGAAACTCGTCATCTAGACGGTGCTGGATCGGGGTGTATTTTTGTTCGTACCTAGAGTTTCATACAGTGCGCATCAGTTACCATTCTCAGCTGCGCTTCAACATTCACGTTTATTCATAAATGGTTGATCTAGTACCTATACTAACCATAACTTCCTTCACGAGACCAGTAGTGTTTCCAGTTCATGTTAGGTATTACAGTACCCTGAAGGAATTACATAGTACACCTGTATGAAGTCACAGAACCGTAGCAAAAAATTGTTTCAGTTAAACTGACCTCTGGTTGTGTGTTCTAGTTGTGTCTTCTGGTTGTGTGTAGTATATCGCTATATTTATGTTTTTTTTTATTGTCTGTTACAGGTATGTCAACCAATGGTCATGATGTTCAAGTGTGAGTACCCTTCAATCATAGTGTGTTACTTAGACCTACAGATTTACCTACGTGTATCCGTAGGTGATATATTATGCACATAATTTACTTTACTGCCACATACTCATGCCTCATATATAATATGTTAATGGTAGTACTACTTGTGTACCACTTATACATTCTAGATTATCCTACACTCAGTTTTTGTTGCTTTGCTAGTACAGTGAAGTTACACGCCATCACGGTTTGCCTACCATTGTTGTAAATTGTATTGCCTAGTGTAACAATAGGTTTCTTCGCAACGACGGTTATCTGACCGTCAGAAAGGCGTTGGGCCGATCGCAGTGATTCTCGGACTGTTTTCTGACTTTGTAGTATCTATAACCGGATGTTTATAGTGTTTTCCTGACTGTCCAAAGCCAGTTTTCTGATCGTCATTCCAGTAGAAAATAGGGCGGACGAGAACTGACTATCTCGATTCCCAATCATTATCAAACTCAAACACTTCTCAAACCTTTATCAAGATGGTATTCAATAATGAGTGGTTTGTTACGGTTTTCTAGGAGTCAGCTAACCGTCAGAAAAAGTCAGTGCGAACAAACGCTATGTAATCACTGTAATGATTGGGTTAGCGATTAAAATGGTCAAGGGTCAATATTTTCCCCCTTTTTTATGTTTCCACGTCTACGTCAACCACGATTCCTATAAATATGAAAAAATTCAGATCCGCCCTGCATGTCTGGCATTCAGTATTGAGTCAGGGGTTTTGCAGTATTAAAAAGCCTCTGCTTCATCTCCGACCGAGCCTCATCCCCCACGGGAGAGCAAAGTTGTCGGAAACTACCAGTAATTCGAAGTGTATAATATTCCTTTTGAGCAATATATAGTGACAGGGAGAATCGAGGTAGATACCTGATAACCGCATAAATCATGTATAAGAGTGAGTGTAACCCGCTTTGATCCAGCTTTACCTTGATGGGAAAGCGATGACGGTAATTTTAATGAAGGAATCTTATTCACCACCAAACTGTGATTATTCTCCTGTTAGCAAAATCTGTATTCGTATTGAATAGGTCACTTCTATGTTGCGTCAGATTTGATAGTCGAAAGTGCATAGAGATTACAAAAACTGTTGGAAGCAAATTTCAAGTATTATTGTTGATTCATTCAAAATTCATGCTGACGGCCAGTGTCAGTGACGTCATCCATTCACGTGCAGTCTGACTGTGTAAACAAGGTGCACAAGGAACTGGTGTGCAAGAAGCAAGGAATCGTGTCATTTACGATCGGAAATGTCTCATGGCAATCTTTTATAAACCCTTAGTTTCATGTTTTCGGAAGTTTTTTCCGTATATCACATTTTTTTCACATGAAACTTTCCGAAACACCCATTTTTAAAGTTACGAAAAGCAGTTGATGGCCATGATTAAAAAGCTCGTTGAATTTCCTTTCCGATTATGCTAATTTGAAGAACTTTTGAGTGATCTGAACCGCTGAAAATCTCGCTTGGAAACCGGAATTTGGCGAATCTCAGAAAACACTTCAAAGCGCTCAAGGTCGGAGAGGACAACACAAATTCCCACTTGCCGGCGACAGGAAAAAACTTCCTCAGGATTTGAGCTCCCCAATTGTGTGGTCATTTTTAAATTTACTGTACTAATTGATGGAGAAAATGGCGTTTGAATATTAAAAAACGCTGCAAATCCCTGCACAACGGTTTATTATTTTGTACAGAATACCCTTCTGTTACAGATCACAGCTCTCTGTATAGATAACCCGTCTATATAATAAAATATGTACTATTCTATACATATTATGTAGATCGCAGACCCTCCGTAGGTTAGTACCTAAACCCGTACTCGTTGTGTAATAATTTGCCGTTGTGTAATAATTTACCATTGTTACATATCACAGCTCTCCGTATAGATAACCCTTTATACAGGGTGTATCAGATAAGGTGCGCAGTACTTCACCCACGTATTCTACAACCAATTTCCAACAAAAAGTGCCTCATAGCAATTTTTTTTATCTCGCTTAGTTTTTGAGTTATTTCACTTCTAAGATTTTTTCGTGTTTTTGACCTTGTCTCAGCAAAACGGCTGTAACTCACTAATAGTATTATGTAAAGTAAAAGTTGAGGATACCGTTGGAAAGTGCGTTAAATTTCCTATCTTTCAAGCGCCAAACCGATTTTTTTGCTCACATCGAGTTGGCGAAAAATCACTCTACAAAGCAAACTTCAAGAAAATTTGAAAAAAGAAGGTTTTTCAAACGTTCAGTACTCCACTCTAATCTGCATTTGATCAGGTGCCTGTAGCTTAAAAAATGCGCCAAAAGGTGAGCTTTCGAATGGTATATCAAAAACAATTTTTACTATTTTATTTGGTCGAGAAAACCTCGTTTGAATGCAAAAAACAGCGAAGCAAGTCGAGGTTTTTGACGCTTGGTAATGGGCCAAGCAGAATTCCCAAGACGCGGTGACAGAGTGATGTGGACTGATGAGGCCACATTTACACGGGCTGGGATGTTCAATCATCGTCAACAGCCACATTTGGGCCGAAGAAAATCCTCATGGGACCCATGTGTCCCAATACAATATGATTTTCGGGCAAACGTGTGGGCTGGAATGACCCGAAATCGTATGATTGGTCCTGTTTTGCTGCCTGACCGGTTAAACGGCAATTCTTTTCGTAACGTGAGTAAAGACTGTTTCCCATACTTTCTCTTTATCATACTCTCTGCCAAATATCATGTTCTGAACCCATCAAGCTAATAAAACCACACTTAATTCTTGCAGTTGCTAGAAAATGAAGTGTTAGAATTCCTCGATGATATGCCTCTGGTGGAGAGAATGAATCTCTGGTTTCAAATGGACGGGTGTCCGGCCCACAGAACTCGAGCAGTAAGGGAATGGATGAACACCAACTTTGAAAACAGGTTAGAAACTGAAACCCCCTGTTCGTCATAATGCACATTAAAAGAAAAAGAATTTTCCACTCAACATAAGGAAAAATACGTTGAACGATTTTTTTAAAGCATTCATTTAACTTTCAAATTTCTCATAGGTGGATCGGTCAGTATGGACCCGTCCGGTGGCCCCCGCGCAGTCCTGACCTCACTCCGATGGACTATTACCTCTGGGGGAATCTCAAAGCAAAAGTGTACGACGTCAGGATTGAGTCGAGAGATCATCTCATTCAAAGAATAATGGATTGCGGAGATCAAATGAAACAAATCCGACGAGAGCTTCGAAGTGCTGTTGATGCAATGCGCAAAAGGACACATTTGTGCATTCAACAAAATGGAGGCCATTTTGAAAATTTACTGTAATTACGGATTAGAAAATGCTTGCACAAATTTAAAACTGCACCTTAGAAGATAAAACAGATTTTGTTCGTAAAAATTCCTACTTATTTGAAACCCATTACCAAGCGTCAAAAACCTCGACTTGCTTCGCTGTTTTTTGCATTCAAACGAGGTTTTCTCGACCAAATAAAATAGTAAAAATTGTTTTTGATAAATCATTCGAAAGCTGACCTTTTGGCGCATTTTTTAAGCTACAGGCACCTGATCAAATGCAGATTAGAGTGGAGTACTGAACGTTTGAAAAACCTGATTTTTTTAAATTTTTTCGAAGTTTGCTTTGTAGAGTGATTTTTCGCCAACTCGATGTGAGCAAAAAAAATCGGTTTGGCGCTTGAAAGATAGGAAATTTAACGCACTTTCCAACGGTACCCTCAACTTTTACTTTACATAATACTGTTAGTGAGTTATAGCCGTTTTGCTGAGACAAGGTCGAAAACACGAAAAAATCTTAGAAATGAAATAACTCAAAAACTAAGCGAGATAAAAAAAATTGCTATGAGGCACTTTTTGTTGGAAATTGGTTGTAGAATACGTGGGTGAAGTACTGCGCACCTTATCTGATACACCCTGTATAATATATGTACTATTCTATACATACCTATGATACAGATCGCACACCCTCCGTAGGTTAGTACCTAACCCCGTAATCGTTACTAAGTACCTACCTAAATCACGAGTTAAATGTTGCTAATACAATTCTGTCGATGACAAGCAGTAACTAAAACGGCAAAAAGAAACGCACATATAATGAAGTTCTGAAGGGAACTTATTGATCTGGAGTGAAAAAAGTTGCAAACGTACCTACCAACAAACTCTAGCCCCTTCTACGTAGATGGTATAATGAACCGTTGTTAATAATTTACCGTTGAGTAATGATTTACCATCGTGTAGCAATAATTTACCCATCAATAATACTTCAACGTTTGTTCAAGTTTCACTGTCTATCAACAAACTCCAAAACAGCCATCATTTTTCAAATGAAATAATATCACAAAACAACCAACTCGACTTCATACTCCGCCTATAAAATCAGGTGATCCCTAGCCATGATTTTATCTCCGGCCAATTTCCTATTGTCGGCGTGTCCTTGGTGACGAGATTTGGTCTGATGTATACAATTTCATTCACCCTGGTGTCGAAAATGCCTGTCGGTGCAAACTTCGGGGCCTTACTGTGAACGAACGGCTGGACGTACGATGCCTCGGGTGGTCTTAAAAACCTCCCAAGTTCGAGAACTATTTAAAACCGTAAAAAAATTCACGTAAAATAATGGTATAGGCGTTCTGAAAATTTCAACCCCTATTTTGAACCCCTTAGAGATGACTGACAGTAACGTCGAGCTTCGAGGACCAACCAGACCCCGAACGGAACCTATAACCCAAATTTCATCAATTTTGATTCATGGTAACTAAGAAAAGTGGCCCGTACGGCGTACGGCGGAAAGACAGAAATATTTTAATTGCAGTTTTGGATTCTACAACCTTGAAACGTAAACCATCAAATTTTGAGGGGGGGTAAGAATTTTTTTTTTTTTTTTCATGCTCGATTCCAATGGTTCATTATTGAAAATAATAAACCAAAAGTGGGTTTTCAAAAAAAGGAAATCGAGTGTTTTAGTGTGGTATTATAAGACTCTACTCGACCAAACCATGACCAGGGAACTTAGATGTATAGTTTTCCACATAATTTTTGACTGTGAGTGAGTCGAATGGTAACACTGATTCATTCCGACTGATAATTGATTTTCCGAAAAAAGTTGTGCATTTTTGACATATCAATACGTCCGACCAGTTTCCTTGCTTTACTTGTGTTTATTGAATTTCCCAAATAATTATGGTCAGATATATCGTGATTATCCAAATGGAAGTTATCCAAATCGGAGGAGTTAATATGTCCAGAAGTGCAATTTTTTCTTCGAAACATTGGCTATCGAAAATGTGGACTTCAACCGTCCATAAGCAAGTTCCTCCAGTAGAAGCAAGCATCTCATTGACAGTTCGGACACACTCTATTCACCCATGGTTTGCCACATTACATCACAAACCAGCCGTTGCCACACCCATGTTTTACCTCATGGCTTCGCAAACCAGCCCCTGCCACACCCCTGGTTTACTACGCGACTTCGCAAACCAGCCATTGCCACACCCCTGGTTTACTATGTGACTTCACAAACCAGCCGTTACCACACTTATGTTTTACCTCATGGCTTCGCAAACCAGCCATTGCCACACCCATGTTTTACCTCACGGCTTCGCAAACCAGCCCTTGCCACACCCATGGCTTACCCCACCCATGGTTTACCCCATGACTTGGCAAACCAGCCATTGCCACACCTATGGTTTACCACATGACTTCGCAAACCAGCCATTGCCACACCTATGGTTTACCACATGAATTCGCAAACCAGTCATTGCCTCACCCATTTTTTACCCCAAGACTTCGCAAACCAGCCATTGCCACACCCCTGGTTTACTACGTGACTTCGCAAACCAGTCCTTGCCACACCCCTGGTTTACTACGTGACTTCGCAAACTAGCCCTTGCCACACCCGTGGTTTACCCCATGGCTCCGCAAACCAGCCATTGCCACACCCAAGTTTTACCTCATGGCTTCGCAAACCAGCCCTTGCCACACCCGTGGTTTACCTCATGGCTTCGCAAACCAGCCATTGCCACACCTATGGTTTACCACATGAATTCGCAAACCAGCCATTGCCACACCTATGGTTTACCACATGACTTCACAACCCAGCCATTGCCACACCCATGGCTTACTACGACTTCACAAACCAGCCATTGCCACACCCATGTTTTACCTCATGGTCGCAAACCAGCCATTGCAACACCCATGGTTTACCGCATGTTTTCGCAAAACATCCGTTGCCACATCCGTGGCTTCCCAGATGACTCCGCAAACCATTGGGTCTTGAGCTATCAGTCTCTTAAAACTGATTCGAACCCAGTCTCTGATACTGATGCGGCGAAATTCATGTGGGACCAACTACGTCCTAACCCCGAACTGCAGTCAAAATTTGAGCCAATTTGGACAATTGGGTCGTGAGTTATGACGGTTCGCATTAATGCATACACACACACACTTACACACCACACATACACAGGTACTGAACTACTTGAAAGAGCTGAAATTTCCTCCTTTTTTCGGCGGATTCGTGTCTAGCGTGGTCGAAAATGTGGAAATCCGCTTTTACCCTCAGAATAATCACAATTTGTCTAAAAAGTGTAAAACGGAAACATGAGGCCTTGGCCACTTCTGAGGGGCCGAGCCTAAAAATTAATAGGTTTAGCGCCAATTACCCTAAGGTGTAACCATTGATATACATTTTGCCCGCCAAACGAGATTATTTCCGTTGAAAAGTCTCCCTCCGGAGACAGTCTCTTCCAGCTGTCTCCCGTGTTCGATTGAATGTGTTACTGAATAGCTCCCATATACCTGTATACTGTTTTTAATGAACAATCGACTTGCTTTATGAGATGAAAAAAGATACGCGATCAAAATGAACTATAACTGATTAAAGTGACCGATGTGGTCCATACAAGATATCACAAAACCGAACAAACGAGAAATGAGAAAGAATGATTATCTCTTTCAAGAAAAGAGATAGAAAATTCCAAGATGGCCGCCAATTATATATTTTAGAAGTTACTGAATAACCCTGTCATGGATAATATAAAAATCTCTTTTTGCCAAAAGAGAGAGTGTGACGGAAAAGAGATAACTCGTTTGGTTAGTTAATAGGCCCCCATTTCCTTCCTCATAACCTCCGTTTCCCCCCGCCCCCCCCCCCCCACCATTCTGTCCCCTGCTAAACAGCGATGACAGACATTTCAAGCTCCCCGCCAAACAGTGTTAAAACGGGTGGTTAGAGGGGAAAGGAACAGGTGTCTATAAATATGCACATCCAAGAGCGAGTTGCGAACCTAGGAGCATGCTACTTTGGCGGGCAGAAGGGATTTCCATCCGTTTTGCGGTTGGAGAGGTTTTCTTTGCGGGTAAGTTTTTACGAGTGGGGTCGTTTTTGCGGGTAGACTGTTCACGTCCCAAAACGACCGCTGTGTGGCGAGGCAAACTCTCCACCCATCAACAACAGTCATCCATTTCCCCACCCATCCACACACCCAGGGAGGGAAAGAAAGTCAACAAGTGGACTCCCCCCCCCCCCCCCCCACCAAATCACCCCAAATAACCCATCGGAACTGCTCTTCCCATCGCGCCCGGTTTTCCTCTGGGAACCTCCTCTCCAGCGTACGCGTTCCTTGGGCCTTCTGCGCTTGCGCCGGACCCGTTGGCGCCAGGACTCCCTCCCGTTCGACTCATCAGTACACTCCCGCCTCCCCGTTCCATTTGGTTTGTTTGTGATCGTACTTTTTTAAAGGTGCGCCCTCCCCCGCGTCGTATTTTTTCCGTTTCGACTTCCAGAATCGATTGATTGGGTGACGTAATTGATTATTTAATAATCACCTCAACGGCCTACCCACGTGCCCCACCATTCCACCTCCAACAGGTGTTTTTACCTTCCAGGCAAGTACATGATAAATATTATCAAATTTACTACAAATAAGATTTATTTACGACCCTCCATCAACTGTTACATAAATCTCATAAAAAATATGAGCAACAGTCGGACTTGGACTAATTTAATGTTTTTGGTAGGTACTTCTGGTACCTACCTATATATTTACATTTGGCCTGCATTTAATACTGTTTGGTTCATCATTATATTTATAATTGAGTTATTCAAAGGAAAACGAATCATAAACATATTTTTATAACTGTCTGCTATTTAGGAGGTAAACACTGCCCAGTCAAATTCTTTCAGAGTGAGAAACCCATATTTAATATACCATAATTTAATCATTAATGAACTCTGTAAGAAAAATTATGAAATATATCTGAGTAATTATAAATTTATTTATTTATTTTTATTTTTTTTCCATCTCAAGAAAAATGTATGAAAACCCGTCTTATAAAAGGGAGACATGGCAAAAACGAAGCAGCATTCAAATTTGCAGAACTAACAACCAGAGCGAACTAGTAGCGTCAAGGAGGGCTGGATTCAAAGCCAATGGTACAGTTCAGGATTTATGGTCCAAGTCCGACTGTATTGGATTTAGTTGATGAGTTGTATGACGAAAAACGTTCCAAATTCCAAAAAACAGACAGCAGTTTTTCCGTTTGTAGACGTAGGTACCTAAATTAGGACGTATATAAATATGTCCTATCAGGTCCTGAAGTCTATTGGCGAGAATTATTCCTACTTTTTATCAGTAGCTCTTATCAGCAAAGTTGATAAAAAGTAGTAGTTGAATTGATGGTCGGAGTAAAAAGGTTCTTCGTACAGTGCTTTTTCCTGAACAATATCAGATTTGTTTTTTGGAACGCTTTTACTGTTTTTAACCTTGTTAAATCTCGTTACATACCTACCTAACTTTTTTTGTACTCGTCCATTATTGTTATTGTAATAGTACCTATCTTGTTAGTTTCCTCGTTAAAAATTGGAAGGAGCTATGACCTAAGTTAATATTTCATACCCCGAACAAGGACGGGGAACGGAGAACTTCGTTGGACCCCGATCTTAGAGGTTCGTCGTAAGCAGAAAAACAAACAGTGTTAGTCTCCCCCCCCCCCCCTCCCCCCCCAAGGGCCCTTTAGCCTTATCGAAAATAATTTGCTTCGTTTTCAAAAATCATAGTAAACTATTGAAGTCATCATTACCCTACAGAGAGTCGGTAACAGTAACGTTTTAGAAATCACGCGGCCTATGGGAATTATCAGATTGCATTGCTTGTCAACATCATGAGGTCATGACCTGTTGGAAGATAGTTCCTAACTGCAGTCGCACATGGTACAGGTGCATTCATCTCTCATAAAATTACAAGTGTTTTTCAAAGGACAGATGTTTGTGCTGACCTTTCTGTGGGATTGCGTTTTCTTTCGAGACGATCTGTGAACCAGTCCACGCCTGCCCTAACTGTCAGCCTATTAGGAACGTTCTACGCGGAAGGTCTTTGATCGCGGATTGTTCAGACTCACCACTTGTGGCTACTTGGTAAATTAAAAGGTTGTTTTGAGGGCTAATCATAGAACACCGTCTCACGTGCAACGTCTGGGTGATTTTCTCTCACGATTCTCGTCTCACATAAAAAATAATGTTTGGATAAACCGAGCCGTATCAACTGCCTGTCATCTGATAAGCTGTCTGAAACGAGGTAAATACTTCATAGCGAAGTTGATAATTGGAGTTGTCGAAACGAGTTCTCCCTTGTCAGAAACACAACTTTTCCAACTCCTGTCACCTGCATCCTGGCACCAGTTCCCTCCGATTGTTTTCAGTCTGGTTTTGGTAATCATCCTAGGGATCATTATTAAAAGAGTTCTCAGGAACAGCTAGTATTATTCTTCTGACGCCTTAGGCATAGTTTAAATGAAAATACCTGGTCATACAATTTATGAACAATTCTACCCTCTGAAATCTTTATGCTGACTTACTAAATTGTTGCGCTAAAATTTTTAGCGCTAGTTGTTGGCTCTTGAGAAAGTTGCTAAATAATCAGTTTTTGTCACAGTTTCACAATCCTGTATACTATACATGGTTTTTTGGTGACTTTTTAGATTTTCTTTTGTCAGTGTTCACCAATTTTTGATTCACAAAAATCACGTTTGGCTAATTTTTTGCAATTCAAAACCGGAATGTTTGCAAATTCTCATGTTTTTTTTTTTCTCTCCTTTGCCTTTTGTCGTGGAAAATATTATTTTGGCGAAATTTGAATTTGTTTCATCATGCACAGCAAACTCTTGACGTCTTCCGGAGTAATACGTAACAAAATTTACACACGCACGTATTTTTATGAATTTATACCTACCATTAAAACATGTTGAAATCTCGATAGACTTGAATGTGCGACACGTTGGAATAGGTTGTTTCTCGGAAACAAATACATTCATTATTGCCTACTTGTACCTTCCTTTTTGAACTGAAGCATGAGTTGGAGCCAATTTGCAAAAGCAGCAAATTGTCCTGAAAGCAGCAAAAGTAACATACTGCCCTCTTGGCTGATAGTTTTAAGTCTTTTTGGCTTGTACCTGGAGCGTCGTTGTTTCTCATAGTACCTATTCTAGTTGGGTAGTCCTCAACTATTCCCATTTCTTCAGTCTTCTCAAAACTGAAGGTAACTACATACTTGAGAATCTACACCTGTTGGAAGGTTTCTACCATTCTAAGACTTTCATCGTGCCTCCATTAGTAGTAAATACGACACGAGAGTTAGAGTTGTGACCCCCATCTGCACTAAGGTAATTTCATATTACCTCTCAACACCTAATATAGAGTTCGCGGTGTACAAGGCGGTGTAAAGAGGTAACTGGTGGAGCACTTGCTTCATCGAAAAGTTGGTCCGGAAGATTCATGAAAGCTTAAGTTCTCGGTGTGGGGATTTAATTAAATTCCTGTGTACGTAGGTAAGTGGGTTGGTGCTTCGCGAGTAAGCTCGAGCTTTGTGAGTTGGGTTTAATTAATGCGCTTGTTTTGATTTCCTTCACTCATTATTTCTTCAAACTATATCAAGGAAGGGGCATTCGTATCACCGATTCGGAAAACCTGTACCTATAATGGGCCTATGTCTTATTTTCGTCAGCTCCAGGCAGGATTGTACTTTCGGCGACGAATTTCTTCCATAGGAATCTTTGGAATTAGAAACTAGATACAGTCTACATAGTGCTCACTTGTACACACTCATTCTTGTTCGTCGGATTACAAGGCCTTTTAATTTGTTGTTGTTGTTATCACATCACAAAACACACATGCTGAAAACAATTCTGCTGGGGGGGGGGGGGGGGGGTTCTGAGCATTATGGATTTTTTTCGAACTAGGAAGACGCTTCGCTCGTGTTTATTCATCAGATTTTTGCTGAGCAGCGAGGCAGTAAAACGAGGGCACATGTGATAGAAATTAACCTCAAGACTCAGGCTTCAAACTTTGTCAGTCTCACCCCGAATCAATTTAGTAGAACCTGAAAGTTATGTAGGTACCTACCTGCTGTTAGTGAAACTGGTCTTCTGCAGAATACTATGTCCATTGGGATATGTAATTCTCAGATTCGCGTAGCCGGAGAAGAAGAATTGCCCCCATAATTCTAGTAGGTAGCTGGAGCTATTTAGAGAGAGAAATTTACCTTCCTTCGATCCCTAAAGTTAGTGATGAGTGTTACTGCCGCTTGGTTACGCTTGAAACTCTCGAGATCATCTTTGTATTTGGTTAGTTACATATTATAGTAGCTCAAGTTGTATTTGCATCCTGTAAAACTTCCTCCACCCCCTCACCCCTAAATTTCCGTTTGAGTTAGTTCTCTTCAGGGCTCGCTATTTCGCCCTGTCAGTTGTATTTAATACAAATGCTTTATATCTGTTTAGTATTTTCAGATGAAATACCCGGGCTCGAAAGTGATTTATAAGGAATGATTTTTGATTTGAAATAGTCTGTCATTTATGACCTCGACAGACGGAACAATATGCTATAATGTTTATTTCTGTATTAATTCTAGTATTTGCAACAATTTCAATTTATTCTCATAAACTGTTTTCTCCTTATTCTTATTTTGACTGTGAATTGACTATGGCCAATCTAAAATGTTCGTAACATTTGATCATTCCCAGTTCAGAAAAATGAAAGCTGGTTCGGCTCACTCAATCGTATGACGTATCTGTACTGTACTGTAATACGTACCAAATTCTCACTATACTCAGCAGGATAGATATGCCCCTTGCGCCAGCCTCCCTATCAGATACCTAGTATAGATAAATAGTTAGGTACCTTCGTGGTAGATGACGTTTCTGTTTTTTCCCCCACTTTATTTGAATTGTTTAGATCTGTTTGGTATTGTAGTGTTGTTTTAATCCACATGTTCAAAATCTAGTAACTTACTCTACACCGCCGTTTTCCCACTTGATAAATATTTGCCTGTTCCAAATGATTCCTCAAATTAATAATGAATCTTGCTTTTCTAATGGGTGTCTCGTAAATCATGCGTCTAGAACCTTTGTGTATAAAGATCAGTAAAAATAAGTTATATTGGTTTGTTAACTTCAGCTTTCGTCACTATAAAGATCGCATTACCTGGATGCCGTTATATAAAATGATTCGTGTATCAGTTGAACCCCTTTGTAAATTAAAGCTCCTGTGATTAATACTCACTATAATTTATCAACTACCGAATCGCTTGAACAGAAGCTAAATAAGACGAGCCATGATTATATTACGAATAAATTGGACGTAAACTTGATTATTTCCTCATCTAAATTGCTTATAGCAATTAGCCCTCTCCCGTCTCCCGCACCCGGGAGAATAGGGTCTCCGAACACTATTGTGAGACCTAAGTGACACTAAGCCCCTCTGCTTACCTTCAGTTCGACGAAAATGAAGAACTTCCGGTAATCGCAATAGCTTTAATTAATCAGCGTCCCTAGGTAAATTATTCCTACCTGTGACGTCTAAAACAAGAGTCCTTGTTTAATTTTCCAGTGACTATCGATTTATGTGAGCTGATGTTTGTTTGTGAATAATATGACAGAGTACGTATTATGCTGTTGCCTTTCTATATGTTTAATTGAAATGAATCAGTTGCAGGATGAATCGTATTGTAATATTTTAAAGAAAGTAGCGTTTTTTGGACGTATTTATTATGCACATAATTGTGCCCATGAAACGTGAACGTAGAACTCACCGAGTGAAAGTAGAATACCTCCAACAGAATATTATAATGACTCTATAGACGTTGGGAGTTCAGAAGCTTTGTCAATCCCTGAACGTCTTCACTCTCGTGTTACCACTCGAATTAACATTCATGAAAAGAAACTGAAGTCAGATACGGAGTAAATCATTACTTTTGTTTGAATCAGCCGTTTCGACGAGAAGTAATGTGAGGGAGAATAACGAGTATCGCTGTATAACGAGAGTACGATTTTGATGAAGTTCATATAGAATCCGATAGGACTCATCGTTCTGTCGTCATCCGTGAATTTTAGCGAATCTGGAAACGTTAAACCAAATTATATTGCGCGCGTTCTGTATTACCTTTGCGTATATGTACACCTTGAATTTCACCAAAAATAGCTCTACCTCTCCTATACCACCTTCCTTATAGGAATATAAGTATACAGATGGATACAATTTTGAAAATGTTTCCATTACCAGTAGGTAATTCACGGAAATCAAATTTCAGTCGAAAGATTTATTTGGAAGGATTATTATAGTAATGTACCTACTTCTAAATATATCTTTCGACTATAATACACGTTCTGAAGTATGGGCTGGCGCAAAAGGTGTTGTCAGGTTGTTTCGTTTGTTGTATAACAAGTAGTACCTAGTTCGCCGGTGCTGTTTGAATATGAGTACAACCAACTAGTTTCGCTAGAATCTCAAGAGGCTTAGCTTCGGCCATTAGCGATTCGGCCATTAGCTCACGACCTACTTAAAATTCTACTGTCACGTTCCCGGAGTTATACAGCTTGCTTTTTTTTTTGAAACCCGTCCTCCCTAATGTTTGGTTGATTTTGCTATTTATCTAAATATTTTTGGTCAAGTAATCCATAGATTACTTGGCTTGGTCCGCAATCAAGCTTCCATTATTACTAGACTGACTTGTTTAAACCCTACGTAGGTTCAGTTGTAATTTCGTGATCTTTATTTGGGACTATCTGTTCTAGCGGTCTATCGGACTAGCTGAAGTTACAGCCAGGAATTGGTGGAATCATAAGGGTCCATATGTATACATATACCTACTCACATTTTGTAATTATTCAATGTAGTACTTATATGTTGGGGTAGTTATTGGCGTTTGTAGGGTTTGTGTGCATAAATTTAACAGACGTATGCATAGGTACCCAACTATCTGAAGGAGCTGGAATTGAGAATTTTTATCGCAGGATACGTGTTCACTGAGCTCCAAAATGTAGGTAAATTAGCTGCCTTGATTAACTTTTTGAAGTTGCACAGAACACCAAAGACTACAGTCGCTTCTGAGAGGCCTAGCGTGAAAACATCAAAACGAAAATGAAAGGCATGGGAGCGGAAACAGCATATTTTGTGCGTGTCCAATTCGCAGCGGTCAAACCATTAAACAATGGACCTCTGAGCCAGTTTGTTTACGCAAGGCCGCGTTCCCTGAGAGAGAGAACAAAAAAAAAAAAAAAATCACAGTGACTCGAGTAGTAAGTAAATATTTGCCTTTCATGTTACGAGACGAGATTCATACGTTCATAAAAGCTTCTATTCCACTGATGAGTCTTCCGGGAACGACTCTTCAAAGAGCAGCTGGCAACCGTTGACGTGAACGTGCGCTGTCCGCAACGCGAGCTGAGCCGAGCTTTGAGCCCGTCAACTTTTTATTATAAACGAAACTGGTTGTTCATAGTTTTGTTTACCGTACGATTAGGGGTGATGCGTCTATAAGGCCACTTGGGCCACTGCACCGGCACCCAAAAACACTAGGAGTAAAAAATACCAGCCATTGTTCAGTTGGCATCTGAATTTCCCTCCGTACACTGTACCTACCTAGTAGGTATCCGTGGTGGTGTTAGCACCATAGACTAAGCATGTTGTCGGAATAAAGCGACAGTAATCGTTGTCCTGCACTCGAAATCGAAACTTAGGCTCCTGAAACTGGAAGGTAGGTCCTGGGATCTACCTTCCATGGGAACCGAGAAAAGTGGCCTGTCCGCGCATGCTCAGTCGAGTAAAAATGTTGTTCGCCACGCCCACTTTGGGCCCGACCCCACAATCTGATTTCAACCCCAAAATCATTCATTTCACAATCGATTCGATCCCTTGGATTCAATTTGTCATCTCGATACGAGATTCTTCTTCTTCTGATTTGTTTTTGTTGTCTCTAAATCACATTCGTTTTCTCTGTTGAGTCCGTTATTTTGCTTCCGAGTCTGCGAAGCAGCGGAAGCCTTGTGTTCACTTTCGTGAGCCAAAAAATTTTTGTCTTCAGAAATCAAAATTTCCACTTGCATTTTGCGTTTCAAAGCCTACTGAACAAATTTGGTTCCGTGTCTGTGGGTCTGTGAGTCTGTGGGTCTGTCTGTCCGCATTTCCTTGTTACAGCCATAACTTCCACGATTTTGAATTGATTCAGCTCAAATTTTGAGGGATGGTGCGGATAAGGCCCCTTGAGGTCCCATACAAATTTCAACATGATTGATCCAGCGGTACGCCCTGCGCATGCGCTAACGTTAAATTCAACAAACACGCATAACTTTCACAATTTTGATTCAATTTCGCTCAAATTTTCAAGGGTTGTTTGGACAAGGCCTAGTGAGTTCCAGTATGAATTTCAGCATGATCGGACCCTCGGTGCGCTCTGCGCATGCGCTGGCGTGAAATAGATTCAATTTCCTTGTTACAGCCGTAGTAACCAAAGATTTCACCCAATTTCAATGTAATTCTCAGGGATTAAGCGGGTAGGGCCCATTATGTAATATGTATATTTCATGTAATGTTATGTAATGTTATGGTATGTAATGTAATGTTATGTAATGTTATGGTATGTAATGTAATGTTATGTAATATGTATATTTCACGTTATGTAATGTTATGTAATCCTCTATTTTATAATGGGTCACTGTTCTATTTTATAATGGGTCACTCTGATTGTGACGAGGAAGCTCCTGTGCCATCACCTTGGCAGTGTATTTTTATTTTTTGTCGTCAAATTTTGCGTGTCTTGCGTTTGGTCCGGTTCCCATGGCAGATTTGTATTTGTGGTACTTTCGTGCGTTTTGTCCTGTTTGCTGTTTGTGGATTGATCGGCGTCAACACACAGATAACTACCTAGCTTCTAGTATTTTAGTTTACTATATTTTTGTTACACATGAATTCTGTGGCTATGGCTAATTTGCAGTAGAAATTGTTGACGTTTTCGTACGACGGTAGAGTGTTGAGTAAAAGAGATAAGCTTTGATGAATATCACTCTGTCAGTAAATATAGGAAGGGTGTTGTTGCCTTGGGGTATTTTGTGGCATATCTGTTGGTTTTGTGTTCTGGTCTGGTGCCCCACCGTTTTCACACCCCAGGCACCGATACTGCGTGCGATGCTGTTTGAGAACTTCACCTAGGCACTACACTATCACAAACTTCAGTTTCAGTTGTCAAGAATATGCTCGTTAGCTCAGCTAAGATAGTTGTTCAGGCGGTTCAGTACTAACTTTTCTGTTTGTGGAGTCAAGCTCGTGGTGCTCCCCACGTCTTTGCACGACTTCCTCTACCAGGTCAACTTTTAGGTCTCGACGGAGATCAGCTGTTTTCGTAATTTGTTTTGTAAAGTCTGAAATTTCCTTCCCGGTACAGCCCCTTAGGGGCAGCTCTAGCTAAGGCTAACCTGATTAATTTACTTCTCCCTATGTAAGTGGTATTTCGTTACTGTATGGGTTGTGGTTACTTCCATCCGGTGCATTACAGCCATTACATTTTCCTAGACTTCATATCAATCCGTTATTACTCTTCATTCATGTGCTTTCCATAGGAAGTTTCAGTCCAGCGTCATACCATGCTAATTCTCTGATTTGCTAATGGAATAGTCAAGTTGTTCATTTCCATTGGGGCTTTTGATATGTTAATGTTTGATGAACTAGTTTTATATTTGATGTGGTCTCGCGCATTGGGTATATTACAGTGAAAATGCATACATAACAGTCCTACTCAACTATTCGAAAGAGTGAAAATTTCTGGATACCTTATTGATGGATATGTTCAAGCTTGTTCACAATGAATGCCAGCTCGAACCTGTGCATATGGATCTGAGGGACCTTTGCATATATGGATCGTTTCATAGACTACCCATAACAACTACGAGTAGGTACATAGACTGAGATAAAATACGGTCATCGCTTAAATTTTTATACGTTCCTTCGTTGCGTGAATACCTGGCAAAAGGCAAACAAATCTATAGCATAATTTTCGTTGATGATTGTAATTTCCCAATTATAAAATAGAGTATTCCGTTACATTTTTTTCGGACTCTTTATTCAACCTTGGTTGGTGCTGAGAAATAAAATATTTCCTGTGTCCGGGTGAACCTTCGTGACAGTTCTACTGTAACACAACCTCTAACTGACAATTCAGATGAAAAATCGGCGTTACCAACCATACTGTCATACTGTCTCATTTGTACTCGTTATATTCGACTTGTAGAGGACGGTAGTTGTCTGGAAGAGCGGGGAGCTATTTGCATGTTTGGGTAAAGGGAATCGTGAGGACAAATGAACCAGACCACTTCACCTTTAAACATTAATCTGTGGGCGCGTCACAAGACCATAGTGAGGAACTCTGCATAACAAACGGCCCGTTGTCTGGTTCCTTGATGGGGACATTTATCTGATAGTCAGTGACACGTACTGGACAAATGGAAGTGACGATAGGTTTAACATCGCTAAATAGCTCTTCTATACCTGAAGCCTCACTGCGGCTATCGCATGTATCGTACATGGATGGGGCTAGTGTAGAGTGAAACGATTTGTTTCCAGGCTTGTAAGATTTCATGAAAAAATTGGGGTGCAAGTTTTCTTGAGTACAGGGTATCAAGAGGAGGTAATTTCTGGCAGTTTTGTGGCGGTTAAAATACATCCCAATTTTGGAAAAATGTAAGAGTACGTGTCGAGTTGAGTTAGGTAAAAGTCGCATCGGGCAGTATTGGTTTTTTGTGGAAAACTCAAATTTCACTCAAGACTACACGGTGTGTGTTTTTTGAAAACGTGACGTCTATTATAAGTGGGGCGTGCTGGGTTGGCATTTTTACGAAAACGCTGCGGTTCTAAAGGTTAGATCTGGTCCTACTGGTATGAAGTATGATGCTCCAAACTGCCTCGCGCCGCGCCAACCGCTCCATTTTTCAGCCGCTCCTGGTAGGACACTGACGATCGCGCAGCGCCGAGCCAGTCACTGCAAGTCTTCCGCAGTGATTTAATTTAATTTAGTTTTTAATTTGTTTGATTTTGATAGCTTTTTGCGCACCAACAATCATGTTCTTGTGTTGCGCAACAAATCTGTTGGAATTATTGATTTTTTGTCGATAGAAGCCATTTTTTCTCGCCATGTAGGTCGGATGTCATCTGAATCACACACACGCATGTTATGATGTTTGTGAGTAGTGTTAAAATGTCAGTGTTCGATTCCCCTAAAGTGGTAGGTATCTATAAAGAAAAAAAATCGCTTCCACACTTTGCACCATCGCAATATCTTCATTTTAAACAACACATTCTTTGAAAAACGAACGAAAAATTGACTAAAACATTTTTTAAATGTGGAAACCTATGAATGGAGGAGTGCACAGTCACCAGCAATTAACATTTAATTCCTATGCCACAATAATGAGGTACTTCTCATTTGTTGCACTTGCCTACCTTGGTATTTTTTTTTCGAGAGAACTTCGCATCGATCAGATTTCGCTACCGAACGTAGGGAAGCCTTGGATTCGTGAGTTTAACAACAACAAAAAATTATGTCCTCCAAAATGAAAATTTCCACTACCATTTTTCGTTTCAGACATGATTGTGTCTGTATATGGTCAATTCCTTGTAACGCCCATAACTACCCGAAATAATGGTCGAAATGGGCTGACATTTGGGTCACAGCTAGTCCCATACCAAAATCATTGAAAAAGTACTGTAACTTTCTTCTGTGCATGCGCAAACGTGAAATACTTTAAACGCCCATAACTACTTTAAATATCGTTGAAATGAGTTCAAATTCGGAGGGTCGATCAGGAATACTACTTCGATAGTTCCATATGAATTTCGGAATCATACTGTAAATTTCGTCTGCGCATGTGGAAAAAAATGTTGAAATGTTTGATCCTATTACGCATGTTAGGTCAGTTTTTTTTACCAACTGATTCTACACGTCCATGTTGCAGTAAGTGAGTGCAGTATTGACTGTATCGTTTGTCGCGTTCTCGTCTTGGTTTTGAACAACTGTTCAAAAATTGTCACGGTAATCTGGAAGCGCCACCTTTCAAAGGCAGGCAGCTCTTTCTAAATTTGATCAATCACTTCTATCACAAATTGAAGGCCGCTTGTCATGATGGGTAGTTGCCTCGACAAGTCACCGACACAGGCTGAGCCAAATGGAGCGATGGATTTCCCCATTCACGAGCGCTCCACGCGTCACGAGTACCTGTACCGTTCCGGATTTTCCCATTCACGATCGCGCTTTGGTGGCGCTACTATCAATATCCTAATTACCTAAAATCTAAAGGTACTCAACTTTGTAATTAGCCCTACCAAACGTCGCTCGCCCCTTCAAGATGTGCGTTGCTGGCACAACGGAAGTATTCATTACTCAATTACCTGCCTAACGGGGAAACCCAAATTCGGCTAGTCATAGCTCGTGCAGGTCTCATGAGCGTTATACTATTTAAATATACAATAATGGTCGACGAGTTAAATTTAACAACCCATTAATTTATTTTCGAGAACGAAATACATAACTTGAGTTCGTATGCGTGGGAGTCTTGATTGAATTAAGGAATAAAACCATTTTAAATAGAAGTTGATTGATCCCCAGAGTTTTTCGCATCCCAACAAAGAGTCTGTGGTCATGGGGTTCGACTCTTGACACGCCCACTCCGACCGTAAATATCCCTAGACATCCTGAGAGCGCTTTTAAAATAGAAGAAATCGAGTAAAAGAGAGGGAGCTAAGTAGGCCTTAGATGCAAACGCTTTTTCTCCACTCCCGTCTTGTGTTTGCCCGTGGAGGATTCCTCTATTTCCAGGATCCCTCCCGTCTCCGGGATTATAAAGAGGATTATCTCGTTCCGGCCATCTTGGCCGAGTTTCACACAATTTCTTTCTCTCGTTGGAGTGCGGTTAGGATGCTTCACACTAACATTCAACCCTTCTCCACCTTTTTAGGACGTCCCTCAGTAGTAAGAGACGTCGTTATGTATTTGATCTGGTCAGAAAAGGACAACACTCAGCCGAGAATGAAAAGAACCACATTCAAATCCGTCTTAGACCATCCTGAACCCAAATCCTTCAAAAACCCCATAGTTGTGTGTGCACTTGCGTGTGTTTGTTCCTTCCTTTCCTCCCACTTTCTCTTCCTAACTTCCTTAATCTTCCTTATTCTCGCGGGCCGGCGCACAGTGGGCAAAATGACCGATCTAGGTGGACAAAATTATTTTAGGACGGTTTTTTATTCAAAATTGAACGCTGATCACGGGAAAAATAATGAAAAAATTCCTAGTATTTAGTGAACGCAGGCAAATGGTATGTATGTATATATAAGCGCCAGTTTTCTACATTTTTCAGCTTAAATTTCAACACTAGAATTCTGATAATTACTAAATGGGAATATAATGAATATTCATTGGAAAATACACCTACCACAACAAAGTTGGCTCGCGAAATAAACTTCAGCATGAAGACTCCCTGCAAAACTGTTATTTTTTGAAGTAGGTATATGAAAGTTAGGAAGAACTTTCGCTAGACATTTTGATTGAAGACAATACAGACTGTGAGGCTGGCGAATTGGTGTGAAACAAAACAAAGTGATTACAAAATTGGTAACTTCTTTAATTTTTTTAAAGTTGAGAAAAAACAGAAATGATATAAATGATAAAAAACGTTGTAATCATACTTCATTTGACTCGTTATCGCTATGAGCATGTTCGTATTCTGATATATCAATATCCTGCTCCAATGGCATGCTGCACGTTAGCAAACTGAGAACTTCTTCTTCCATTCGGTCGGATTTTTTAACAACTGGTTTCCTGAAGCTGGCAACAATTGGATCAGACGAAACTAGAAGCATCATCAATAGATCGCGGTTTGATAATTCTCTCGAACATTTTCTGGTGTTATGAACCCTGAATCGCCTCAAGTCTTTATTTCGGGCTTCTTGCGCCTCTTCACTCAGCATCCCTATAGGCACCAAATGGTGTCGAATGACCTGAGCACCGTGATCAAGTATTTTGTGAACTGTGGGAGTAATGTCAACCCAAGGATAGAGGTCTTCGAGGAGGCTTTTAGTTCCAGCAGCATATACCTCAAATTTGTCGACATCTATTTCAAACCCTGACGACAATGTCCTTAGCATAATTCTAAATCTGTTGATCACATTTTCATTAATACCAGTGATAGAAGCACTAAGAGTAGCATTTTCAAAAAACCGCCTGCCAGTATTTCCATCATTGGTATTGCCAAAGCCTTGCTTTGGCATATCTACATTAAGACCTAGTTGAACCTTGAATTCATTTTGGACCTTAAGTTTTTTCGCATCTTTTAGTAACTTATCAGCTGCTGCAGTAACTCTATTCTTTTTAACTTCTAATCTGTAGGATAAATTAAGTATAAATTCGAAGGTTCGAATCCACGCATGTAATGTGGATAAGCCAAAACCGTAATTTTCAATTTTATTTGGGGTAACAGGAAGAATTCCTTTGAAATATTTAGGAGTTGCTTGGCAAATGAAACACGAATGAGAGGATTTTGTGTCGGTCAACGCATTAACTACTTTACCATCTACCATTGTCATAACCAAATTATGTTTTACACGTATTTCCTTTCCATCAGTAACAACAGTGGTAGGTGATAAAGCATTGATTTGTGCGGTTACAAGTTCTGTCTCTAAAATAATACAACTAGTAGTTTCTTTTTCAAACATAAACTTTATAGGGCGGCAAAATCTTGTCGACCCCGGAACTGGGTTCTGCCAAGCATACTTATCACTATTCGTTGAACGCAGATGAATTGGTACAAACGAGAAAATGAACAAGTGATTATCTTTCTTCGAATTATCTTCAAACTTTTGTTTATATTGACTATGGCCACCACTTCCATCACATCCCCATTTACTAAATAAAATAAATTCATTATTTCCTTCTTCGATAAGTTGCCTAATAACACAATGTTGAACCTGACACAACCTTTGTACACTTACATCTAAGACAGACTGTAACGTTAACTCAGCTCTTGACTCATTAACGATCAAGTTACACTCAGGCGCACAACAGGCTTTTTTAGCGTCTTGTATTTTGTAGTAAGGGGGAAAAAGGTTATTACCAGTTTCTATAGACTTCTTCCTTATACAACAGTATGATTCCTTTGTTAATTTACAGTCTATAAATAAAGCTAAAGCTTCCTCTGGGGATAGCAAACGCGCGTCACAACATGATTTTTTTGTATCTACATTGTTCGATCTTGTAGAGGATTGATCTGCTGGTGTACTTGTACTTGTAGTTGCTTCTTTCACAACACTACTTGTGGTTCTGTCTCCTGCTAAGTAGAGAGCTGCGTGCGCGGCGTAGCACAATTTTTCGTGGCCAGCAGTCAACAATTCATTTATTTTTCTTCTTTTTGTTTTATCGCTGGAATCCACAAATGGTTTTTCGGGTCTTCCGGAGGGTTGGTACGTGGGAGCTTGCGTAATTTTATATGAAATCACAAATTCAAAGTCTTTCCCGCTCAGCCATGTTGAAAATTTGGTGGAAAAAACATCTAGCTTCCTATGACATTTTTCCCATCTTTCTCCGATTTTTTTTGAATAGTCTATCACAGTATTTTTCAAAATTTTCAAATTTGATATTTCTGCAGAATCATCAAGCTCAAGTAGCCCAATCACATACCTTGTGAGGCTTTCGTGGCGATCATTCTTCGGGAGTTTTCTCCATTCTTCCACAAACTGCTCCCGTGGAATCGTGAGATTTACACCTGAAAATCAACCAATTATATTCAATAACTCAGAAAACGCAAAAAATCGCAAAAAAAAGTGAATGAATATCAAAACTAGAACGCTTAAAGAAAATAAAAAAACAAACATTCCCTTGGCAACTCGTGGCCGTGTGCTACTTTAACTCCAAAATGGGTCAATTATCAGTTTGAAAAATACGGTATAAAGTACTTATAAAAAACATAGGATTAAATGCTATTGTGCAAATTTTAGCAGGTAAAAATTGTACTTACTTCTTTCTATGACTTCCATTATTGCAGACAAAGAAGCCTTGGACGGTTCTGCCCACAACTAACTGCCGTGTGAACGGAATAAGTTGGAGGTTCATGATCGCTGATAATAAGATCTTGACCGAACAGGAAACGATGACACGTTCGATTAAAGTTTTCACAGCCAAATAACGTTTTGAGGATGTAAATATTTACGTTTTGGGGACTTCCAATTCATGATAAACAATAACCAATATCAAAAACTCCGAAGTTTTAACTTGACTTTTGTCCACCTAGATCGGTCATTTTGCCCACTGTGCGGCGTCGGGTAATGCTAGGCGTCTCCCATTTATTTGTATTGTATGGTGTGCCCCCTCCGCCTTTGAGGGGAGTTTCATTTAGGAAGAAAAAAAAAGAAAAAAAAGAAGCGCGTTGCCGTAGGGGGTGTCTAGCCGCCAGTGGTTTGTGTTCATGATGGTACATTTTTATTGTCGAATGAAATGTGGGGGAGACCCCCGGATTATAGCAGTTTGCATCAAAGATCAAAGCAAGGACACATGGAACATGTTTTTCGAATAGGTTCATAATGACAGAGGATACTTGGATACCTATGTAGAAAAACGTCTGCCAATTCGAGTAGGCAGTATAGCTTCGTCATTTGAATCACATGAACGTATAGACTACTTGGGTAGGTTCGTTATGGTACGGGACCATCTGCGATCCAACCTGCGTGTACCCTCAAATTTTCAGCTCTCTACGACTATTTCTCGCGTAGTTAGAAGCGTTACAAAGAAACGGTCAGCGTTTCAGGTTCGCGAATGCGCAGAGGGAAGTTACAGTAAGAATTCAATGAAGTTCATATGGAACTATCAAAGTATTATACTGATCGACCCTCCAAATCTGAACTCATTTCAACGATAATATTAAGGTAGTGATGGGCACTCCAAGTATTTCATGTTTCCGCATGCGCAGACGAAAACGATTTCCATGATTTTGAAAATGGACTATCTGCGATCCACCCCTCGTATACCCTCAAAATTTCAGCTCTACGACTATTTATCGCGTAGTTAAAAGCGTTACAAGGAAATTATCAACATTTTATGTTCGCGCATGCGCAGACGAAAGTTACGGTACGATTCCAATGAAATTTATATTGAACTATCATAGCATTATTCCTTATCGACCCTCCAAGTTTGAACTCATTTCAACGATATTTTTAGGGTATTTATGGGCGTTCCAAGTATGTTACGTTTGCGCATGCGCAGACTAGACTCCAAATGGGACATACAAACCTAATTTCATTAATTTTGGTTCATGGTAATTAAGGAAAGTGCGAAGTGCGGCAGAAGGACAGAAATGTTTTCATTCCATTTTCGGATTGTATACGTACCTTGAATAGAAACCATCAAATTTTGAGGAAGGGTTAAAAAAAAACTTTTTGTTCAGGCTCGATTTCAAAGGTTCATTATTGAAAACAATGAGCCAAAATGAATTTGTGGTTGCCAGGAGGTAAAGGAATTGATGGTCGTTTGTAGGAATAAATTAATGTAGTCGGGAAGGAGGTAAAAATACGTGAAAACTTCTTCTACAGTTAATACGATATTGGGGCACTGTTGAACATACAATGACTTCGCTAGGAGGGCATAACCCTCTTTTTATATTTTTTAATGGAGAGCGAGCAGCTAGGAAAATCTCATTAATAAGGACCTTACCCCTTCCCTTCTACCGCATCCCTCCACCCCACCATCACAGACTCTCATCTTCATCAGGCAATACTACGACTGTGGACTTTTTCGTAATTGGAACTCTGAGACCCGCCCTTCCCCTCGCCATATTTTTTTCTTTTTCACTCCGAAACAACCTCTAGCAATTCTGTGAAGCACTTTTTACTCCTTGTTTCCAATGAGAGCTTATCAAACTGGGCCTCCCGAGAGCGGTAATGGAAATGGAACCACGTTCAAATTGGGTTAAATGAGAGATAGTCGAAGACAAAGCCCCCGATGACATAACGGCTTCCTCGTTTGAAGCCAAATCTTATTTACTAATAATAGTAATAGTATCATTCATTTATTCATCACCTTTTTTAGTCAGTCAGAACATCTCAACATCTCTGACAAACCATTAATATCGAAAGCTCCAGCAGTGCATCTTGCGAAAGCTGGTTAGCAGAAACTAAAGAATGCAAGTCACTCAAGGTGGCAGTCCATAGTCCTAAAACTGCTGCTCACCAGTGATGACTCTGTTGTGAATTGGATAGCATCAAACTACCCGACTTCCTGAAGTCCTGAGTTTGAATCTTGGCATGGGCAAATTAGTTTTCCATCTGATCAGTTCAAAAAATTGAATAGTGGTGTGTATTAATCTAAACACTAAAATATAGTTAGTAAGAGGAATGTTAATTGAGGGAATGTTTTTTAAATTTTGAAATGAGAGCGTAGCGAGGTATCATGACCTGTTGTGTTACTGTTTTAGGCGCTGGGGATCATCATGGTTTGTGAACTAGAAGTGAAGGATCTCAGTAGCGTATTTTGTACATGGAAGGCATACTGCCATTGTTATTCTAAAATTTCCCTTTATTATCTTCGTGAAACGCATTCGAAATAAAAGTAGAGGAAAGAAATGAACGCATATTAAGCTGTCGGATCCGGTAAAATGGGGTTTTTGTCCTCTGATTTCTCAGTTCAGATTACTCACTATTGGAAAACATTTACATAGTTCATTGATCAAAAGTGTGAAGTTCGCCATATTAGTGCGAAATCTAAATCTAAGGGGCTTCGCGCCCTCCAAGGTAGCCGAGTTGTTTTGTGTAAAATATGATTACGATCACTCAGCTATACCTACCTGAACTTCTGTCGTTGCAGTCGACCTCCGTATATCTTAGTAGTTTCCTACTGCGGGAAACTCGAGAGTTCCTAACGTACCAATTCTCAAGAAACTGGAGAGTTCCTAGTGTACTAATTCCTAACGTACTAGTTTTCCTCGAGGAAAATCGAGAGTTCCTTACGTACTAATTTTCGTAGGAACTCGATTTGACTGATCTTCAAGTCACTATCAAGCTCGATCGATTCCCACTCAATTTTATTTCGCTGTACCTATAGGTACCAATATATACAAAACTTACTAGATATTTACTTAAAAATAAGTGATTATCAATAAACTGACTCTATAGCTACAATAACAGAGATATTCTGCTAAAACCCTAAAACAATCGTGATAAATTAAGAGAGCGATTCCTATTCACCTTGGGTCGGTCACATAATAATGAAAAATGTCAATTAACGCCCGCAATTGACGTTCGAATAATGAAAACACAAATAACGCGCGAACATCGATATTTTCTGTTACGGACCGAGGAAAATGAACGAGGACTGTATTCCCAATTATAATCTTGTTTCACGTTCACGAGCTAGACGTTGTGCCCACATTGGGTGGCAAATACGACATATATAATGACAAAAAATAAAACACGTTAACATCCGAACTTGGTAGAGAATATAGATTTTAATGTTTCTTGCCAAATTAACGTTATTTCACCCACCCTCAGTCTCGTCGTTCGAAACTTTCTTAATGTACCTAGAGGTACTCATAATTGTTTACACTTATTACAGCCGTGCAGAATCATCTCAATAAAAAGGCAAATAGAGACTCTGAAATTTTCCACTGACCTCAAATAATAATTTGTTTTCATTTTACAATAATCTCATACTTGAATATTCCCGTTGTTGATTAAATGAATTAGTTCAAATTATTAGCAGTTCGAGATTTGGTGATTATGAATGACAGTTTTTTGGTTTATTATTTTCAATAATGAACAATTAGAATCGAGCATGAAAAAAAAAAAAAATCTAACCCCCTCAAAATTTGATAGTTTAAGTTTCAAGGTATGTAGAATCCAAAAATGCAATAAAAAAATTTCTGTCTGTCCGCCGTACGCCGTACTGGCCACTTTTCTTAGTTACCATGAAACAAAATTGATGAAATTCGGGTTATAGGTTCCGTTCGGGGTCTAGTTGGTCCTCGAAGCTCGACGTTACTGTCAAGTCATCTCTAAGGGGTTGAAATTTTCAGAACGCTGTAGATCGAAAACTTTCGATAGAAGGGTATGGTTTTTTTTTAACGTTATTAAATTTGTCTTGAGCTAAATAATTTTTTGAGACCACCCGGAGCGTTGTACGTCCAGCCGTTCGTGTGCACCATAAAGCTTCGTCAACACGCTCGTGAATCAAACGGTATAAATCCGGCCAAGAAAATCATCTCTAGGGAGCACCTGATTATAATCAAGGAAGGCTGTATGAAGTCGAGTTGGTTGTTCTGCGATATTATTTCATTTGATAAGTGATGGACTATTGGATTTTGTTGGTAGGTACTTCTGAAACTTGAACAAACGTTGAAGTGTTACTGATGGGTAAATTATTACAAAATGGTAAATTATTACACAACGGTAAATTATTACAAAACGGTAAATTATTTCATAACCGTAAATTATTACACAACGGTTCATCTACCAAGAAGGGGCTGGATTTTGTTGATCGGTACTTTTACAACTTGAACAAATGTTGAAGTATTGTTGATGGGTACATTATTACGCAATGTTAAATTATTACATAACGGTAAATTATTTCACATCGGTAAATTATTACAAAACTGTTCATCAACCAAGAAGGGGCTGGCTTTTATTGATCGGTACTTTTGCAACTTGAACAACCGTTGAAGTATGATTGATGGGCAAGTTATTACACAACGGTTCAGTATACTTGACCACGAAGGTAGGTATTGACCTCAGAAAACAGTGATCTACGCAGAAGGGGCATCTATTTCACTCCACATCAACAATTTTTCCTTCAGAACTGCATTATTTGCGTTTCTTTTTGCCGTTTTAGTTACTGCTTGTCATCGACAGAATTATTTTAGCAACATTTAACTCGTGATTTAGATAGGTACCTAGTAACGAGTACGGGGTTAGTTACTAACCTGCGGAGGGTCTGCGATCTACATAATGTGTATAGAATAGTACATATTATATTATATAGACGGGTTATCTATACAGAGAGCTGTGATCTGTAACAGAAGGGGTATTCTGTACAAAATAATAAACCGCTGTGCAGGGATTTGCAGCGTTTTCTTGCTGGGTTTCGTACCTGTAACTTCTTTTTGTTAATTACATTAATTATTACATCACATTAAGTAAGTGTTGCATTTTAGAATTTTTTTCTCATATTTTAATTAAATGTTGTATTTTTTGTAGTGTCTACTTTTATTTAAATGGATGAGCTACCCGAGTGAAAACATAAATTAAAATGGACGCACTAACTTTTGCACAAGAATAAACAATATTAGGGTACAAGAACGATACTTACGATTTCGTTTTGACGCCTCAGGTTACCAACGAAAAATATTTATTTATTTATTTATTTCACGGGCGAGCCCAATTACACAACAAAATTCAAGAGGAGTGAAACATATACTAAAATAAGTAAATAATACAAAAAAAAGAACTTGAAAAATTACTAAAACATTTCATGAATAACTGATGGGGGAGGAAGATAACAAAGTCTAAGGAAGAGAGTGAGGAATGGAAGATGTCGATTTCGGGGTTAATGGAGAGAAATAAATTGGCAAAAAAAAGAAATAAAAAGAAAAGTAAGTAGTGTTATAAATATAGTAACATTTCATCGTGAATTGGCGAGAATCAGGGCTTGTATAAAGTTGATGATATAATTATTATATTCCCTACTTGGTAATGCCAATGGCCAAAGAATATTGGCATTAGCCTTCATGGAATGGTTTACAATAGTTTTATTCACCCTCGGAAGTACTTGACGATTTATACATCATTCATTTCAACCTTAAATAGCGCCTTAAGGAGTTGTGCTTGTTAGTGGCAGTTCAAGCTAATTTACATTGAGTCGGGTTTCCTTAACATTTCGCGAACAATAAAGCTTTGTCAAGAGGAACCAAGGAGGATAATCTTTCATTGCCCTCCACCACAAAGGAGGCTGTCAATGAGAAGGTATTACTACGGGTACATTGTTCCAGAACTGCGGTGTATTTAAAATGTACACAAAGCGTGACACAAGTCAGGCTACGGATTGGCTCACGTTGATTTAAGTTGTTGACTTTGGAATCATTAACGGCCACCGCGGGTCCCGGGCCACAGCGAGCTCGCAAATGGCTTCAACAGCTCCTGATTTCAAGAATATTATTGAACACGTGAACGAAGCTTCTGTTTAGGCAATGCGATTGAGAAACTAGTTCAAGAAGTCTCCTCTACATGATTTTATTTTCTGATAATTGAAGTTGATTCCTTGCGGTTAATTGCTAATATTTTATCAACGAAGTATTTAAAACAACACTACTGGCGACTTATCGTTGGCTATTTTTGTTAGAAAAACCCCTCCCCCTCATTCCTTTTTTATAAATCGGTTTTGAAGGGGAGAGTGAACGTGCCCAGGGTCTAACCATGAAGTTCACTGCGCGCAAATATGGGAACGCACTATCATACTATTGCGATCACACATATAAGCATTTTTATACACACATTATAAACATTTTTATGTATTGATTTATGTATCAACATTTGCGTAAGTTTTAATTAAATCATCCTTAAAAGAAGTAGTTGAAGAGGTAAAAGCAGAGTTCAAGTTTTGTGCTAGAATGTCGATAATTGGAGGGTGGGGGGCTGCTAATTATCACACAGCGGTTTATTATTTACCTGTATGTATGCTTCTTCTGCGTAGGTCACTGTTTTCTGTGGTCAATACCTACCCTCGTGCTTCCCACGAGAGAGCCCTAAATAATAATAATGATAATAATAATAATAATAATTTATTGAGCTTTAGGCGTACAAGTCCATAAGTTGCTCACTCGAATTACAAAACATCATTAATTGAATAATTGTGAAAGGCGAACGGCAAAAAAAAATAAAAATATACGTAAGTAAATGGAAAAAATAATCAAGTACTAAATCGAGTACTGGAGCCAGCCAGGCACTCACATTTCATAAATATGCGGTGGAATCAAGAATTCTATCATTAATTATTTGTTGTTATTCGTGAAGCATAACGTTTGTTAACATTTAAGAAGTACCTGTCAACTGAACTCAAAATAACCATCATTTTTCATATGAAATAATATCTCGGAACCAACTCGATTTCATACAGCCGTGCGTGATTATAATCAGGTGTTCCCTAGCAATCATGTCTGGGCTGGATGTATACAGTTTCATTCTTCACGATCATGTTGACGAAGCTTTTCGGTGCAAACGAAACGGCGGTCTCAAAAAATTCTCTTGTTCGAGATCAGTTTAAAAACGCTGCAAATCCCTGCACAACGGTTTATTATTTTGTACAGAATACCCTTCTGTTACAGATCACAGCTCTCTGTATAGTTAACCCGTCTATATAATAAAATGTGGTACTATTCTATACATATTATGTAGATCGCAGCCCCTCCGTAGGTTAGTACCTTACCCCGTACTCGTTACTAGGTACCTACCTTAATCACGAGTTAAATGTTGCTAGAATAATTCTGTCGATGACAAACAGTAACTAAAATGGCAAAAAGAAACCCAATTAATGAAGTTCTGAAGGGAAATTGTTGATGTGGAGTGAAAATCCCTGCACAACGGTTTATTATTTTGTATAGAATACCCTTCCGTTACAGATCACAGCTCTATGTATAGATAACCCGTCTATATAATTTATGATATGTACTATTCTATACATATAATGTAGATCGCAGACCCTCCGTAGGTTAGTACCTAACCCCGTACTCGTTACTAGGTACCTACCTTAATCACGAGTTAAATGTTGCTAAAATAATTCTGTCGATGACAAACAGTAACTAAAATGGATAAAAGAAACCCAATTAATGAAGTTCTGAAGGGAAATTGTTGATGTGGAGTGAAAATCCCTGCACAACGGTTTATTATTTTGTATAGAATACCCTTCTGTTACAGATCACAGCTCTATGTATAGATAACCCGTCTATATAATATGATATGTACTATTCTACACATATTATGTAGATCGCAGACCCTCCGTAGGTTAGTACCTAACCCCGTACACGTTACTAGGTACCTACCTAAATCACGAGTTAAATGTTGCTAAAATAATTCTGCCGATGACAAACAGTACCTAACAAGAAGAAACACACATAATGAAGTTCTGAAAAGAAATTGTTGATGAGGAGTGAAAAAAGTTGCGAAAGTACCTACCAACAAACTCCAGCCCCTTCTACGTAGATGGTATAATGAACCGTTGTGTAATAATTTACCGTTGAGTAATGATTTACCGTAGTAATAATTTACCCATCAATAATACTTCAACGTTTGTTCAAGTTTCACTACTAGAGCCATCATTTTTCAAATGAAATAATATCACAGAACAACCAACTCGACTTCATACTCCGCCAATATAATCAGGTGATCCCTAGCAATGATTTCATCCCGCCAAATTTCCTATTGTGGGCGCGTCTCTGGTTACGAGATTTGGTTTGAATTGTATACAATTTAATTCACACTGGAGTCGAAAATGCCTGTCGGTGCAAACTTCGGGGCCTTACTGTGAACGAACGGCTGGACGTACGACGCTCCGGATGGTCTTAAAAAACTCGCAAGTTCAAGAACTATTTAAAACCGTAAAAATATTCACGTAAAAAAATGGTATAGGCGTTTTGAAAATTTCAACCGCTATTTTGAACCCCTTACAGATGACTCACAGTAACGTCGAGCTTCGAGGACCAACTAGACCCCGAACGGAACCTATAACCCGAATTTCATCAATTTTCTTTCATGGTAACTAAGAAAAGTGGCCCGTACGGCGTACGGCGGACAGACAGAAATATTTTTATTGCAGTTTTGGATTCTACATACCTTGAAACGTAAACCATCAAATTTTGAGGGGGGGTAAGAATTTTTTTTTTCATGCTCGATTCCAATGGTTCATTATTGAAAATAATAAACCAAAACGTGAAAAAACCATCATACCTTTCTATCGAAAGTTTTCGAGCTACGGCGCTCGGGAAGTTTCAGATCCTATTTTCCATCCCTCTGAGACCAACTCGACCCCAAGTGGAAACCACAAACCAAATTTCATTAATTTTAGCTTATGGTAACTAAGGAAAGTGCTAAGTACCGTGCACGGCGGAGGACAGAAATTTTCTTATTCCATTTTCGGATTCTACGTACCTCAAATCCGAACCGGAAACCATCAAATTGTGTGGGGGGGGGGGGGAGGGGGGTTAAAAATTCTAATGCTTGATTGCAAAGGTTTGTTACCCATTGAAAATAATAAACCAACATGAGTTCGAACCCTGCGAATAAACGAATAAACTTCGAACCCTGCGAACGTCACAGTCTCACTGGGGAAAATTCTTTCGTAAATGTTTCGAAGCGAGTGGCTGTCAGAACTTCGAAGGTAACCGCGAGCAGGTGGCCAAACTTGCCTCTCGGGTATGAAAGCTATTTCGTTTTTCTTCGTTCATTTTGCCCTCAGTCTTCGATGAATAGGACCTCGTTTATGGTTCGAAATGAAATCGAATTTAGTATAATTAAGAGGGTTGGTTATGGATTTAAATGTTAAAGAGGGATGTTCAGAAATCGCTTGCTATAACTATATTTTCCCAAGCTGCATTCGCTTTTCTTTTCAAACCGCGTTCGGTGAACTGATAGGTACAGGAGACAATATTACACCAACGTATCGAACTCAGCAATAGCCAGCCTAACCAGTCGTTGACACAGTTCGCATAATATTCAACATGAATAACTGCGTATCAGCTGAAAATGTCATTATATTTTCGTTTTTGATCAGAACTGTTGTCGTGAGTTCCTCCCAGAACTACAACACTAGCATACTTAAGTTCTCGCAAACCTTGTACAAACCAACTTTAGTTCTCGCCAATAAACTGTAAGAGTGGGGACGAGAGACGCAGGAGGTAGAGGCCCAGCCTGATTCCCCACCATCCCCTACAAACTAGGGGATGGAGGGAGACAGCCACTGGGGTCTATAAAACCCCGGCGCCTGCCTCTTTTTCTCCATTCTACATTCTCCTCTAGTCGCTGACTACTCTCTCTCCTCCTTACCTCATCCCTCTCTCCTCACCTAAAAGATGCTGTGTTGAGGTGGTGATTCGCTCATAACCCCCAGCCAAACCAACCTAAAAGATCCCAGGTGTTGAGGTGGTGATTCGCTCATAACCCCCCTGGGCATATCCTCACACCGCTCGTGATGAAATACACCAATTTAAAATTCATCACAACTGTGTTTGTATAATTACCTAGTTCGAATTTTGCCGACTTTTTGACATTGAATGTTGTGTCCATAGCCAGCGAAATACTGTTTGGTTGATTGTGACCTTGTGACGTTACTTTTGCGCTTGCAAACAATCTGTTGATTTGATTGAAATTTACCTGGGACCATCTAGGTGCGACCCACCTCGCATGATCTCTCTGAATATAATTTATCAGATTGTTTCTACTTTGATTGTGTAGTAATTTTCTGAAATTCTGACGAACATTTTATAAATTATGTGATGTAGGTACCAACTAGTTGGTTTTCATAATGTGTCACTTCAGTTTGCCAGTTAATGATTGCAGTGTCGGTTTACCTTGATGAGGTGTCTCCTCGTGTTCTTTAAAGCCGGATCTCCGTTTCCCATAAGTTGCAGTAGTTACCTGCCTGAGTACAATGTCCAGTGTTTGAGGGAGAACCCAGCTCAAAGCTTACGATCTCCCTCCTGCTGCAGACTGACAGGGAAGCCCTCCTGGGAGGTGTCTGTGCACTTAGTCAGAGTCCTTGGATATGCCCAAGTTCCTGTTACACCTACAGATGGAGGCGAGTGTTCTAGCTCTCTCTACCAACTTAGCAGGTCCGTTCCCGAGTTTTTGGTTTCTCATAAAACTCACATGCCGGCGCCTCCCCACCACATCCGGATCAGTTCCAGTGCTTGGGTGACAACCACGAATCCAACCTCAACAGGTTGGGGGGGGGGGGGGGGGGAGCAGACAGGTGGCACTTTGCGGAAGCGATGTGCCAGTTGCCTGGGTTACCCCCCGCCCGTGGTACCGTTTTTGGTGAGTGCAAGGTCCCATTTGCCTGGCTTTGCATCACACCCAGAGGCCAGACCGGTAGGAGGCCCGCCATCAGAGAAGGTGACTCTGAGGCTACCGCTTTATCCCCTCTGTGCGTGCGCAGCCCGAGCAGTACGGGAGAACGGGGAAGGGAAACACTGGGGCTCCTCCCGGGGTTCCCACATCTGCATCGGTACCCATGCTGCAGCAGTCCTACAATATTAAAAGTCCAAAGTTCATATTAATAACAAACATGATAATAAATAATAGCGAAACAAAACATAGTAGCAGTGTTTCTATCACCATCATCATCGCTCCTGGAACTCGCAGAAAATTAGTCTCACAAAAGTACAAGAACGACACAATGCGACAGTACAAACGACAAATAACAACAAAACAAACAACATTGTACACACAAAGATCATAAAATACAACTTCCATCAAAGTCCTAATTCCAACTACAGAAAAATACACTACATAAAAATATAGATTAACTAAACATAATAAACTCCTCGCAGAACCCAAGATTTGGTCAAGTGGTACCCCTTCGAAGCCACAATCCCGCCTCTGGGCCGCGTAATCCGGGCAGTCTCTCAGCACGTGCTCCGCCAGCTCTATCCCTCGAGCAGCCGTGTGCCTGCGGAGGGAAGGAGCTGGCGGAACACGTGCTGAGAGACTGCCCGGATTATGCGGCCCAGAGGCGGGATTGCGGCCACGAAGGGGTGCCACTTGACCAAATATTGTGGTCGGCCGAGGGAGTAGTGGCTCTCAAAGCATTTGCCCCGGAGGTTCTACCACTTCTGACCAACCAGCATAATAGGGGTTCCTGAATGGTGCCCTACCCTAGGGCTCGGACCCTACTGTGGTAGGACAGCGAAATATGTACTTTTTGTAGAATTAAGGTAGCATTGTATCTGTAATTGTATTGTAAGTTTATTACCTATCTAAGTACAGATGAAGTTCCATCGATCAACTCCTGCTTGATGTATTTATCGCCCCATTCTCAGTTCTCTTTCTTGGAGCCACATCATTATATCCGCCTTCTAGGCCATCTCTCCGTGTGTGCAATTTTCGTATGTGTCTATTTCCCCGCGCTCGTAACAGCCATCTTACCCCTCACATTTACATAATCATCTTTTCGCATTTTAGGTTTGTTCTCCTAATGGGGAGTACCAACGTATTTTATTTTATTTTTTTATTTGAAAGTTACACATTTTGAAAGTTAAGTCTGTTACACACACTCGTTACTTGCTCTTTCCATTTTAATTCATTATCCACAATCAGGCCCAGATTTTTAACAGAACTTTCATAAGATAGCTGAACCGAATTGACTACTACCTTTGGGACGGCATTCATATTGACCTGGCTAAGGAAACTCTGAGATCCAATCAACAGTGCTTTACACTTAGCTTCATTAATGCTCAAGCAGTGGCGCTTACACCAATCAGCTAACCTTCCAAGGTCCTCGTTCATTAAAGAAACACCAGTATGTATCTCAGTTGGGTCTACCTGGATGAATATCTGCAAATCGTCAGCATAAAGCTGATAGCTGCAATGTTTAAAGCATGACGAAATTTTAATTATGTATATAATGAAAATAAAATTTTGAAATTTGAATTTGAGGGGTACCACGAGAGTGGTAAAATCTATACCACGATTGTTGGGATGATCAAATTGAGCATTCCCACTCACCGGTGCTAGAGACCTGCAGTAATCTATGTTGTCCAATCTGGCGCTATTCTCTCCACTTTACTCTGCTGACGTTGTTCAGTGTAGGCAAATTGACAGCTTGATGAAACTTCAGCGTACCTCAATGAACTTCAAATTCTTTTATATAAACACTTGAGCGAGAGATTGGTACCTACAGTTCTTACTGTAGGTATTTACCAACCTTGGTCATCAGGTCCACCAAACTTTGAGCTTACGTCCAGGGTCACTCCTACCTGAAAACTATCCGGGGCTCTTTCATTTCTACCATCCTGTATAGTCCATATTTATCATTGTTACTAGAGATGATGCATGTAGAGTAGGTGAAAAACAAACTAAATATAATTAAAACCAAACTAAAATTCGAAAAGATTTCAATGAACTGCGGTGAGAAAATAATCGTGGTGGTCAGTGTAGTTTATTGGTTGGTTCAAGAGTTACGTAGGTGACCAAGGTTTCAACTTGATATGTTCGAATCGATGGTGGAGAACGGGGGATATCATCGGAGCTGGCGATGGCTCCAACAACTACGCACAGCCTCACTTGATTCATGTTTGGCGGTGAAACCTCCCTATCTCCCTTCGAGGGGGGGAAATACATGTTTTTCTCCCTTTTTCCTCCACGATCAGCTCGTCTATCTAAAATGATTGATTCGTCGCCGGACCGGTTCGCCGAACGGGGAAACAAAACCAGATGAGTCAAAACCTCGTTTTCCCAGACCAGTCGCTCAAAACCCAGCCTTTAAACCGGGATTAGCTAGGCAGCGGTAATTGCAAGTGGAGTCTAATTAGAGTAAAAGGCCAGCGGGACTCATCACATCAGTTGGTGAATAGTCGAACCTCATTGTAAAATCCTATATGGATGAATTCACTATCCCTGACTTGCGAATTTCACATGGCACATATAATATATTCGTTGTTGTTATTGTTGTTAAAGAATCTCTGGTATTATGGGATTCTCCCCCCCCCCCCCCACCCCCACGCATTTCACCCTGATTTTCATCCACTGTTTCGGCTAAATCATGCGTAATATTTAACTTACTTTTTATTTTGTCGCACAAAAAGAAGTAGTATCTCGTAGAATTCGAGCGAATGGATTCGTCCCAGGTGGCAAATTTGCCTCCACAAAAATTCAGCCAAGTAACCGTCAAGGTGATCAACAGTTTGGGTATGAGCTCCTATGCGCGGGTCTACAAAGTTTTCCGAATGACAATTAGGTGGTTGTAGCTCATTTCAGCTTTCCATATTCCATTATGTTCAGGCCAGCAATCGGAAATTATTGTTGTTCCCGGGGTAACATATTCAACAGTACGTAAGAGGAATCAGTATCTTTGCTCTTCTCTCGCTCACTACGATCATGTTAGCCTCACGTCCCTGCATTATGCATATATGCCTCCGAAACCCCCTCGCTGTAGTAACCTTCCAGCATTATTCTTGCGACGCACAAATAGGGATTCATCGATTTCTACATGCATTCCGAGACCACCAATCATATATAGTTATTCCAGTCAACTGTAGTTTTACCTGACATCCCAAGTTCGCATTCACAAAATATGTACTGTAAAAGTCATTTCGTAACTCCGATAGGTAGTAAATAAACAGTAAAACGTTTTTCGATGGCAACCGGTGATCCCTATAGCCATGCATGTACTCTCAAAAACACCTCCGAGCCACAAGTACTCTTCTGCATCGCCAACGCTGCACAGTTCGGTGGTATTAGTGAATATTTCATGATTGTTACGACACATTTTCGTTCCTTGTATGGTGCCATACATTTGAAAACATGTAATACCTACCCACAATAGTTTATATCCTGCGTTTTCATGTTGATACACAACTCGTACCAAGTTTTCGGGAGCTACACAGATAAGAGATGCCCAAAGTATCATTTCTGGGAGTAACATAAAAAAGATAAAATTTCCGCGTCGGGGAACGCATTTAGGCGTGGGGGGGGGGGGATATTCTCATAATACCTTAATTTCCTGTTGTCCATGTTGAGTGATAGGGTGGCAGTTTCGGTTGTCAATATGCGATCAGATTGTGAATATGCGATACGGAGAGCTACACGAATGAAATAACTCAGAATTTAATTACTCTGGCCGGAGTTTGGACAATCCCCAAACGTGCCTCGGGACGGAGTCCTGAAAATTTGTAAGCCACCGTGAGATGGCAGGGACTGGCGATTTCAATTTTTATCACGGCACGGGATGGAGTCTTATACCCTACGAATGTATAAATAAACGTAAATTGCTCGGCATAATTGATGTATCACGAATGTTGTCATAATTCCTTCCATTCTAACTTGATGTTCTCCCGGGAACGATTCCGATCAGCATATCCGATTCACACCTGAAGAGCCGAAGGACACCTGTAAGCAGTTCCGTTCACTATTTATGATCAACTTGTTGTGCCCACCAAGCTCGACCCCCTTTCCCTCCAACCAGTAACTGCCATCAATGTAGTTACATCCTCAACTCCACAGGTGGCCAGCTCTGGCCTGGTTCCCGACTCCCTCTTGACTCAACGACCAGTTATTAGTTGACTTGTTCTGCGTACAATCCGAGGTATTGTTTTTTGTCTGGTTTCTGATTCAAACCCGAACTCGATCCCAAAATTCATCCGACGAGCGTTGATTCAACAAAGAATCTTTCGAGTTGAGGATGTTGTACACGTATGATGTAATAGCGGTCGTTACAGTGGCCGACGTCGTATAGAGCAGCTATCGAATTTTGAGTGGTGTCGACGTTTTAAATTTCTCATGAGACATGACGTGATGAAAATTTTCAACCAACCACTGTATTTCATTGTTTTTAAAACTTGTTAGAAAATTTAACTACATACGCTTCATCAAAACCCCAAACAAAGTGGACGTTACGTATTTCAGCGAACCCTCACAATAGAAAACACACAATTTAGGTGGCCCGCAAGTTATAGTAATGGGACAAAATCGGTCTATTTCGTTATCCACCAATAGAATAGAATAAAACACGTTTATTGTACATAGGACTGATGTCGAGAGCCAATCGAGCCGAAGAAATCGTCAGTTTCAAGGCGCATATTATGGGTTGTATTTTAATAAGAACAAGTTGGTTTTCTTCCCTATAACCAAAAGTATGCCTTGTATAATCTTGCCGACGATAAGGCGTGTAATGGGTTATGTATACGATTACAAATCATTCAACTCAGTGGTCGCCGTCAGTATTTTTCTGTGACACTTGCATTTCACCTAACCGTGACTCACCTTTGTTGCAACAGCGGGGTCAAGGACCCTCAAGCGAGGGTCGAGTTGTAGAGGTTGGATCCGGTTTCTTGAATCAGCCCTAAAATTTTGGGGGGAAATGACCGCGCTTACCCCAGTGTACTTAAATGTGAGAAATATTGTACAATACTGAAGCGATTTTTGGAAAAACTCGTTATACAGACGGAAGTAGATCAGTAAAAAGAGCGCGCTGCATCAATTGAAAAATCAAAGTTTATGAAGAAGAAGCAATTGTATCCAACCGGTACTTCCATTTTTAATTCGCGCTTTATTTGTAGACCCATTCGTTATTTCCCGTTCCGTCCACTTGGCACCTTTGGGAATCGGATTTTAATTGGGATTGACTGACCTACCTGTCGACGTAAACCAGGCAAGGCTGGGAGTGGAAAAATAAAACCGTTGAACACCGAGAAAAATGCCAAGAATCCGCTCCTATCAATTACTTCTAATCATGACATTTTTTGCATAGAAGTAAAGAAACGGTATCTACCATGATTAGGTTTGATTGAACACTGTTATTTCGTTTATGACATGTATCAGTACTTACTATACGTATACATATAGCAAGTTGAACAGTTCACCCCTCAACGAGTCCAGAAACAGACGTACTTCTCAGAAATAATGACAGTGCAAATGGACGCAGTACGTTCGTATTTGGCTGTTAGTTTGTTTTACTTGGCATATTTGAAACATGAAACTCGTGGAACTGCAGCAGTTGCTGTGATAGGCATGTGTCACTGTAATGACTCAGTAGTTTCATAAATAATTGAATCCCTTCGGGATTCAATGTGTGAACATTTAATTATAATGCTAGACACGAATTTGTTAAATAATTTCACTTAGTATCATTGGTATTGGCTGTTGGATGATACGTATCACATTTTGGTAGGCATATGGGAAATAGGGTATAGGCATAGGTACATGCGAACCACTGAATAATTGCAAATGTGAACTCCTTCTTAAACATTTCCAACTGGGCAAGAACCTAAAGTGATCCTTGTAAACACAACTTTCTCATTGCTCAGAATTATACAGCTTTACTGTTTAACTTGACAATCTATGTAGAATCAATCATCAGTTACAATGTGTAAAAAGAACTGTTTAATTTATAGACGTTACCTACGTTCTGAGTGTTTGCAGCTCTGAGAATAATGACAGGAATTCGGAACAATGGTCGCTTTTGCGCTAGTCTTGTGTCCGTGTGAGAAATTCATTCTTTCCCTTCTGGAGAGTTGAATAAGGTCATCCCATTAGTGTTTATGGGATGTAATTGTCAAAAAATCATTCTGCATTCCACATTCCTTCGTGAACCCTCGTTTAGTTTAGTTCACTTATCACTGAGTGGGTCCGAGTAACAGCCATGAGTAAGTGTTTGAGAAATCATTTTCGCTTCATCGTTTCATTATTACTTGTTCGTTTAAATTAGTATGTGGCCTGTTTTAGGCTGTCAGGGGTACTGATGATTTAGAAATATTATCCTGATCATCATTATGTTTGTGAGCTTCAAATGCACATCAGTAAAACAACACAAGTTGAACATTGACCAACGCCCAAGGTCATTCGACAAGAGAAAAAGCGTGACAGAATCACTAAAACTACAATATTAATTAGTAACCCAAGTACCTTTATCATTCTTAATGTCAGACTACATAGATAATAATATTATTTAATATAGTGTGCGTGTTCTTGAGAGTCGGTCAAAGTAAGTCGAGTTTCTTCTCATGTCATATTCATCGCTTCATTTATAAATTCGTCAGACACAATTCAGAAAACAATATGGAGGTGTAGTGATTTGTTCCTAGTATACACATACCTACAATGATTATTTTACGGAACGTATATCTTCGGAGTTGAATTTGGTAATTCACTTAGGTAACTCGGAATATAAATTTATATATCTTAATAGTTTCATGCCTTGTACCCTTGTTTGTCTACAATATCCACATCTAGGGTTTTGACTGAGCGAAATGATATTACGTCTTCGACGAGGTAGCCTCAGACGGGAATATTCAATCATCTCCCTACCACACACGTAAGACAGCTCTTCTGTCAATAAACCACTCTTGAGCGAGGCAAATACTCCATGGATTACTCATACTCTGTTTGCACAGGACAGCCAACAGTTCTTTTTATCAGCAATGAATCAAGTGAGCTACGGAGAAAAAAAATCCCTCTGTAATCTCCATTTCCAGCAAAGCGCAGGGAGCAGAACGAGAAAAAAATATACTGTCTTCAATCGGATTCAATCGGATTAGATACGATTGACTTAGTGCGACTGGCATGGAGTGGGAAGTATGGGAATATATATGAGAAAAGTATGGGAAGAAAATTGAATCACGAAAAATGAACTAGCGTCAAGCCTATTATTTGCGCTATTCTCTACACGTATCGGAGGGACTTTCGTTGGCTGGTCGTGATCTGTGACATCCATACTTGATTGTGAAGGCATCGGACCCGGAAAATTCTATGAACCTACTTATGTATTTATATAGTTAAGTTATTAATATGGATGGAAGGTTTTCTCAATTGTTATTGGAAAACACTAAACGCCAAGACCGTACACATCAAAGCCATACAAGTGAACCAGAACCATAAATGAAACTTTCAGGGATATTGCGGATTGCCCCTGATGCTACCCTATGAATTTGAATGCGATGGACCGATAGCGCTAGCGTCGAAGTCTCGGGTGATGGATTAGATCGTAGAGGTCCCTTCAGTTCCATAGTTATCGAAGTGGTAACATTGCCTACGCATGTGCAAATCTGAAATAATTGAAAATACTATTTATATGTGACTGGGGGACGGTTAATTCAAGTTCAGTTGAGTACTTTTGAATTGTAGGATATGCAAGATAATTATGTGAATCGGGATCACAACGACAAGGGTAAGTATAAGGTCTATCAATTAAAAATCAAAAACAAATCACGAGTACACTGTTTTTAATTTTTAACTGAAATTTCTGCCGAAAATCGTGGAAGGTGGGCATTTAGTAGGCTCAGACTATAAAAACGCTGCACACAGGGTTTATTATTTACCTGTATAGATGCCCCTTCTCCGCAGGTCACTGTTTCCAGTGGTCATTACCATCGAGCTCCCTCCAGGAAAGCCGTAAATGGGGTACTGGAGCCGGCCCGGGAATTAAAGTTTCATACAAATGCGCGGGATTCAATAATTCAGTCATTAATTATTATTTGTAGTTATTCATGAGGCATAAGGTAAATAATAAACCGTTGTGTAATAATTTACCTGTACTGATGCCCCTTCTGCGTAGATAGTATAATAAACCGTTGTGTAATAATTTACCCAATAATACTCAACTTTTGTTCAAGCTGCAAAAGTACCTACCAACAAAATCCAAAAGAGCCATAATTTTTCAAATGGAATAATATCACAGAACAACTAACTCGACTTCATAAAGCCATCCGTGATTATAATCAGGTGATCCCTAGCAGTGGTATCTGGGCCGTACTCATACCGTTCATTCACGATCATGTTGACGAAGCTTTTCGGTGTAAGCGAACGGCTGGTCGTACAATGCTCCGGCTGGTCTCAAAAAATGCTTTAGTTCAAGATCAATTTAAAAAGTTTTTTAAAAACAACGTCCTTCTCCTGAAGTTTTCGAGTTACGGCGTTCTGAATCTTCCAACCCCTATTTTTCATCCCTTAGAGATGACTTGACAGTAACGCCGAGCTTCGCAGACCAACTAGACCCCAAACGGGACCTACAAATCGAATTTCATTAACTTTGGTTCATGGTAACTAAGAAAAGTGCTAAGTACGGCGTACGGCGGACAGACAAAACTTTTTTTATTGCGTTTTCGGATTCTACGTACCTTGAAACGTAAACCATCAAATCTTGAGGAGGGGTTAAGTTTTTTTTTTTTTTTCATGCTGGATTCTAAAGATTCGTTATTTAAAATAATAAACCAAAATTTCTGTCTGTCCGCCGTACGCCGTACTTAGCACTTTTCTTAGTTACCATGAACCAAAATTAAGGAAATTTAGTTTGTAGGTCCCGCGTTTGGCGCTACTGTAAGTTACTGTTACTGTAAGTCATCTATAAGGGGTGAAAAACAGGGGTTGACATTTTCAGAACGCCGTAGCTCGAAAACTTTCAATAGAAGGGTATGCTTTATTTTACATTTTTAAATAGATCTTGAACTAATGAATTTTTTGAGACCATCCCGAGCATTGTACGATCAGCCGTTCGTTTGCATCTGAAATCTTCGTCAATATGATCGTGAACCAAACGGTATAAATCCGGCCCAGATATCATCCCTAGGGAGCACCTGATTATAATCACGGGTGGTTGGATGAATTCGAGTTGGGTGTTCTTTGATATTATTTCATTTGAAAAATTATGGATCTTTTGTTTTTTGTTGACAGGTACTTTTGCAACTTGAACAAACGTTGAATATTATTGGGTAAATTATTACACAACAGTAAATTATTACGCAACTGTTTATTATACTATCTACGCAGAAGGGGCACCTATACAGGTAAATTATTAGACAACGGTTTATTATTTGCCTGTTGCTTCTTAGGAATAACAGCAAATAATTAATGATTGAATCCCGCGCATTTTTATGAAACTTTCATTCCGGCGCCGGCTCCAGTACTCTATTTGGGGCTTTCGTGGGGGGAGCTCGAGGGTATTGAGCACAGAAAACAGTGATGTTCGCAGAAGGCGCCTCTATACAGATAAATAATAAACCTTGGTGAAATAATTCGCAGCGTTTTTAATACCCACAAACTTTCTTTATAAATTCAATTGGCATTAGCAATTAGCAATAGCCGTGAATTAGTTTTAGTTACGATTTATATTTATATTACAATTTAGACAAAATTGATACCTATTTTAAATTATAATTCTATGCTCCATGAATAACAACAAGTAGTAATTAATGATAGAAGTCTTGATTCCACCCCATATTCATGAAGTGTGATTGCCTACGGCTGGCTCCAGTACTTGATTTGGGAAGCAAGAGGATAGGTATGGACCACAGAAAACTGATCTGCGCTGAAGGTGCATCTAGCGGTGTAATAATTTGCAGCGTTTTTGGTTTATTATTCTGTGAATAATACACCTATGTATTCGCTCAGCAAAAAATTTTTATAACACCCCCTCAAACTTTTTTCTTTTACGTTTCAAGGTGCATAGATTCCAAAAATGCAATGTCCGTCCGCCGTACGCCGTCCGCCGTATCACGTGTACAGGCTTCATTTTCGGTCTAAAAAAATCGTTCTTTCGCACACATGCTCCATTTGGGCCCTAGTTGTGTCCCGAAACTTTTCAGCCCGATCGGAATATACCCAGGGGTGTTATGAGTGAAAATGTGTGTAAAAATAGGTACTTTTTACGTTTTAGCAACATATTGGTAACATGAGCTTCTGAGATATCGTTTTCTATGTTTTTGGGGACGAGAAGACCGAATATGAAGTCGATTTTGACCAAAGAGTGGAAAATTGAGTTCTACCAAATGTTCAGCTCCCAGAATTGATTTTTTATGAGTGAAAAACCTGGGAAATCGTCTGAAATCACCATCAGTTTATATAATAACACTGGAAAAAGTGTCAAGACGTGGTTCAGGACGATTAAATGGCACTACCAATGATCAAAGATAGTTAAAAAAAGAAAGAAAAAAAGAGCGTACCTAATTTGTGTTTTGGGGGCCAACATTAATGGAAACCATCAGAAGTAGCTATTTCGATTATTACGCATGAAAGAAACAATTTATGAACACCCAACCTTTCTGTAGGTGTGTCCAATATAATAATAAACCCATGTGACAAGGACTTTGCAGCGTTTTTCGAAGTTATGCTCGACATATATATAGCCACACGGCGATTTAAAAAAAAAATGGTGGGAATCATGGTTTTTAATACATTTTTGAACTTTCTCCCTTTCCATTATCGATCTATCAAGTTTCGGTGGAATCCTTGATATGAGGTCGTGAGAAATCAGAGGTTAGAACTTCTCTACCCACCCTCCCTCTACGTAACATCTCATCCGTGTCGTGCCGTAGGATTCACCAACGCCAGAAACAGACGGAAGGTCGCCGACTCGTTCTCAACTTCCCAGACCCGACAGAAAAACGTAATATGGGAATATTTTGAACAAAATAACAGAGAGTTGATACCCGCTGTTTTTGTGTTTCCTTTTGAGCTCTAATAATTATTGCTCTCCGTCTCGTATAATAAACAGCTCCGGCCCCCGAAGAAAAACCTTCCCGTTCGGCTCGCAAAAGTTTCCCCCAAAGTTTTTTTTTCTTCTCAAGGTTTGCGATAGTTCGCTCACAAGTTTTCTTCTTCTGAGGAAAGTTTTTCTTTGAATTGCTGACCGGTGTAGTGGAGTTGTCGAACCTCGCTGTTTGTAGCGGGTGAGTTATTATATGAGTGAATCGAATGGGCTTACTAGGAAAAGTATTACCCACCCAAGTTTTTTCGGGATATTTCAAAGATATAATAACTCTAAGGGATAGCATACAGCACTCTCTGTTCAGTAGACATTAAATACGTCAGTGAATTCCACAAATGATTCGTAATTGATTACTTTGTCATTATTATTTTAAATAATCGAATTTATTGGCATGCGAGGAGCATCTCAGTGATATCAATTTGATCCATTCTACCTGTATCAAGTGAGACCAGGGCAATGACGGCCAGAGAAAGAAGCCGCAGTGGTAGCCCAGTCTGCAACAGAACCTGTTTGAACTCACTTTTTAAACCGTCGCACAGTGGCCCAGACCCCCGTAAAAACGGCCAAAACCTCTTAACATCGGAACAGTTGGCTGAAACTTGATATACCCCGTTTTTTCGGGTTTTGAATTCAAATTCGAAGTCAGTTTTTATCAAATAGCAGTACCTTGAGCTCAATACCTATTCTTCACTCAACCTTTCTTAAAAAATAAGGCTTGTAATTGGCCAACAAAAGTGACGGTCGTATGCAACCTGACTTAATTTGCAAATTTTGAAGAAAAAAAACGCTGCAAATCCCTGCACAACGGTTTATTATTTTGTATAGAATACCCTTCTGTTACAGATCACAGCTCTATGTATAGATAACCCGTCTATATAATATGATATGTACTATTCTACACATATTATGTAGATCGCAGACCCTCCGTAGGTTAGTACCTAACCCCGTACTCGTTACTAGGTACCTACCTAAATCACGAGTTAAATGTTGCTAAAATAATTCTGCCGATGACAAACAGTACCTAACAAAAAGAAACACACATAATGAAGTTCTGAAAAGAAATTGTTGATGAGGAGTGAAAAAAGTTGCAAAAGTACCTACCAACAAACTCCAGCCCCTTCTACGTAGATGGTATAATGAACCGTTGTGTAATAATTTACCGTTGAGTAATGATTTACCGTAGTAATAATTTACCCATCAATAATACTTCAACGTTTGTTCAAGTTTCACTACCTACCAACAAACTCCAAAAGAGCCATCATTTTTCAAATTAAATAATATCACAGAACAACCAACTCGACTTCATACTCCGCCAATATAATCAGGTGATCCCTACCAATGATTGGCCGTATTCACAAATTCCTATTGTGGGCGCGTCTCTGGTTACGAGATTTGGTTTGGATTGTATACAATTTCATTCACACTGGAGTCGAAAATGCCTGTCGGTGCAAACTTCGGGGCCTTACTGTGAACGAACGGCTGGACGTACGATGCTCCGGATGGTCTTAAAAAACTCGCAAGTTCAAGAACTATTTAAAACCGTAAAAATATTTACGTAAAAAAATGGTATAGGCGTTTTGAAAATTTCAACCCCTATTTTGAACCCCTTAGAGATGACTCACAGTAACGTCGAGCTTCGAGGACCAACTAGACGCCGAACGGAACCTATAACCCGAATTTCATCAATTTTTTTTCATGGTAACTAAGAAAAGTGGCCCGTACGGCGTACGGCGTACGGCGTACGGCGGACAGACAGAAATATTTTTATTGCAGTTTTGGATTCTACATACCTTGAAACGTAAACCATCAAATTTTGAGGGGGGGTAAGAATTTTTTTTTTCATGCTCGATTCCAATGGTTCATTATTGAAAATAATAAACCAAAAACACTAATAATTTTTTTACGATTTTAACAGATTTTTAGCCACTCTTGTTCTTTAAAAACATTTTTTTGACTTCTAAAAACATACAAAATCGCTGGCGTGTAAACTCGTCTCTTCTTTAGTAGTATGGATCAAACTTTTTTTGACTGGGGTTTTTAGACGTTTCCAATCGGGTTTATTGGTATTGAACTCACATCCGAAGACATAATTGTTTAAATAAGAATTCAGTAAACACGACTTCTGTCCATCCGCCGTACGCCGTACTTCGCACTTTTCTTAGTTACCATGAACCAGAATTAATGAAATTTGGTTTGCAGTTCCCATTTGGGGTCTAGTTGGTCCTCGAAGCTCGGCGTTACTGTAAGTCATCTATAAGGGGTGTAAAATAGGGGTTGACATTTTCAGAACGCCGTAGCTCGAACACTTTCAATAGAAGGGTATGCTTTATTTTACATTTTTAAATAGATCTTTAACTAACGAATTTTTTGAGACCCGGAGCATTGTGCGACCAGCCATTTTTTTGCACCGAAAAGCTTCGTCAACATGATTATGAATCAAACGGTATAAATCCGGCCCAGATACCATCGCTAGGTAGCAACTGATTATAATCACGGATGTCTGTATGAAGTTGGTTGTCCTGTGATATTATTTCATTTAAAAAATGATGGATCGTTTGGATTTTGTTGATAGGTACTTATGCAACTTGCACGAACGTTGAAGTATTATTGGGTAAATTGTTACACAACGGTAAATTAATGAACAACTGTGAATTATCACGCAATGGTTTGTTATACTATCTACGTAGAAGGGCTGTACGAGTAAATTATTACACAACGGTTTATTATTTGCTTTATGCTTCATGAATAACTACAAATAACTAATAATTGATTTATTGAATCCCGCGCATTTTTATGAAACATTCATTCCGGCGCCGGCTCCAGTACTCCATTTAGGGCTTTCGTGGGGGGAGCTCGTGGGTATTGACAGTGATCTACGCAGCTAATAAACCTCTGCCTAATAATTTGCAGCGTTTTCGAAGTAGATGGCAGTAGTCATAGCTCATGTCACAATTTCGATTTTTGAAAACATCTTCATCAATTTTGTTTCTTTAGGATCAACGTTCTTCTCAGAAAAGCATTCTTTATGCTTGAAATAAATGGTCATTAGTTATTTTGGTGAATATGCTTGTGTGTACTTCAAATTTTGATCATCCTATATCAGTGCTACTCGTAGGTAGGTGTTCCTATTGGCATATGTTGAGGTGTATATGCGGTTTTATATGAATATCGCAGGTGTCACCATTTTATCTGGCCTAAATAAAAAGTTGGCCGTTTGCCGAAGACATCTGTAGTTGATGCGAGCTGGATGGGGGATCATTTCGCGAGCTTTTTTCTTATGAGAATGATCTTTCTTCATCACAAGCCTAACGCTCGGGCAACAGAGTGATGACCCATAATTTACCATCAATTCCGCAAACCTAAATCGAGTCTCGCATCCCAGGTCCTTGCAAGGCCGTTCTTTCGGCCTCTGAGAACGGTCACCGAATAGGTACTACGTAGGGATTCGCAAGGCCTCGTATATCAACAGCCCCTTTCAATTGCCCCCTCCACACCCCCCTGCATCACCATCCTCCATTGCCCCCTCCGACAATAATATCGAGGGTGAAAGGAAATCCTATTCCAAGCGGACTGAATACAGAGAGCGGACGCCTCGAGGGTTCGAATGTGGTCCAGTGGGCTCTCGGCCAAATTGGTCCCCAAGGTGAAACAAGAAGGGAAAAGCGAGCCTCCAGGTTAAATACGGGATCGACAGCCATTCAGATGAATATTGCCTGAATTTGTTTATTTTTTTCTTCTTCTATATTCGATATGGGTCAGGCCGAGTGGAAAAGAGACTGCAGCATTTATTGTACTATTCTACATTTCAGTCGGGTCGCTGACGCCGATCAATTACTCCGTAATGGAGGTGAGCATCGATGAGTAAAACATCAATGTTCACCATCAATTGGTGGTAACCATCGATGTGACGATAATATCGACCTGAAAACATCGATGTATGTTGACAGAAAACATCGATGTTCGATGTTTAAAAAAAAGTCGCGGTTTCAGAAAATTATACAAAATTCACAAATAAACCGAAATGTTTCATGAAACTAACGATGTAAAAAACACAGTGTTTTAGAAATTAGGCTGGTGCAAATAAAATTATATCTTAGGGCCAACGCAGTCCTATCAATATTACTTTAGTGAGAACACTGTATACATAACTTCCATTGCTCCTTAGTTTGGTAAAGTGATGAAACATAGGCAGCCAACAGAAAAATAGGTTAAAGTTTATGTCATTTAATAATTTAAATGAACTATTTTTCAAATAAAATTGTTAATTCGCTAGATCGGGGCGGCGGGTTGGCGGAAACGACCGAACAGACTTTACGAACAGTAGGTACTCAACTCAGGCCGACTCAGCAACTGCGATCACAAATCATCGATGTTTTGTTGAAAGCAATATTCTGTGAAAATTTTCTCAAATGTCAGAATCAGTATGTCAGTTCATCGTTAATTTATCAAAACTAAAGCAAGGAAAAACTGTGAATATCTAAAAAAAAAAAATGCTGCAAATAGTTACACAACGGTTTATTATTTACCGGTATAGATGACCCTTCTGCGTGGATCACTGTTTTCTGTGGTCAATACCTACCCCCATGCTCCCCCCCCCCCCAGGAAAGCCCTAAATCGCGTACCGGAACGTCCTGGGAATTACAGTTTCATTAAAATGCGAGGATTCAGTAATTAAATTATTAATTACTTATTTGTTGTTATTCATGAAGCACAAGGTAAAATTATAAACCGTTGTGTAATAATTTACCTATATAGATGCCCCTTCTGCGTAGATCACTGTTTTCTGTGATCAATACCTACTATCAAGCTCCTCCAAGGAAAGCCCTAAATCGAGTAACGGAGCTGGCCCGGGAATTACAGTTTGTTAAAAATGCGCGGGGTTCAATAATTCAATAATTGATTATTTGTTGTTATTCATGAAGCATACGGTAAATAATAAACCGTTGTGTAATAAACAGTTGTGTGAGAAACCGTTGTGTAATAATTTACCTCTGTAGATGCCCCTTCTGTAGATCACTGTTTCCTGTGGTCAATACCTACCCTCCAGCTCCTCCAAGGAAAACCCTAAATCGATGTGTTTGAGCCGGCCCGGAAATTACATGTCATAAAATGCGCTGGATTCAATAATTCAGTTATTAATTATTATTTGTTATTATTCGTGAAGCATTACGTTTTTTCAAGTTGCAAAAGTACCTATCAACAAAATCCAAAACAGCTATCATTTTTCAAATGGAACAATATTACACAACAACCAACTCGACTTCATACAGCCATCCGTAGTTATAATCCGGCGCTCCCTAGCGATGACATTTGGGCCGGATTTGTACCGTTTGATTCACGATCATGTTGACGAAGCTTTTCGGTGCACACGAACGGCTGGACGTACACTGCGTCGGGTGGTCTCAAAAAATTCTTTAGTTCAAGATCAATTTAAGAACCAAAAAAAAGTATTTAAAGTTTCCGAGCTACGGCGTTCTGAATATTTCAACCCCTATTTTGAACCCCTTAGAGATGACTGACAGTAACGCCTAGCTTCGCGGACCAACCAGACCCCAAACGGGACCGACAAACCAAATTTCATTAATTTTGGTTCATGGTAACTGAGAAAAGAGATAAGTACGGCGGACGTACAGACATTTTTTATGTATTGATTTTTTGGATTCTACATACCGTGAAACGTAAACCATAGAATTTTGAGGGGGGGTTTAAACTCCTTTTTTACATGTCCGATTCCAAAGGTTTATTATTAAAATAATAAACCAAAATATCGATGTCGGGAAGAAACATCGATGTATCAATAACATCGGTTGTTTTCCGTCGATGAAAATATCGATCACCGCCAAGAAAACATCGATGTTTTGAAAACACCGTCCACCTCGGAACGGGCATTAATGGTTTATAATCTTTGATTACAAGATACTTGTACCAGATGTGCGTGCGCGCGCGCTCGTTCGTGCGTGTGTGTGTGTGTGTGTGTGTGTGTGTGTGTGTGTGTGTGTGTGTGTGTGTGTGTGTGTGTGTGTGTGTGTGTGTGTGTGTGTGTGTGTGTGTGTGTGTGTGTGTGTGTGTGTGTGTGTGTGTGTGTGTGTGTGTGTTACCTTTTTTTGGTTAAATGATTGCAATCGCGATTAGAAAGCCTGATTAGATCACTATTTTATATTCATATCGCTTGGTGTGGGATGGGTGACCCGAACCAGCGTATGTACGAGCATTGAGTTCCTAGCCGGTATGTATAGTGGTACAGTCAATCATCCTTATCGTATCGCAGTGAAAAGCGTCCGCTGGAGCGAGCAGAGCGGATGCTAACCACCTGTAGTCAATCTGGTCATATCCACCCGTCCGCTTCCTTACCACACAGTAACCATATTCACTGCCCTTACATCGATACAGTAAAAGAATCTGTGGAAATCCGCAAATCGCCGCCATAGAAACGAATTCATCTTGACACAGCAAACAAAGAAACTGAGTCGGAAAAAAAAGGAAACGTGTCAGCTTTCGACGACCACTGCCCTCGCACTCAGCCAGACAGCGCTTGTGCCTTTCATCTAAACACTACCTGACATCAAAGGCTTTTCTTGTTTTTTGCGCTTTTCCGAGAGAAAAAAAAATTAATTTGCGTTTGGCTGGAGCCCTCGTGTTAATTATTTCGAGTGGAACCTGCTTGTTGGGACTTTGAAATTTGAACTTTTCAAAAAAGTGTCAACGTGGAGAAACTAACGTTGTGTTCAACATCATGCGTTAGGTACCTGCATGGAATGGAAACTCTGGTTGAACCATAACAACCACGGTGGTTGTTTATTCTGTTGTTTTTCCAATCATGAAGCATAACATTATAAGCTGATTTCCGAAGTAACGTAGTCCACATCATTGAACAGTCTTTTCACCTAAACGTCTTTGTTATATGTTCAAGTTTACCATCTTTACTCAGTTTTAAAATGTTACTCAAATTATTCTAATTTTGGCAAGTTTGGAGCAAGAAAAGTCACAGTTTGTGACCTTTGTAGATATAGGCTTAAATAATATAATGACATCTGACCTTGGCTATGAGGTAAAATTTTGGAATTTCGCCGAAATGTTTGTAAAAGCAAACTTAAGGTTGGGTTCGGAAATGAGCAGTTATTTCCGAAAACAAAAATTTGGTAAAATTCGAGTTTCTGTGGGTCAAAATAGCGAAAAATTTGTCAAAACTGCTTTAAAAAAATTACCATAAATTTGAAGAAAACCACCGCAAGGTGATCGGTAGTAAAAAATATTGTTCTAAAGGAGAAAGTGGGTCAGTAACTCAAATTTTCGGAAGTCAGATTTGTAAGTTTGAGGTTCATTAGGTAAAATCTTTTGAAATTAAAAGCGGTAAAGTTGGCTTATATATCGCGAGAATTTCATTTATAATTACCTAACTCCTAACCAAAACTGGTGACTCGAGTCTGAAAATGACTGTTCCTGTATTTCGTCGTTAAAAAATAATTGATCAGTATAGCACCACCTGATCATATTTACCAACTGGGTCATAATGATCAAGTACCACATGATCACTTTTGCCTTTCCAACTTTTCGAAGTCAAGTGTCGGTTCTTACTGTTGAAAGTGATCAACTCCATTTTTACTATAATATTATAGCGTACCATTAGTTTTCATTAGCTCAGCGTCGTTGATATGACGAAATGATCGCCATCGAACAGCTGTATTGCCGTTTACTCGGCTCTGGATTTTCGAATGCTTCCATTATTTACCTCTTCCAGATTCCAGTCTTTTTGTTATGAATTTTTCATATAAATAGTTTTCATTTTCCTGCTATCAATGTACCTCTGCCTGATGCAATGCTTCGGAGTTATTAGTGGCTAAAGCTCTGGTAAACGCGACTAAAAGTAGGTGGTTCATCAATAATTGATGAGCCACCTACCTTTAGTCGCGTTTAGAATTATTCTATTCTTACTTCTTATTCGCACATTCTAGAGGTAATTATTGGTGAACCGCGGTGAGGCCCGCGACAATGTCTAAGGTGTTAGGAAGTGTGTGAATAATTAGTAGGTAAACAGTATTCGTGATACCGCGGCGTATTATGTGATTGGCACGCTGACGTAGTTATCTCAGTAGATCGTCCAAGGAAACTCGCAGAAATTAATAATTTTATTGTTCCTACCTTTAGCGCAACCTATATCCTCACAAACAGAAGGCAAGACGCTCGTTTCTTCTGTGTTTCATCGACAGAATAATTATTTTAGCAACATTTAACTCGTGATTTACGTAGGTACATAGTTTAACGAATATTTCAACAGTAGGGTGAATGAATTGTACACATTTAGCCCAAATGTCATCACCAGGGACGCGCTAACACTCGGGAATTGGCCCGAGATAAAATCATTGCCAGGGATCACCTGATTATATTCAGAGTATGAAGTCGAGTTGGTTGTTCTGTGATATTATTTCATATGGAAAATGATGACTGTTTTGGAGTTTGTTGGTAGGTAGTCAAACTTGAACAAACGTTGAAGTATTATTGATGGGTAAATTATTACACAACGGTAAATTATTAAACAACGGTTCATTATACCATCTACGTAGAAGGGGCTGGAGTTTGTTGGTAGGTACGTTTGCAACTTTTTTCACTCCACATCAACAATTTAACTTCAGAACTTCATTATTTGCGTTTCTTTTCGCCATTTTAGGTACTGTTTGTCATCGACAGAATTATTTTAGCAACATTTAACTCGTGATTTAGGTATACTTAGTGACGAGTACGGGCTTAGGTACTATAACCCACTGAGGTTCTGCGATCTACCTACATAATACGTAGAATAGTACATATTATATAATATAAAGGGCTATATGGAGAGCTGTGATCTGTAACAGAAGGGTATTCTGTACAAAATAATAAACCGTTGTGCAGGGATTTACAGCGTTTTTATGCCTTTTCGGGGCTTGATCACTTTTTCCAGCCGGAACAGTTTTTGGCTGTTTGGGCAACTTGAAAACGCTCTGGTGTAACATTTAGTTTCTGTGACTTCATCTTTCTGCTCAACGGGCGTAACGTTCTAAATAATATTGTTAGGGTTATGAGCTCTGCAAAAATGCGACGAGCTTCACCTCCTAGTTCTGCCTGCCACACCACTCAAAACACATAATTATGATCTTCCGATCGATTCTTTATACCCTTAGGGCGGAGAAAGCAAGCGAAATTAAATTAATTGGAGGGGAAAAACCTTCAGTTAAAAAAAAAACACAATATGCGAAAAACCTCACAGAAATCCGCCAAACCGTTTTTCCGTGATTCGAACAGAATCATCAAATTATATATATACCTAGATTATGCGTAAGTACTTGTACCAATACACCATCAGGTCACTAATGCTCAGGGCCTTCGCTAAAGATGATAATTATGTAGGTACTCAGAGATCACATGCGGACTTCAACATTTCTCTTGGAAGTCAAAAGGAATTATCTCCATAATTGTAATCTTATGTGTATGATTCTGCAAATAAACGTTGATAGATCATACGTTGCATTGAAGGTCAGCTCTCAGATTGGAGCTGGAATACGCCGTTCCGTTCTACATGAGGACAAATACTAAACTTGAGCAATCCAAATGGGCTCGTTTCCATGTCAAGCCCATAGGTGTTGATTCTACTGATGTGGTGCTACCCCGCTCGTATCGTGATGTGCTGATGGTAGTTTGATAGTTTCATAACATTTGACGAACGCGGACCTCATAATGTGCCTGAGGGCGATTCCTGTTTCGAAATAAACTCCCAAAAGGTAGTAAAGGGCGAGTGTTGAACCTAACACGTGGAAGTAATAGCCCGCGTCCGTCGCTACCTTCCTTTATTAGCTGTATTGAAGGGCTTGAGTCAAGATATTAGATGACGTTAACGTCACTGGTGTGGGCTAAAGCCGTCGAACACTCCACTTTATAAACAACTCTGGAGAAGTGAGCATTTGGTTTATATAACCACCTCCCCACTTCCCAACCAGCCATTGCCAATCTTGTGACTGACCAAAATATTGCCACTACCATCGATTTTCGAAGTGCAAGATGTTTTTCTATATTTTTGCTTTTCTTTGTTTTTATTTTTGCTTCCTCGCTACCGAAGGTAGGGAAGCCTAGGATTCGTGATTGACTAAAAAAAAAGTCCTCCAAAATTTAAATGTCCACCACCGTTTTGCGTTTCAGACATCAATGAACATTTTTGGTTCCGTGTCTGTCTGTCTGTGGTAATTCCTTGTATGCCCATAACTACCCGAAATAATGGTCAAAATCGGCCAAAATTTAGAGGCAGTAGCGGGTTGGGTCACAGAGAGTCCCATACAAAACTTATAGAAAAAGTAACTTTTATCTGCGCATGCGCAAACATGAAATAATTGAAACGCCCATAACTACCTTAAATATCCTTGAAATGTGTTCAGACTTGGAGGGTCGATCAGCAATAACACTATGAATTTCATGAGAATCGTACAGTAACTTTCGTCTGTGCATGCGCGAACATGAAATGTTGGCCATTACCTTGTAACGCCTGTAACTACGTGAAAAGTAGTCTTAGAGAGCTGAAATGTTGAGGGTGCATGCGGGTTAGATTGCAGATGATCCCTTTTCAAAATCCTGGAAATCGTTCTGCCTTCGCCAGCGCAAACGTGAAATACTTGAAACGCCCATAACTACCTTATATATCGTTGAAATGAGTTCAGATATGGAGGGTCGGCCAGGAATAATACTTTAATAATTCCATATGAGTTTCATTGGAATCGCGCTGTAACTTTCGTCTGCGCATACGCGAACCTGAAATGTTGACCGTTTTTTGTAACGTTTCTAACCACGCGAAAATAGTCCTAGAGAGCTGAAATTTTGAGGGTGCACGCGGGTTGGATCACAGCTGGTTCCGTATCAAAACGAGCCTACCCGACTATTCTATACGTTCATGTGATTCAAGTGGGAAAGCTATACTGCCTACTCGAATTGGCAGCCTTATATTATTCTGGGTTATTTTCGGTATAATTCAATCATCGTTCATTTCATACTGATCAATAACGACCAGTATCACTTGGTACAAGTGTAACATATTTCGTTTCATGTGAAATTTTGTAACAAAAAAAAAACATATATACATATACATATACTCGGCCCTTCGGGCCTCGCCAGGGGGCAAGCCCCCTGGACCCCCAAAGGGGGCTCCGCCCCCTCGGAACGGCTACGCCGTTCCTCACCCCCGAGGGATGTGTTCTTATACTTCGTATAACAAAGGAGAATTTGCTATGCAATTGGCCAATACGGGGCCAATTTCCATAGAAACACATTAAAAAATGCCAAGCGGCGCCCGTTACCATGAAATGTAGGTAACTAGTTATTCATAGGTAACAAAGATAACGTTGGTAATTCTTTATCACATTCCTCTTTGTGCTCATCTTTATCACATTCCTCTTTGTGCTCATCTTTATCACGTTCCTCTTTGTGCTCATCTTTATCACATTCCTCTTTGTGCTCATCTTTATCACATTCCTCTTTGTGCTCATCTTCATCACATTCCTCTTTGCGTGACGCGTTTTTGTGACAGGATATTGTGACAGGACATTTTTTTCACATGACCCCCGGCGTTAAAATTGCATAGCAATTAATATTTTTTCAACAGTAATAAAATAATAGGTACGATAGGTGCGGTATTGGTAAATAATAGGTACCACCTACGTAATTTCTTACGCTCTTATTGGAGATTATTTTCTTTACTAAGTCTTTTTTCAAACTGTATTTATTTATGCAAATGGAAATAATAATAATTTACTATCTCATTTAATTTGCCATTACTAACATAGGTACTGGCGAAGTTTGAAATTTTTCATTTCGTTCGATACCACCCGGAAGGTCATTTATGTACCTATGTCAATAGCTATAGGATTTTCGATTCGAGATGCTCTGAAAACGGAGAAAACGAGGAAAATTACCAAAAATATGGTACCTACTCAAAATTTTGGGGCTACGACAAATAGATTATTGTCTTTCAAAATTCGCTCGAAAAAACCTTTGGGGGGACGAAAAGTCTTGAAGTTTGTGGACAAATTTGTAGAAAATGTTGATAGATTACTCGGTGATAAATATGGGTGTGCAGAGTGACTGGCATGGAATGGAAGTTTTCTCTTCAGAAGTCTTCTCCGGAAGTTTCTCTTCAGAAGTCTTCTCCGGAAGTTTTCTCCGCTTGGCTGTACACAAGTCAAAAAAGTTGATAATTTCAAATGTTTGTTGCGTGAAGGGGGGGGGGGGGGGGTGTCCAAGTGACCCAGATCGTTAGTGGATGTAACTTTTAGGCCTCTGTAAGACGCACGTCGCTCGTCATCTTTTGTTCCTTGGATGTGATATTGGGTTTGACAGCAAGACGTCAGTACGTCAGTTGTAACATCCTATGGCCTTCAGAACGAAGATAAAAATAAAAGTCACACGAAAACTAAAAAAAGGGCTCAGTGTTCTGAACGACGAAATTAAGCAGCGCAGAGGGACGTGAGCCTCGAGGGCTCTCAGCGGCCGATGTCGGGTGCTAATTAGAGCCGCCTCCCAGTCTTGATGATCTCCCTCCGCCTGTATCTAACCCCCCCCCCCTACCCGTCGACCCATCACATTACTCAGTGGATGCTCAACTCCACTTGAACGACCTGGAAAACGGCGTCGGGGTCTACCGCAGTACCCGAGGGACGTGTGGCGCCACCGTCTGATGGGGGGGTTGTGATGCGAGGGGGACAAGGGACGACTGGCGCCGCCTCTTGTCGGGTGTGGAGGCGGTACGGGGGGGTTAAGGTACCAGTGGCTAGGGGTTCCTGTTCCACTGCAGAACGGCTCGCTCAGGTTGGCGAGCACTCACTGCATAACAGGTTCTTGATCCAGGCTGCCTTTTATGTCAGTGCTCCCGACTATTACAATTATTCCGACTATTTACAAGAACAACTACTCGTACGAGTGATATTTCTTGTCATTTAAACTCTCAGGCTTGGAAAGACTACGAAATATTTAATATTGCAAAATGTTCCAAGTAAAAGATACCTGTGTTCCTTCATCATTTTTCTGTTCAGTAGAATTGTGTGGTTCTTCAGATAATTCTGTTGAAAGTTAATATACATTTTCCATAAGACCGTTTTGTATGATCAAGCAAATTACTATAAACAATGACTACGAGTTGATTAAATAATAATAATTTATAAAAATTGACTTCAAGAAAGCTATATAAAACTAAAAAGCAAAGAATAATTGTTATGGTGAACAAACATGCATGATTTATTCAAAGTAACATAAATAACAAAAATTTTCAAGTCGGCGCAAAATTTCAACTAAAATTTATAAAAACCAGGGGATTAAATATGAAGGCTATGTTAATAGTTGAAATTTGGCGCCGACTTCAAAAATGTTGTTATATCGATGCCTAATGACTTATCTGCGTTTATTCAGCATACAAATTATTCTTTACTTCTTAGTTTTATACAGTTTTGAAACAGAAACTGTCAAATTTTGAGGGAGAGTTTAAAAAAATTGTTTTATGCTCGATACCAAGGCTTCGTTATTGAAAGTAGTAAACCAGAATTCAAAGGTACCTATTTTTGTATCTTCAACAAACATTATGCTTCATGAATAACAACAAATATTATTGAATTGAAGATTAAGATTGAATTGAAGATTATTTAATTATTGAATCCCGCGGATTTTTATGAAACTGTAACTCTCGGGCCGGCTCCGTTACTCGATTTAGGGCTTTCCTGGGGGGGGGGGGGGGGGGGGGGGAGCTCGAGGGTAGGTATTGACCACAGAAAACAGTGATCTGCGCAGAAGGGGGAGATAATAAACCGTTGTGTAATAATTTGCGGGTTTTTTTCAACGTTCATTACTGGAAATAATGATAATGGACTGGAGAATAATAATCGTGTTCGGAAGGTTATACGGAATATTACGAAGCCCCGCCAGCAGCCGTTCGATTACGCTGGCTTTCAGCGGGGTAAGTGGGAACCGAACGTCGAGTCTCTAAATACTTTCTTTTGGTTTATTATTTTCAATAATGAACCATTGGAATCGAGCAAGAAAAAAAAATTCTTACCCCCCTCAAAATTTGATGGTTTACGTTTCAAGGTATGTAGAATCCGAAAATGCAATAAAAAAATTTCTGTCTGTCCGCCGTACGCCGTACTGACCACTTTTCTTAGTTACCATGAAACAAAATTGATGAAATTCGGGTTATAGGTTCCGTTCGGGGTCTGGTTGGTCCTCGAAGCTCGGTGTTACTGTCAGTCATCTCTGAGGGGTTAAAAATAGGGGTTGGAAGTTTCAGAACGCCGTAACTCGAAAACTTCAGTAGACAAGCGTGGTTTTTTAAAAACTTTTTAAATTGATCTTGAACTAAAGCATTTTTTGAGACCATCCGGAGCATTGTACGACCAGCCGTTCGTTTACACCGAAAAGCTTCGTCAAGCTCGTCGTTTGATCGTGAATCAAACGGTATAAATCCGGCCCGGATATTATCACTGGGGAGCACCTGATTATAATCAAGGATGGCTGTATGAAGTCGAGTTGGTTGTTCCGCGATATTATTTCATTTGATAAGTGATGGACTATCGGATTTTGTTGGTAGGTACTTCTGAAACTTGAACAAACGTTGAATTATTACCAGAGCCCTTCAAATGCCATATTGCCATGGCGCCATACAAAAATGCCATATTCTGCCGATTTTTTGTAAAATGCCATATTCGGCCGATTTTTGGGAAAATGCCATGTTTGTGCCATGTTTTGCCTTTTTTTCACCAAACTCCTTAAAAACTAAAATAAAATAAAATAAAATTTGAAGTGAAAATTCTGAATGACATGAGGTTTCTCGAACCCTGAGGCCATTAGTGTAGAGGGATTACTAATGCCTCTAACCCTTTTGGAATGGGGTGCTTCCACGGGTCGCCACTCTGTCTGGTAAGGAAGCCACCCTGAAGGAAGGTTCGGAACCTGCTGATGTCCTCTCTATGAAATACGCCCCGGCAACATCAGCTGATGTGGAGAGGACTTTCTCAAAAATGAAATACCTTCTGAGTGATCGACGGCTGGGATTTTCAATGGAAAGCGTTGCAGCACACCTGATGTTGTTATTTAATAATAATAATAATAAATTAATTATTTGTATAAAGCTTTGTAAATAAAATAAATTATTTAGCATAAGTAACTTGTATGTTGTGATATTATCGTCTCAGAATAGCTGGGGTGGTCGGAGAGGGTTAAAAAATAAGTGCCATATTGAGGGAAATAAGTGCCATATTTGGGCCAAAATAAGTGCCATATTGCCATATTTTTAGGGCCCTATTTCACAAAAATAAGTGCCATATTGTGAAGGGCTCTGATTATTACTGATGGGTCAATTATTACACAACGGCAAATTATTAAACAACGGTAAATTATTACACAACGGCAAATTATAACACACCGGTAAATTATTACAGAACGGTAAATTATTACATAACGGTAAATTATTATACAACGGGGCCAGAGGGACCAGAGGGTAGGTATTGACCACAGAAAACAGTGATCTACGCAGAAGGGGCATCTATTTCACTCCACGTCAACAGTTTTCCTTCAGAACTTCATTATTTGCGGGTTTTTTTGGCCATTTTAGTTACTGTTTGTCATCGACAGAATTATTTTAGCAACATTCAACTCGTGATTTAGGTAGGTACCTAGTAACGAGCACGGGGTTAGGTACTAACTTATGGAGGATCTGCTATCCACATAATATCTACAGAGTAGTAGGTACTTATTATATTATATCGACGGGTTATCTATACAGAGAGTTGTGATCTGTAACAGAAGGGTATTCTGTACAAAATAATAAAATCCGTTGTGCAGGGATTTGCAGCGTTTTTTACTTGTGTCTGTTGTGACGGTATATGGGAATCCCGTCCATATTGGATGCGGGCTCTTCCCGATCTTTTTGACACGCGGCTGAAGGGGCGGTCGATTCGCGGAAATGAATCGTCAACTCCTGGAGGCATTGCGTTATAATCAAACCATTGTCTCCGGGGGCAGCTGTCACACTGCCTCCCTACCTTACTAGAGGATGGAGAGGGGTAAACTACGCTGTATGGGCGGCGTTGTTAAACCCCTCATCCATTACACTGTACTCACACGGTTCCTGGATCTTCCACGTTCACTAGAGTTGATGAATTCTGCGGGCGGAGGGAATTCGAGAGGCGTAAGTCACGTTTCGATTAACGTCAAACGTCCTCTGGAGTCGATGACCCGCCACAGCCCAGCCCGTACGTCTCTGGAAGCGCCCGTGACGATTCGAGCAACGCCGAACGGCGACAAGGAAAAATCCGAACAAACCAGGACAGCGGAAAACATTCCCCAGAGAGAAATCACTCTCGTCTCGATGTAACGCCATCCCAGATTTATAGGAAGTTATCCTTTGAGAGCCCTTTTTTCCACGACGTCTCATGACGAAGCTGGGAGTGGAAAAAGGGAAGTTCCTTGTCGGGGTTAAGTAAGTGGAAAAATATGGAATGGTCCTTTCAAGGGAAGAAGGAAAACTAGAGAACGCGGGGGTTGATAAATTACGGGACAGCAAGAGCGGATTAGTTTTTCGGAGAGGTTTTCATGAAGTGAGTAAACAGAGCTTGTTGGTGACAGAACGAACGAAATTTGGTTTCGTTGAGAGTTGGTTGATGTCGCATTTGAATTGTTTCCTTGATCTGATTTATTATTGAGGTTTGAATTAACGTGTGCTCTGATCGAAATTGTTCATATTAAGGTTGTGGGGAGCGGGAGTTGAGGGATAGGTTGAGGAGAATTAACGCCCCGCGGTTATCACCACAGCGAGTGCTAGATGAAGGAGCGTCCCGCGGTTATCACCACAGCAGATGCTAAGGGAGGCGAAAGGGTAGGGGCGAGAGAGGGCGTAGGGTGAGAGGGAAGTCGTAGGTGTGACCCTAAGGCTGGGGGGTCTTTCTCCGTATTTATTGGTTAAATCTATTTACAGGTTTGTGAGTGGTATAGCTGCTGAGGGGTAGCACGATAAAGGTCAAGACAGAAAGGGTTTCGTTGGAGGGGATCGTTGCAACTCCGACATTCCTGTATGCAGCTCCGCCACATTTACTTGTACACTACCTGCAACAATTATGTTAGCTATTCCGCTTGATAACAACTCCGCCAGAGTGAAAGGGTTAGAAAGGAGGAATTTGAAAGCGACAAAAATACCCAAGTTTTGCTTGCTCAAGTGCCATCCATAAAAACTGAGCTAAGCTGAGAAAAACTGGTTTGGGGGTTTTGCACGGAAACTAAAGGAGAGTTCTTGGAGAGAAAAAAAAATTTAAGAAAAGTCTGCCAAGCTGGGTGGGCAGTATATTGTAACATGGACGTGTAGATTCAGTTGGTAAAAAAATGATGCGTCAAAATGATTGAACAGCAATAAACGTAATAGGAACATACATTTCAAAATTTTTTTTCCAACATTTCATGTTCGCGCATGTGCAGACGAACGATACAGTGCGATTCCAATGAAATTCATATGGAACAATCAAATTAGGTATTATTCATGATCGACCCTCCAAGTTCAAACATCATATTTCATATTTAAGGTATTTATGGGCGTTTCAAGTATTTAACGTTTGCCCATGCGCAGATGAAAGTTACTGTACTTTTTCAATGAGTTTTGTATGGCACCATATGTGTCCCAACCCGCACCTGTCCTCCAAATTTCAGGCGATTTCGACCATTATTTGGGGTAGTTATGGGCGTTACAAGAAATTTCCACAGACATACAGACACGGAACCAAAAATGTACCTTGATGTCTGAAACGCAAAATGGTAATGGGTATCTTCATTTTGGATTACACAATTTCCTACTTTGGGTAGTGAGGAAGCAACAAATAAAAATAAAAATCAGAAATACGAAACGTGCATAAAAACTTAGAAGACGAAAATGATTTTCCTCCCAAAAGTGATCTGAGGGTTTCCGTTACTTCATCACATTCGGGAGAACAATATTGAGCATAAATTGTAGGTTATTTTTAAATGGTACTACGTAAAATGGTTTTGACGTGAGTCGTACAGGCACATCCGCCAAGTTCTCGCGGATCGACTTCTCCCGAGAGCAATTAGGGCGATACTCTGAAACCATCTTGTTTATTGGGCGTAGGAAACTGCTGAACTTGCTGTTTTCCCGGGAAAATTAAGTAGTCGCATCTCGGGGCTTGGAGATTATCCCCGTGCCCTCCTCAAGTAAATGAAGCATTCACTCTTTTTAGAGGATTCGAGCTGATCCGACGCTATGAAACTCTTACGAATAAAGGTCCTGTTTTTAAGGAGGAAATCTGAATTGTGAATTGTGCGCTCCATGAATTTTAAACTCCTCTAGTGAATTGTGTGCGTAATGATCGTTGAGTTAAACTACTGAACTTACCCGCAACATCAATTCGGTGCATTCGAAGACCACGTACCTGTATACATTTTATACCACAGATTTAATAACGGTGGCAGTTCAAACCACAGCAAAACCTTATACACCATCTGAGTGGTTCCCAACCGCTTTGAGTTTGTGCCCACCTTAACCTACAGGGTGACACCTCTCACCTTTTACTAATATTATCTTCTGTCGTAATATTACTGCCTTCTCCTGTATTTTTCGCTTGCTCAATCTCTGATGGTTTATGAGGTCACTAGATGAGGAGGATGTTACAAATAAATTTAACCGAATTTAATTTTATAAAAATATTGAAACACTAATGAACATTTAATGCTCCTGACGGAGGAAATGTGACGAGAAAGAAACGAATTTTTTTCAGCGGCATTTAATAGTCAACAATTAATCAGGATACAGCGATATCACCACCCGTTTGGTCATGTTTATAAATCATACCACAAAAATAACAATCAGTGGATCATTATTACAAAGTATGAGATTTCCCTGTTACAAGTAGATACTTCAAAATACCATATATTGATCAACTTAGCGTATCCAAATTCAGTGATCAGTTATCGATTTGTGCTTATCCCTTCTGTATTAAAACTACCTGTCTTACATATTCACGTGGGATTTTGAGAAAATTTACTGTTTCCGTCTTAAGGGACGCTGGATGTTGAAGTTCAAAGCAAAATTAGGAGTATTTCGGTTGGTGATTGAAGGTTTTTCAGATTAAATAATTTAATGATGATAAAGAACCTTTATTATGCCTGGTCCTAGTGGCCCATGTATGCAATCAAAACAATGGTTCATTTATCACATTGAAGTCAGTTATTGCCGCCGCTCACGTACATATATTATCCTAGCCAATTTTCATCCCCATAATCACAAATCATACATTCTTGATTCTCGAAATAGATTGATTGAAAGGGGTTTCAAGAAATCGGCGACAGTCAGTGTTGGGGTTGTATATTTTTTGAAAAAGGCGAGTTTTCATATCAATTGTTATTCTTATTACCCATGGGTATCACAAAAATACAATAATATATAGGTAAAATAAATTTGAATAAAATGCATTGCATTAAGTATACTGTGAAACCGGTCAAATAAGGGTTTTAACCCTTGAAATTGTGTGGGAGGGGTGAACAAACATCTGGAGTTTAGATGTGACCATTTTCGGTCGCAGGTCTCTCCCTCCTATCTTGGATATAACCCTTTTTTCTGCTGTAATTAAGATGTCATGCTCCTTCCAAGGTGTTGCAATTTTACTATTTCTATACAGCATCGATTTATGTATGTATACGGAAAACCCTCGACCGTAGCTGATGTAGGTGTTTTGCAGATGGAACGGCCGCGACCCAGAGGTCGGCTCACCCGGTCCGAGCGGGTGGCGTCTCCTCTGGGCGCCGCAACGTCGCCACTCGGCGCCACCGGTTCGCCGTCCGGGCCCTTCAGCCAGAGCTCAGCCTGGCAGCTCTTCATAAGAGATTCCCTGCTCCACATAGCGTGGCCGATCAGCCTCTCGTCCGACGGAGAGGTCTCGGACCGGGCAGTCAGAATAAGGTATTCGGGACTCGTTAACTTTGATTATAGCTGTGCAGTAGTGTTAGTTATTATGTAAGTAATTGTCATCGGATAGGAAAGTTATTTGGTACTTCAATCGGAGTTCTATTCTTGTAATACAGTATCCCAACATAACAAGCATAATATGACGTAGAACAAGTACAAGCAGGCACCTACCTAGCACAAGGCGGATCAGATTCGTTTATCTTTTATGTTATTCTCTTGTTAAAAATGTCAGGATTCAGTCAGAATAACAATAATATTTTAATAACACTGTCCGTATACTAGGAATGTTGTCAATATTTTGTGAAATTCGTTCTCTAGTTGTAGGTATGTACGACAGAAACACACCATCCTGACAAATTACCCACTCTAATAAGAAAATATATTTCCCATGCAGCTGAATGGCTTCTGCGGGATTCGGACAGAGGCTCTCCAAATAGTTAGACTTCCGCCTTACGAAGTCTTTCTTCATGCTACGATTCATGGGATGAAAGGAAAAGCTTAGTGGACCTGTAGAAACATTCAAATGCCTCAAATTCAGCTTTCTATTTTCCCTTGCGTTGAGCATTGAGAGCGTAAAACTCTTCTTTCGGGATTTCATGTTCCTATACACTACGCAGTATATAATATATACACTATGTATTCAACGCATCTCTTTTTGGCGAGTAAGTCGACTCTTTCATTGTGAGTAATGTTTCGGTGGTATTAAACCCAAAGAAAGTGTGCTCTCGCTCTCTTATTCTTCAGTAAGATTTGAAACTGGAATATTTTGGCTGTCAGGTCGGGACTCTATGAACCCTAATGTAATTAATTCACGTTTTGGCTGTAAGCATTTCGTGGTACTGGAACACTTAGCATTGAACACCTATTATATTGTTCAGCTTCCATCGATACCAATGATGCTATCAGCGTCATTGCATTTTGAACTATCAGTTAAATTGTTCGATTGTGGCCTTCTAAATATTAATGCATGTGTTATATTATAATGGCAACCCTACCCGCTTTGCGGGCGGAAATAAGATGTCTAATTGAAATTGGTAAAATGGAAAGAGGGACAGAGAGTGAATAAGAAGTAGAAAAACATTTTTACTAGGTACCTACATTTAAGTTGAATGAATGCTAAAGAAGATGCGCGAAGTTGTAGGTATACCTAGTCGCATAGCAACAATAATTATACCCAATTATTGTTGTCCACGTCGCAATTCTACGAACATTACCAGCGTTCCAGCAGCTTAGACACCTCGCAACGCCAAAGTCACAATTACTCAACTAATTGTACAAAACTAACTCATTGTTACAAAACTCAACGCAACATAAAATTCTGAACGTTGCAACAGCATTTCAAAGCATAAACAAATTAACTAGGGATAACCTAGTCGCTAGGGATGGCCAATTTGACGAGTAAGGAGGATTGCAGGAGGTGAAACGAATAGCAATAAATATTATATCTTCTCCGGGCGATACTGTGTACTTCGCAAAAAATCCTGTGGAATTACGTCCAGCCGTTTGAGCGTGATGCTATCGCTATCATCAAATTATGATGAGAGAAGCTTTTTGACTTCAGCTGAAAGAATCCTGTTCGTTATTATTGGGGTAAGAAAACAGAGATGTCACTGAGTGAGCATGAAAGAGTGTCATGTTCTCGTTGTCAGAACATGTCAAGCACCGACCTTACAGTGGTTGGTATTTGATGACTTGGTACCTCTTTCAAAAACGGTAGATATTTACAGGTAATGTTTTTATGAAACCGAACTCCTGGAAATAAACGGTCCTTCACAAGTTGAGCAGGTGATCAATAATTTCTGTAAACTCGCTAACCGAAATACTGATATTTCCAACGTTTTACGAAGTGGGTCAAACTTGATAACAATAAAGCTGCAGATGTACGGAGTTTGGAAGAACAAATCCTGAGCCAGAATGGACAGGAAAAGGAGAAGAAAAAAGTTTCTCTCTTATAGAAGTACGAGCTCGAGATTCATGTTCCGACTTTAATTCTATGTGTTGGTAAATGCGATTTATATACGCATAGCAGTTCTCTGTATACAGCGGTATTTAATCGCTGAAGCGTGGCATCCCGTTTCCCGCTTCCTAACGGCGTTGCCCAATCGGATTACCGATTTTCCCACTCAAGTTTCATGAGTGTACCAGGCATTAGTATTTACATCTAAATTACATCTAAACTGAAACGCTCAGACAGGAAAATTACGGCATTTACTCATCTCATGCTACTGCTATTGTTTATAAATTGAGTGACTTGTTTTATATTATTATGATTAACTGGTGTTAATCATAGTTTTTTCTTCTTCTCTAGTTTATGTTCGTATATTACATGTATAATATTATACATGTGATACTAATATTATATTAGTAAATTCATATCTCTTATGGGTGTAAAATCTGAAGTCCTTTTGGGTGAAACTTGATACTTGACGCCGGTTTAATTCTATCGTATGATGTGTTTGTAAGGGTCGCGTGCATCACATAACCCGATTCTGTTACCTGCTTCTCCACATCTTTGTGGGCTGTAAGTTAGTGCGAGTACACATTTTAGGTGCACGCGTTGTAAATTCATATAAATATATCAAATGCCTTGATATAAACAGCGATCTGTAGATCGTTGTAATAAATCTACTCTCGACTCGTACTCCTCTAATGAGTTAATTTGAAAAATAAATTTCTTAGTATTCGTATTGCGATGTTATCATCGTACCACTTCGTTTCATCAATGTCAACTACCCCCACTGCGTCCCAAATGAGTTTATCGAATATCGCGGAGTTCAACAAACGTTTGGGTACTTAGTTAGGTACTTTTTGATCGAAAGTTATGAGGTTGAAAGAGTTTGAGGGGCGAAATGGAAGTTTTACCAGTGTTTTTCAGAACGACGCGAGCCCACGTTTTTCATTTTTCATCCTCCTCCTTCGTTTCATGAAAACTTTATTATACCGCAGATATAACTTCGCTATAACCGACTTTACAACGTATGCGCAACTTTTGATATATTAAGCAGTTAATCTAGGTTATATGGTTCTGTTTGATCAGAAAAACGATTCAAGTAACAAATTGGTTAAGCGAGCTTCTCTGCCACAGGGTTGCCTTAACTTTATGATGACGTTATGAGGTTCTTATTATGGGGTATTCTATTGATATCTACTTTGAGGAAATTGAGTCACAAAATACTTAACATACGCGCATGATAGTACTGTATACATGAGCATACAGCTCGATTAGTGGTCGTTAAGCCCTGCATCCACGTACAAACTTCCACCTCAATATTTGATTTAATTGAAAGATTAGTAAGTAAATTAATGGATCAATAATCTATCGTTGGAAGTGAGAAAGGGCTGCGGTTAAATCTGCTTTCACAGTGAGTTGCTTTAAAAATATCCCTTGTTTGCCTATAACCTATAATTGCCTATAATTTTCATTTAACTTGTTCACTGTAATTAAATGTACTTACGTAATAGGGCTTGTCCCATACAAACAAATAAATTAATAACCTACGATGTCTTTATACCAATCCACCTACTTACCTTCATTGAAGCATTCCTATGATCAGGGAACTGGGGAGTTGAATTTTCATCCTCCGTTTAGGCCTCGAAAATAAGGTTGATTATTTCTGGTGAAGTAGGCCAGTTGATACCGACCATGTAATGTTAAAGATGGATGGTGTGGATATCCACTTGATGTTTCTGTTATCCTCGAGTCTCATAAGTCATTCCTTGGGATCCTTAGGTCGGTCTGAAGTCAGTCTGACAAATCTAAAGACCATCACTGAGCCGTTTCTCAAATACCTTCCTGCATTTGAATGGAATGATGTAGAATTAGGAACAGACAGATGCATTATGTACAACATGACAGGGTGAACGTTAGAGAGATTATGATAGTCCAGATCCGTCATTTATCAAGCATTAAATTTATTATTTTAATCAAACACAGGGGGGGGGGGGGGGAGTACCTCAGTTGGGATGATAAATGTATTTTACGTTTATTGGCCTATGTATATTGTTCCTTGAGGTTCAATAAAGTGACACAGGGGACTCGCCGTTTTATTCAACCTGTTGCTGTCTGTCAGATATGGTGGACACTTGTGGATTGTTTGGCAAGAAGTTATTTCCTGTTGAAACATGACTCCTCAGTGACTGAACTTAACATGGGGTGGGGACTAAACTGTCTGAAATGTTACGATTTTACCGTCTATAGAGATTTTCTTAAAATATTCATACCTACTATTTCGATTAGGTTAATATATCGATTAGACAGAGTGGGCTGTTGTCAAGGTACTACCTCTACATTCGATTCTTAGGTATCTATTTTTGTGAATGACGTCGGATAGAGCATGTGGACCTAAGGCAGTCCGATTTCAACTGATTTATAATTTAATTGATTTGTAATTCAACTGATCTTTGGGCAGTTTGGGAACCAGGGATGTAGGAAACAGTGACGAATAGTCACACAGTGCTTGCCCTGAAGGGATTGCTAAATTGATCCTCGTTGAGTTTGTACGTCCGTCAGAGACTCATTGGATTAAGAGATTCAAATAACCCACTGGGCTCATCAATTAATTATTGTAAAACAGTAATTAGATGAAAATGTGTAGTCGATTTTCAAAAAAGTTATTGGATAGGAGAGTTTCGTACTAGGCGTCTGCCATTGGTTCTTTTGTCGACCACCATGAGGCAGACAGATTTCAAAGTGTTTGGCTCAGTAGATTCTCCTTCAGAAAAGATGCGCATTAAAATCTCGCAGTCAATTCGATTTTATGTTTCCCCGGCATCATCTCGTAGACTTGAAACGCATGGAGTACCTACTACAGTTGTTATTGGCTGATGAACTAAGTCCGTAATTGTCAGAATTGATGCTTTACATTTCCGTTGTCATTACGTAAGCACCTAGAGCGCTTTTTAGTGCATAACGTTGGCGAAGCTACTGTGATCTGTGATAAGTAGTCTGGTGCATGGCGTACCTGTGTACGCTCGGTAATCAGCTAGTCTGATATTTTTAATGAACGCAAATGGAACAGTTGGTCGCGTACAACGTCACTGGCCGTCTAATCGATTGGGATGTTTGAAACGTGAGGATTACAGTGATACTATTGTCCGTCACGTAGTAGTTACCCATATCCCACCCCCACCTTATCGACGGAGTACGAGAACGGTCGCCTTGACAACGGCTCCTGTGTCTAACGAGAGGGTGGTTTTGTTTCCAGCTGAAAACAATGGCATGGGACATAACATTGCCCTACCCACTAGAGGACCTAGGAAAATCGAAATGAGATCGAGTTCGAGACATTTTTCCTACCTGCAATAATTGAAGTAGGTACAGTTGCAGTGAGAAGTACCTTGACTTTTATTCATATTTTTAAATGAAAGTAGGTTCCATTATACGAATTTTGATACCAACCGCACTCTCCTAGACAAACAGTTCTTTTTCTATGAGCTTTCAGATTTTCGGCAACAAGTGACGTCACACTGGCCAAGGCGGTCCCTCCCGGTCGGGAGGAGGTATGAAGTCACTACTTGTTGCCGAAACTTTGAAAGCTCATAGAAAAAGAACTGTTTGTCTAGGAGAGTGCGGTTGGCCTCAAAATTCTTAGAATGGAACTACCTTCATTAAAAAATAGGAAAGTAATATAAACATAAGTCATAGGTACTCCTCGTTGAATGTGCGAATGTGATTGTCATCTGAGCATTCAGTCATTTTGGTCATTTATTGATTGTTGCTATATTCACTTTAGTTTGAATAAGTAACTCATAACTCTGATATTATCAAATCCTTCAAACAAGGTTTTCATGAGAAATGTTTTCATAGAAAGAAGGACAAATGAATCATCATGAGAACATTTATGAAGCATGGAATAGGAATATTTCATGGATACTGAATAGGTATTCCTTCCACAAATAGATCCCCCTTGGGGATATGTTCGTTAAGAGATAAAATGCAAGACAACGATGTAAAAATACATCTCTCTAGGAAGTTAAATGCATAGGGAGTCGACAGTACCTATGTGAAAACCAAAACTCGTGGATGAAATAGAATTTCCTTAGCACAGTGTAGTCCGACGTTATCAAAAATTGGTGCTACGGTCGCGATTCAGCCATGTCCTAATAAATGAATTCTCACAAGGGGAATTCTTCAAAGTGGCATTTACTTTCTGGTCATCCTGTGATAAATTTTAACACACAGTCGAAACATGAATGAATGTTAAAAACAGCTTTGGCTTCAGAGGGGAAAATACCTAATCATTTATGCCCAAATTTGTCCTGCACACTGACTTCTTGATTAGGGTTGTCTGTATTGGTGACTATTTTATAGTAATTAGGTAATTATTACAACTTTTGAATGTGAATGGCATACTATATACCCATATTCCACCCCCCCCCCCCCCCACTCGTCTTGAATATTGTTGTATATTGCTTCCAGTCAAAGTAGGTACTCACTCAATCCTAACTAATAAGCTGGTTCAGTGACAACCAGCCCCTGGACGTGTCGTCAAGACCTTAAGAGGCCTATTCATGAACTTTGTTTTTCTCATGTTTCTGTACTTATATTCTTCATTGTGTACTAAGTATGTTATTGAATAAAGAATTCAGTTGAATTAATCATAATACAGTTCAGAGCTCGATTTCATTGGTAACCGCCAGCTTCACAGTAGAACTAACTACAAACCTATTGTTTGGCATAATTTAGGCTTTGTTTGTCGGCAGTTTACATTCCCATTAAACTGGTTGGCTGGTTTCAATATCACGTCCGTAACGCAGTTTCACTCAGCTTGAGAATTGTTTTTGGTAATTAGTGGCTATTCCATGTACTTTCCCTACTGTGGCGCGATCATGTATTGGGTGGCATCAGTGTTAAACCCGGACTCCAGTATTCAAGGTTCTCATAGGTCACTTGCTCAGCTACCAAAAAACATTGTTGAAGATGTTGTCCTTGAAATATATTTTAGTCATTCTTGCTTGCAAAAGAGTTTGTTTCAGTTAGCTTAGTGAATGCTTTCGCAGTTAAATTTTTGGTACAAATTACAAGGTAGGGAGGCATCCTGGTCAGCGAAATGAGCCTTGAGGTTGTCATCTGCTCTCTTATAGCTTTACAACATGTGATGCTGAAATTGCACGTGAGGCCTCTTCAGTGCTACAAGTAAGTACGAGCGATGCGAGCAGTTTTCTCTTGTAAATAAATACTAATCTTAATACTTATTCAGGGTATTCGTGTTACCGAAGCTTTTTTTATCAGAATTTGCTTGGAACCGATAACATTACCAGGGAAACCGAGAAACCTTGTTGGGCTGACCATAACCCTCATGAGTTGCCCGAAGCTAAGCAAATTCGCCTAAATACATCCGGCCTTAACTGGCTAGGAACTGCAGCAGCAGCTAGCTCATTACACATATGGAATTTAAAATTCAGTTATACTTGTTCCTACTACGATTTTTAACGAGGCCTACATCCATCCATGCGTTTTTCAACGTTTTCGGCACCAACCCCTGTTGTTATCGTAAATGTTACCCGTTGTGTCGGTAGTAGTAAGCCGAAAGGCGATAAAGCTTGAAAAGAGTTAACAACTTGAGACGTGCGAACGGTCTTGGCCGTAAAAATACTGGATTCGGTCTCAGCCAATTCCTCCTCTCGAGAAATATATTATGCAGTGAGTGATTTCGTATCATGTGGGAAAAAAAGAAGCTTTTCGTCGAACCTGCCAGGTTTTTATTTAGACGCCCTTCCTTATTTACTCCAGGGCAGACGGCAATATAGCAATTTATATTTCTCTTCGTGGGAGCAGCTGTGTCGGTCGTGGGAAGATTGAGTGGTTTCCATGACTCTTAAATCGTCGAGGGGTCGCTAGCAATTCCTTCACGTTTGTGAACTGCCTCCTGTGCAACTCTTCCTGAAATTGCTGTGGACTTGCACATGTCATTCCTTCTACAGGCGATGTGCTCCTATATATCCGATCCTATATGTACTTATATAAAAGTGATGTGGTATAATATATGGTATATATATATATATTATATGGTGCTGCAACTAACAAAGTAGCCTAGCCCTACATGGGCCCACGGGTTCATTTATGGCATAATCGATTATTAATACTGCTCAATAGCTTCATATTAATTTATAGCGTCTTTTCGTGAAAACGTTTCGTTTGAACTTTGTGTGTTTCGACTTTAGCCATGTGGAAGCGGGTTTTGTTCTCTGGAATTCCAAAGATAGCTTGTACGTAGGTATAAGAAACACCACTGGGATCTCGCCAGCTGTCCAACTCATCATCTTCCACCATTCTTCTACTTCAGTAGAAACCAACTACGTAGATTGAAGTGTTGGAATCATCGAGTTCAAAGTGACCTCTGAAGGCCCTTTGACCTTAACTTGACAAACAAATCAGCAGCAACTCCACTTGACGAATTTTTGTCATCGGGTTCAAATCGTACATGCTGAAGTAGATACACGCTCATGTGGAAATGACATTGATGAGGTCATTGAAAGGGAAAATCATTGTTCAAAGGGACATATTAATAGTCCTCAAACACAAAAAAGAAAAAGATCCGTAACAGGGCGGTGTAAATTATCAAAAAAACGCTGCAGAGTCCTTGTCACTAGTGTTTATTATTCTGTTGGAGACTTATCTACAGAAATCTTAGCTGTTCATTTATTGTTTCTTTCGTGTTTCATAACAAATAGCTATTTTTGGTGGTTTCTACCAATTTTGGCCCCAAAAACTCAAACGCTTCCTTTTTTGACAAATTATCTTTGATCATTGATAGTACGATATAATTATTGTCTTGATTCACCTGTTGATACTACTTGTAGTGTGTTATAAAAATTTATGGTGATTTCAGACAATTTACCCGTTTTTTGACCCATAAAAAATGAATTCGTTACAACCTCAATTCTTCACTCTTTGGTACAAATCAACTTCATATTCGGTCTTCCCGCCCTAAAAATATGGAAAACGATACCTCACAAGCTGATGATCACTAAAACCTCAAACAAAACCTCGCAGAACACCCAGTTTCCCCCAGTGTTACATTCAATTTTCACCCGTAACACCCCTGGGTGTATTCTAATCAAGCTTCGGAGCACAACTAGGACCCAAGTGGAGCCTGTGTCCGGAAGAACGACGATTTGATACCGACATTTAACGTCAATTTAAGGCTGAAACTGTTTTAGAACTCATTCATCGCTCTTTGGCCAAAACCGACTTACATTCGGCCTCCTCCCCCCGAAAAAATATGGAAAACGATACCTCACAAACTCATGCTACTAAAACACAAAAAAAAAACATATTGTTACACCCATTTTCCACCCATAACACCCTTGTGTATATTCCGATCGGGCTGCAAAGTTTTGGGACAAGACTAGGGCCCAAATGGAGTTCTGTCGAGGAATTGAGTTGGGGTTTTTGTAGGAAAGAACGAATTTTTTAGACCGAAAATAATGTGGATATGGATGGATGATACGGCCGTACGGCAGACGACTTTTGGTATATTCGCACCTTGAAACGCAAAAGAAAGAATTTTGAGGGGGTGTTAGAAATTTTTTTTGCTGAGCGAATGCATAGGTGTATTATTCACAGAATAGCAAACCAAAACGATTTCCCTAAGTACGAGCTTGTGCCTTTTTCAATCATTTTATCTGCCATTTCAACCCTCCCCCTCCCGTGCTGTAATTTACTTCCAGTGTGACGAAATTGAATGAATGAACTTCAAGGGAACATCGGCAGATCCAGGTGGATCGTCAATCTATCTGTGGGTGATGATGGCCTTCCTAATCAGTAGGATTGTGTTTGGTTACTACCCCAACGTCAGCGAATTAACGCGGCTGAACTGGTTTGCTTTGTTAATTTTCCATGTAGAGGTAATCTGATATCCATTTTCCAGAATCAAATTGAGGATTTAATTTTTGACGAGAATGGCAGTGATGGTGCCGAACTTGGGAAGATGCTGTTAGTGGTGTGAAGGGAAACATGTGGATACAAGGTAGGAGAAGCCTCCTTCCACTGTTTTGGTAAATTTAGTACAGGTTTTAGGATTTTTAGGCCATCATTAGATTTTCTTGCTTATATGGTATGTCGTTGTACCCCTCAGCATAATATAATATACCACACCTATAACTTGTAAATATAGTGTCGTGAGTCCCTCCCGGAAATCAAACTCAGTAGAATTAAGTTCTCGCTAAAAACAACCTGTGAAAATAAGGCTCTGGGAATAAACGGTAAGAGTGGGGCAACCGACGCAGGATCCGGTACTCAACCTGAAACCCCACCACCAGGGTGGGGACTTCAGGGTCTATATAACCCCGGATCCTGCGCCTTTTTCGCCATTCTACGTCTCCTCTAGCTGCTGGCTACTCTCTCTTCATCCTCAAACCTCTTCTCTTAAAATTCACTTCTCAAATGCGCTCAGTAAATTCACACACAGTAAATTCACACTCACCCATTTCATCAGAGTTAGGTGGAGGTCTCGCCCTTAACCAACCCTGATGAAACACACTACACGCTCGGTGGAGGTCCGCCCTTAACCGCACACACTCGCTACACAAATTTACCATTAAATTCATCCACACACATTTCATCAGGATCTGGTGGAGGTCTCGCCCTTAACCGATCCGGATGATACACACTACACGCTCGGTGGAGGTCCGCCCTTAACCGCACCAACACTCACTCTTAAATTCAAACACACACATAAATTTAGTCAGGTATGGTGGAGGTTTCGCCCTTAACCAACGTGACGAAATTTATCACACGCTCGGTGAAGGTCCGCCCTTAACCGCACACATACACACACAATCAAATTCCACGCACTTCATGCAGTAAAATTCACTCACTTAAATTAACTTCAATCAACCTTTTCAACACACGCTCGGTGGAGGTCCGCCCTTAACCGCAAACACACCAAAAATTTACACACACCAATTTTAGCTTCAAATTCACTCTTATCCAACATCCAACTACCTCCACCTCTCATGGTGAATTTTACATCAACATAAATTCACCATAGTGGTAACCACCGACGTTCCCGCTTCCTTCTTCCCTTCTCATCATGGAGTCTCCCGACATCAGTTCGCCACCCCTCTTGACGGCGCAATCCACCCTGCAGGCCGCTGCGACACTGCCCGCCGACGTCATGACTGCTGCGTCCGCACTCCCCACCGCCCTTCCGCCTTTCTACACGCACGACCCCGCCCTATGGTTCTTTCAGGTGGACGCCGCCTTCTCCGCCGCCGCCGTCCGCAGCCAGAAGGTCCCCTACTCGAGGGTCATTTCTCTCCTACCCTACGATATCTTACTCAAGACGTCCGACATCCCGCCCGACGGACCCAACCCCTACGACGACCTTCGCAGCCGCCTCACGTCTCTGTATCAGCCATCCAAATTCACCCGTATCGCCGCACTTTCGCAGCCCCAACACCTCGGCGACCTCAAGCCGTCTCACCTCTTCCGTCGCGTGCGTCACCAGCTCCGCGACGTGATGACATCTGACGTCACCCGCACGTTCTGGCTCAAGGCCCTCCCCTCCGCTGTCCAAATCGCCCTGGCCAGCCACCGCGACGCGGCCGACGACGACCTCCTCCGCCTGGCCGACACTATGCACGACTTCTCCTCCGCCGCAGCGGTCAAGGAGGTACGCCGCCACAACCCTCGCCCTGCCTCATCTGACCGCGCGTCACGCCCCATATCCTCCGACCGCCGAGCCCACTCCTCCTCCGCCGAAGGCTGCCGGACAATCCCCTTCGGCCGACGTGGGCGTTGGCCCGCACATCGTCGTGACGACAAACCACCGCAGCGCCAACCACCCTCCTCCTCAAACCGGCAACCTCGGAAGCAGTGGCTCCCAGCGGACCCCCCCAACCGCTGCTTCTACCACGTCAACTTTGGCGCCAAGGCACGCAACTGCCAACCGCCCTGCGCCCTCAACGCGGCGCCGGGAAACGACGCGGCCCGTCGGTAAATCCGGCGGGCCCCCCTCCACGCACCCTCGGGGGGGACCACACAGCCTTTCCCCCCGCCAACATCGCCTCCGCTGCAACGTACGCCGACGCCGTCCGCTCCAACCGGACGACGCCTTTCCACACCGACGGCCACTCCCGCGCCGCCGCCGACGCCGCCCGCTCGACCCGGGCAACGCACCCCGCAACCGCACCCACAACACTTCGCCGCACCTGCGACACCGCAACCTCACCCCTGCCCACCGCATGCGACGCCGCACCTCCGACAGCGCGTCGCATCGGCGCCCCCGATCCACCACCGTTGATCCTCTCCTACGCTGACGCCGTCCGCACGACACGGACGACGCCTACACTTCACCCCACGCCCACCGTGGCGACCACCGCCGCAGCGGCGGCCCCCACACATGCCGCAGCCGCACCCTCCGCAACCAACGCCGACGCCGTCCGCACGAAACGGACGGCGCCTAAAACGCACTCCATGCCCACCGTGGCGACCACCGCCGCAGCGGCGGCCCCCACGCATGCCGCAGCCGCAACCTCCGCAACCAACGCTGACGCCGTCCGCACAAAACGGACGACGCCTAAACCGCACTCCACGGCCACCGCAGCGACCACCGCCGCCGCCGCGACCCCCGCACATGCCGCAGCCGCATTCTCCGCACCCAACACTGACGCCGTCCGTACAAAACGGACGACGCCTAAACCGCACTCCACGCCCACCGCAGCGACCACCGCCGCAGCCGCGACCCCCACACATGCCGCCGCCGCATCCTCCGCAACCAACGCTGACGCCGCCCGCACGAAACGGACGACGCCTAAACTGCACTCCACGCCCACCGCAGCGACCACCGCCGCAGCCGCGACCCCTACACATGCCGCAGACGCATCCTCCGCAACGAACACTGACGCCGTCCGCACGATACGGACGACGCCTACCCCTCACTCCGCAACCGCCGTCGCAGCGGCCCCCGCCGCAGCCGTATCCTCCGCACCCGACGCTACGCCAGCCCCACCAAGCAACCCCGCACCCTCCAGACGCAAGCGCCGCAACCGCCACCGCCGCAACACCGCTCCTACAGCCTTCGCCGACGTCGATCCTTCAACCCAACTCAATCAAACCCCCCTCCGCAAGCATGTCTCCTTCAACCTACCTACCAACCCTCAAACCCCCCTTCCCTCTCCTCAACAATCTCCCGCTGCCTCACCCACAGACACTGTCTACCCCCACCTCGCACCTTCCCACCAACGCCTTTTCGTCCGATGCGAGCGAACGAACACCCCCTTCCTCGTCAATACAGGGGCGGCCCTGTCCATCTTCCCCAACTCCCTCCTCCGTCGGCAAGCGCGCTGCGACCGTCAGCTTCTCTACGCCGCCAACAGAACCTCCATTCCCTCGTCTCTCACTCGCCAATCGCACTGTCTCTTATCATTAAGCACGCACCTATTGTACATACCTCCTTATCCATAAGCTCGCACCCTCTGTATATAACTCATTATTTATCTCATAAGCTCACACCCTTATCTATAAGCTCGCACCCTCTGTCTCCCACTCGCCAATCGCATTGTCTCTTATCATTAAGCACGCACCCATTGTACATACCTCCTTAGCCATAAGCTCGCACCCTCTGTATATAACTCATTATTTATCTCATAAGCTCACACCCTCTGTACATACCTCATCACACGCCTTATACCCTAGCACGTAAGCCCTTCTAGCCTTAAGTCGCCTTCAGCGTTCACATTGTTTGCCGCCGCCCTCAGCGCCTGTACTCTTCTTTTCTGACCATATAACATCGCCTTCAGCTATACCATTGTTCGCCTCCGCCTTCAGCACCTGTAAACCTGCGCCTTCAGCCCCACTACTGTTCTCACTGCCTTCAGCCCATGTAACTCTGCGCCCTCAGCTCGTACAATTTTGTTTTTTTCCGCTCAAACTTGGGGGACCTCTGTCGTGAGTCCCTCCCGGAACTCAAACTCAGTAGAATTAAGTTCTCGCTAAAAACAACCCTGTGAAAATAAGGCTCTGGGAATAAACGGTAAGAGTGGGGCAACCGACGCAGGATCCGGTACTCAACCTGAAACCCCACCACCAGGGTGGGGACTTCAGGGTCTATATAACCCCGGATCCTGCGCCTTTTTTGCCATTCTACGTCTCCTCTAGCTGCTGGCTACTCTCTCTTCATCCTCAAACCTCTTCTCTTAAAATTCACTTCTCAAATGCGCTCACAGTAAATTCACACACAGTAAATTCACACTCACCCATTTCATCAGAGTTAGGTGGAGGTCTCGCCCTTAACCAACCCTGATAAAACACACTACACGCTCGGTGGAGGTCCGCCCTTAACCGCACACACTCGCTACACAAATTTACCATTAAATTCATCCACACACATTTCATCAGGATCTGGTGGAGGTCTCGCCCTTAACCGATCCGGATGATACACACTACACGCTCGGTGGAGGTCCGCCCTTAACCGCACCAACACTCACTCTTAAATTCAAACACACACATAAATTTAGTCAGGTATGGTGGAGGTTTCGCCCTTAACCAACCTGACGAAATTTATCACACGCTCGGTGGAGATCCGCCCTTAACCGCACACATACACACACAATCAAATTCCACGCACTTCATGCAGTAAAATTCACTCACTTGAATTAACTTCAATCAACCTTTTCAACACGCTCGGTGGAGGTCCGCCCTTAACCGCAAACACACCAAAAATTTACACACACCAATTTTAGCTTCAAATTCACTCTTATCCAACATCCAACTACCTCCACCTCTCATGGTGAATTTTACATCAACATAAATTCACCATATATAGATTTACAAGGAGAAAGGATTTACAATAAACAAGGAGAAAGACGAGCTGTGCGACGCCTCAGCTGAAGCCCAGAAGGGTTCCCCTCCATCGAACCCCCAGCGACTGTCATGGACCATTGACAGTCGAGGAACGAGGTGGAGGCACCTTTATAAGACGCCCGGCTCGCCCAGCTCTTCGTTCGACCGACCTCGCTCTTACCTACGCCTTCTCTCTCACTCACCTTACGCCTCCTCACTCTCTCTCTCTCTCTCTCTCCTACCTTCTCGCCTCCCTTAGCATCTGCTGTGGTGGTAACCACGGGATGCTTCCCCCTCTAACACTCGCTGTTGTGATAACGGCGGTTTTTTTTTCATCCTCCTCTCCTTTAAGCGTCTGCTGTGATGGTAACCGCGGTACATTCCTTTCCCTAGCACTCGCTGTGGTGATAGCTGGGGGTGCTAGTACCCTTCTTCTTGGCATCTGTTGTGGTGATAACCACGGGACGCCTCTTCCTCTAACGCCTGCTGTGGTGATAACCGCGGGGCGTTAGCTATCCGAAAAAGACTCCCAAGGATCTGAACAAAGAACACCCTCCGAAAACAGCGTTTCAGGGTGGTTTACCACTTATATCAGATCATCCTTCCTCCGTTTGAAACCAAGATGATGTAATTCTACCCGTTTTCACGTCAAACAGTCGATCTGAACAAAGAACACCCTCCGAAAACAGCGTTTCAGGTTCAGCACATCCTCCTCTCCTTCAGCATACCCAAACCTACCCTACCTCTAGGCTTACGACATGGTATAATTTCATGCCTGGCATTCCTACCAGCCACTATCAGAAAACTATCACTAAACTAAATATAACTACTACTTAGAAAACGCCACTAGAGTTAGGGGTCTTCATCGGAACCTCCTTATTTTAACACTACAGGTACATGTTCCAGACTATGGCAGTTTGAGAGACCTTGAAGAAGTCTTCCATTTCTTCGGTGTCCGTCCGGTTCATGGGGGATTTAGATTTGCCGAATTTACATGTGGCACTTCCTCACGAGAAAGAGCCGTCTTGCACAATGGAGGGACGGGTTTGCGTGGTTCAAGTTTTGTAAGACGGCATGGCGCTACAGAGGGGTCCTGATTGGTCACTTGAATTTTTGAGTTTTCATTTTGAATGTGAGTTTATAACCTCCTAATTGACATATATATACATCATAGCTGCTTTAAAATAAACATTTTGTGGGGAAAACGCTGCCTGAACATCCGGCAGACGGTTGGTAAAAACCATGCTGTATCGTTGAAATATTGTAATTTCAGTTTGGTACTTATTATTTTATGTACTGTTATTTGCATGCGCACGTGCGAAAAAATGCCATATTCGATTCCTACGCTAAAAAATGAATGGAGTTATCATTCGGAAGTTTTGTCTAAATTGCTACAAAATTTAGGGGGAGCACGTTTGCTGAGGCATCCTGTATAATATACGAGGGAGTTGGTGATAACTGAACCACTATTTGCATGGTTCGTAATCCTAGGTGGGGTTCGATATGACGCAAATGGTCTTGTTGTCCACATTAATATGGATATATTGTAGAATGAATTCGGAGGTCCATTGTCGTATATCTAGAGTTTTAACGTGTCCATTAGGGCTAAACGAGACTAAATCGCCCCTGAATTCCTTCTTTGATGTATAACCCTCCCCTCCTCCCCCCGTTCATCATCATCATCGGCCGCCGCAAGCTAAAAGTCTCCATCCGCCTTTATGTGGCCGTATTTAGCCGGTGCTTGGCTCATTGTTCTCCTCCTACGGTCGAGTAGGCTATTGTTCTTCGCGGCAGCCCTTTCACCGCAACGGGGAGATACCGGTGGGATGTTCCATTTGTTTCGGGGGGGGGGGGGGGGGGTATGAGGAAGCTATTGAAGGTTTGTGTTTTGTGAGTGGTGGGGGGGGGGGGGGGGGTCATCCCTCACATTCGGCCCTTCAACTTCTGCAAAGAGGCCAACTCTACACGTCAAACGTGAGCTATGGACGCGTTGGTCACTATTCACCTCATGCGAGGGTCTTCCCTTGCACGAGGGAAGACCCCGCAAACATGATGAAAACCCAGGGTTTGAGGTGGGTTTTTACTCATTTTAAACCAAAAGTTATGTACACGTAGGAGAGAGGTAAGTGAAAAGTGACGTAAATTACGTAGTTCACCGTCTTTTTTACTTAGGACTTCGCAGGTTACGTAAGTTTTCTTTAAAGCGTAACCAAAATGAATTATTATTATATAGATTGATGCCATTTCGCAGCAATGGGCTTACCCGCAAATCACAGTGTTGGGAATCACTATTTGAAATGTTGGATTCGACCATTCCGTACAGTTGTCTCCAAGATGGTTTCAGATTGCTATAGTTGGTCAATACAGCGTATCTAACCTACTTTTATGTTTGGAAAAAAATCTCAGCTAGTTATTTATGACTCTTTAGGCTAAAATCGATTGTTGCGTAACTCCTTAGAGGCACTTGATGTTCAAGGCGCGTAGGTTCCAAAAATGCAATGTCCGTCCGCCGTACGCAGTGCGCCGTATACCGTACGCTGTGTAAGGCATATCTACTTTATTTTCGGTCTAAAAATTCGTTCTGTCCTACACAGACTCCATTTGGGTCCTAGTTGTGTCACGAAACTGCAGCCCGCCAGAATATACCCAGGGGTGTTATGAGTGAAAATGGGTGCACAAATAGGTTTTTTTTAAGTGTTTTAGCAACATGAGCTTGGAGGTATTGTTTCCCATGTTTTTTAGGAAGAGGAACCAAAGAAAGGAAGTCGATTTTGACCAAAGAGTGGAAAATTGAGGTTCTAACGAAGTTTCAATCTTAAATGTGCGTTAAATTGTGGTCTAAAATCGCGTGGCCACCCTGAATCGTCGTTGTTCCGCATACAGTTTGAGTCCCCATTTGGGAACACATTTGGGTCCTAGTTGTGCTCCGAATCTCGGCAGCTCGTTCAAAATACACCGGGGGTGTAAAAATAGGGGTTTTCGAGTTTTTTTATTTGATTAGGTTTTAGTGAACATGAGCTTGTGTAGTATCGTTTTCCATGTGTTGAAGAATTGAGTCAAAAACCTGGGAAATTGTCTGAAATCACCATAAATTTGTATAATAACACTAGAAGTAGTATCGACAGGTGAATCAAGACAGTTACATGGTACTATCAATGAAAGATAATTTGTACAAAAAAATAGGAGCCTAGATCGTGTTTTTGGGGGCCAAAATTGGTGGAAAGCATCAGTAATAACTATTTAAATTATTGCATATGAAAGAAATTAATGAACAGCCAACATATCTGTATGTAAGTCCATATGTGAAAAGGACTTTGCAGCGTTTTTGTGACACCAGTTTTGTGATTACTCAGATAGTAATAAGATAGAAAAGTTCATCAACACTAAAGTAACTGACGAGAAGGTGTAATAAATAACGAGTAACGAGTGATGCCGCCCCTTGCAGTCCGTAAAGCCCGGATCCGTCTTGTCATGGACAAATTATTTTCGCAGTTTCTTCATGGGTTTTTGCCTCCCATTCTTCGAGTAATAAACTACGGCAAAATTTGGGTAATGATATTCAGTTCAGTTCAAACTTTGATAAAACGAGTACCTGTCAGATTTAATGATCGAGCTGTGTAAAAAGAAAAATTACTTACTAACTCAGGGATATTACGTCAATAAAAAGAGTGCGAGAGAGATAGGACCAAAAGTATTGCCCAACTTCTCCGTTTAGTAGCCTGTACTCGCTCTAACTCACGTAAATGCTTGCTCAAACTCTCAACCAGTCGATATGGCTTAGGATGTTGAAATATGCGGTCATCAGGATTGTGAAAATTGGTTGACGAGAATTTGAATTTGAATGAAACCACGAGAATACAGGGTTTCAGAATTGCTGGCATTACAGTACTAGACCAGTGGTATTTCAGTTACGTTACTATTTCTCGATACTGGAGAGGTAGGTAGAGTTTTTTGTAAGACAATAAAACGGATTATACCTACGTTAGGTAACTATGTATGATTGGTTTTTCATCACAATAAAGGTTTTCGTACATCCTCATTATCACATTTTTGAATATTTGAAGTACTATCAACTTCACTCCGTTCCAATGAATGGTTCGTGAGACTGTTCGATTTGAAAAGATTGAAATAAAGTCACGTGCTTCAAAGTGATCTCTCTTTTCCACCGATCGATTGATTATATTGAAAGTAAATAAGAAGGCATGACGTAAAGGTGAAGTCCCGATGGCGTCGAGCACAAAGGACCCGTCGCTTATTACTTAGTATCGTTGAAAAATGATTCTCTCCCGGCTCGTTTCTAACGGAAAATCGAATATTCGTTGCCTTTGACAACCTTTGATGTCGCTTTGATTTTCCTGATTATCCGTTATCCGGTTCAAATCCCGCCTCGTAAGCGCCGCAGAAAAAAACCCCTTGAAAAACTCCTAAAGCGGTCGAGGTATTTGCCTGTTATTGAAATTCAAATGGAATTCTGGGAATTCTCCATCAAACTATGAGGTGAAGTACGAAGGCAGCCATGTTAATATGAATTCGGGAGAGGTGAGAGGGTTGTGGAAATATATTATACAGTTGAACATAGTAGTTAGCATACGAACTATGTGACAAATATAGTTCGCATGCCAGAAATTGTGATTTATTAATTGCTTATGTGACGGATAAAGCAAGAGTGAAAGGTAAACCTAGGAATAACGTAAGTGGTTGATAGCAAAGTGATATAATTAGAAGTGACATAGTATTCATATACCACTTTGGTTTATAGGTAAGTGGTAATTTAACTTGTGGATTTCATTAAGTAACCAAAGCATATTGTATATCTGATAATTCCACTCTGTGCACTTGAGACCATGACAGTGAACATATAAAATAAAGTTTGAAAACAAAATTTTATAACTTCAGCTTTATAGTATTTCCCAACTTCTCATTTTTGAATAAGAAAAATGACATTCAGTTTTCCTTGTGTGTATTACTTATTCATTTTATTGTACATAATACATCACCAACACAATCGGATTCCATGATATACATACGTACAGTTGAGTAACTCCATCACATGCCTACCTAATTTTACAGCTATTGGTTATAACGACCAGATTTACTTAGTAATTTGGCCGACGGCATAAAAGACTCGTGGTGGTGGGGGGGGGGGGGGGGTCGTTTCTCTATCTGAGAGAATCTAGAATTTGAAATCACGAAGAAATTCGGAGAACAGCCCCACCGATATACCTACTTGCTATGCGTCACTTTTATTATACGCAATATTAAACTCTTGTTATATATTGTTTTTGCTGATCCGAACGGTGGAACGTCAGGTTAAGAGCCGACCTAATATTATATGCGGAAAGTTGGCGCACGGGGGGGGGGGGGGGGGGCTACCCCCCCCCCCCCCCCACATCACCGGTCCTCCTCACGATTCACCTAAAATGGACTACCGCCTGAAGGATAAAAGTGCTTCTCTAGAAAGTGAGCTTATCCTTTCGCTGGGAACGATAAAGTTTTTCCTGCTCTTGGAAGGTCTTTGGCGGAATGTTCCTTGTTCCCTTTTGGACCCTCGTGCGATAGGATAAAAGCTGGCGAAAGCCGAGGAAGGAAAAAAATCTACTGATTGGTTATAACGATGACGAAATCAATGGCAATTTTCATTGGGGTATGTGTGTTTTTGTGAGTGTGTGCGTGTGCTTACGGCGGTGGGGGGGGGGGGGGGTTGTTTTCCTCATTCTGCAATTTAGGGTTGAGTTGGAAATCCCTTGCCAGCTTGCATTTATGTTCTAAGGACAAATCAGTGATAGTTAGTTGCCAAGTTTTAATTAAGTATACAGTCATAATTATATCCATCACAATCCAAACATGAGTCGTCGTTTTCAGGAGTATGACTCATGTTTGGTGGGTTAATAATCCTCGTAAGTAGGAGCTACAAATACTGCAATTATACGCTTCAAATTAACCCAATTGTTGCAGGTTAGTGATTCGACGAAGAATGCTTACTATTACAGTGGTCACATATATTTTCCCTTTAAAAATGCCAATAATTATTATGACAATAGTTTTTAAAAATTGCTCCAAAATTTAACAAATGCAGTAAAAAAACGCTGCAAATCCGTACGACGGTTTATTATTTTGTACAAAATACCCTCCTGTTACAGATCACAGCTCTCTGAATAGATAGCCCGTCTATATAATATAATATGTAATACTATTCTATACATCTTATGTAGAGCGCTGAGCCTCCGTAGGTTAGTACCTAACCCCGTACTCGTTACTAGGTATCTATCTAAATCACGAGTTAATTGTTGCTAAAATAATTCTGTCGACAAGCAGTAACTAGAGCGGTAAAAAGAAACGCAAATAATGAAGTTCTGGAGGAAAATTGTTGATATGGAGTGAAATGGATGCCCCTTCTGCGTAGATCACTGTTTTCTTTGGTCAATGCCTACCTTGGTGGTCATGTATAATGAACCGTTGTGTAATAACTTGCCCATCAATAATACTTCAACGGTTATTCAAGTCCGATCAACAAAATCCAGCCCCTTCTTGGTTGATGAACCGTTGTATAATAATTTACCGTTGTGTATCTAATAATTTACCGTTGAGAAGTAATTTACCGTTATGTTGTGTAATAATTTGCCGTTGTGTAATAATTTGCCGTTGTGTAATAATTTACTATTGTGTAATAATTTACCCATCAACAATACTTCAACGTTTGTTCAAGTTACAAAAGTACCGATCAACAAAATCCAGCCCCTTCTTGGTAGATGATCCGTTGTGTAATAATTTACCGTTATGAAATAATTTACCGTTGTGTAATAATTTACCGTTGTGTAATAATTTGCCGTTGTGTAATAATTTACCATTGTGTAATAAATTTACCCATCAATAATACTTCAATGTTTGTTCAAGTTTCAGAAGTACCTACCAACAAAATCCAATAGTCCATCACTTATCAAATGAAATAATATCGCAGAACAACCAACTCGACTTCATACAGCCATCCTTGATTATAATCAGGTGCTTCCTAGTGATGATTATCTGGGCCGGATTTATACCATTTGATTCACGATCGTGTTGACGAAGCTTTTTGATGCACACGAACGGCTGGACGTGCAATGCTCCGGGTGGTCTCAAAAAATTTGTTTAGCTCAAGACATATTTAATAACGTAAAAAAACCATACCCTTCTACCGAAAGTTTTCGAGCTACGGCGTTCTGAAAATTTCAACCCCTTAGAGATGACTGACAGTAACGTCGAGCTTCGAGGACCAACTAGACCCCGAACGGAACCTATAACCCGAATTTCATCAATTTTTTTGTTCATGGTAACTAAGAAAAGTGGCCAGTACGGCGTACGGCGGACAGACAGAAATTTTGGTTTATTATTTTCAATAATGAACCATTGGAATCGAGCATGAAAAAAAAATTCTAACCCCCCCTCAAAATTTGATGGTTTACGTTTCAAGGTATGTAGAATCCAAAACTGCAATAAAAAAATTTCTGTCTGTCCGCCGTACGCCATACTGGCCACTTTTCTTAGTTACCATGAAAAAAAAAATTGATGAAATTCGGGTTATAGGTTCCGTTCGGGTCTAGTTGGTCCTCGAAGCTCGACGTTACTGTCAGTCATCTCTAAGAGGTTGAAATTTTCAGAACGCCGTAGCTCGAAAACTTTCAATGTAAGGGTATGGTTTTTTTTTACGTTATTAAAATTTGTCTTGAGCTAAACAATTTTTTGGGGACCACCCGGAGCATTGCACGTCCAGCCGTTCGGTCTGCACCAAAAAGCTTCGTCAACACGATCGTGAATCAAACGGTATAAATCCGGCCCAGCTAATGATCACTAGGGAGCACCTGAGTATAACCAAGGATGGCTGTATGAAGTCGAGTTGGTTGTTCTGCGATATTATTTCATTTGATAAGTGATGGACTATTGGATTTTGTTGGTAGGTACTTGTGAAACTTGAACAAACGTTTGAGTATTATGGATGGGTAAATTATTACACAATGGTAAATTATTACACAATGGTAAATTATTACACGACGGTAAATTATTACACAACGGTAAATTATTACACAATGGTCTCATCTACCAAGAAGGGGCTGGATTTTGTTGTTCGGTACTATTGCAACTTGAACAAACGTTGAAGTATTATTGATGGGTAAAATTATTAACACAATGGTAAATTATTACACAACGGCAAATTATTACACAATGGTAAATTATTACGCAACGGCAAAGTATTACACAACGGTTAATTCTTACACAACGGTAAATTATTTCATAACGGGAAATTATTACACAACGGTTCATCTACCAAGAAGGGGCAGGATTTTGTTGATCGGTACTTTTGCAACTTGAGCAAATGTGAAATATTGTTGATGGATAAATTATTACACAATGGTAAATTATTACACAACGGCAAATTATTACACAACGGTAAATTATTTCACAACGGTAAATTATTACACAACGGTTCATCAACCAAGAAGGGGCTGGATTTTGTTGATCGGTACTTTTGCAACTTGAACAACCGTTGAAGTATTACTAATGGACAAGTTATTACACAACGGTTCATTATACTTGACCATGAGGGTAGGTATTGACCACAGGAAAACAGTGATCTACTGAGAAGGGGCTGTATTTCACTCCACATCAACCATTTTCCTTCAGAACTTCATTATTTGCGTTTCTTTTTGCCGTTTTAGTTACTGCTTGTCATCGACAGAATTATTCTAGCAACATTTTAACTCTTGATTTAGATAGGCACCTAGTAACGAGTACAAGGTTCGGCACTAACCTACAGAGGGTCTGCGATCTACATAGTTTGTATAGAATAGTACATATTATTATTATTATAGACGGGTTATCCATACGGAGAGCTGTGGTCTGTAACAGAAGGGTATTCTATACAAAAATAATAAACCGTTGTGCAGGGATTTGCAGCGTTTTTTATTGCAGTTTTGGATTACTACATACCTTGAAACGTAAACCATCAAATTTTGAGGGGGGCTAGAATTTTTTTTCCATGCTCGATTCCAATGGTTCATTATTGAAAATAATAAACCAAAATGGAATTGGGTAGTAATTTACCGTCACCATAAACTTCGAATAGCAAAATACGTTCAAGTTGGCTGGAACTTCCAAGATTTGGAGTAGTTTTAAAAGATAATTCTCCTTTCCGGAAAACTGCTGCAGTGCCACAAATCGTATTAAGCGGTAGGGAGGTCTCGTAATTCTTCGATAACCCCCCACCCTGCTACCACCAACGTCCAGACGTCACTCTGCGTCGTAAACGAAGGTAAAAGGGAAAAGTTCCCTCTTGTCGGCAGTGACCGTCGATAAAAAGGAGGGTGAAACGAGGCGGAATCCTCGGTGCCTTGTCACATCTACGATCACCTCAACTCGGCTGCCTCCTATTCCGGCGGAATAACTTCCGCCTGCGCCATCCCAATCCTTCAGTTTATTCGACTTCTGGGAGTTCGAAAACAATCCCTTGATTCTCTGGAAGATGGTTCTCAGATACCACGTACCAGTAGCGGTGCGTGGGCTCTGAAAACGGTGGAGCACCAAACAAAACACAAAACCAACAGATTTGTCTACAAAATACCCCCTTCCCTTATTTACTGAATAAGTGATATTCAGCAAAGCTTATCTCTTTCAATCAGCACCCTATCGTCGTACGAAAACTTCCACAATTTCTACTGCAAATTAGCCACCGAATTCATGTGTTATAAAAATATAGTAAACTAAAAATATAACTAAACAATCAATGACCCTTTGGCCGGTATCTACTTGAATGGAGAGAAGCTATTGACTTGAAGCTAGGTAGCTACCTATCTGTGTGTTAGGACTCCGATCAATCCACAAACGGCAAACAGGACAGAATGCATGTATGTATCACGAATACAAATCTCTCATCAGAACCGGACGCACGCAATTTGACGCAAACTATTAAAAAACTGACAACTGACTCAACAGAGGAAGCGAATAATATAATTCACGAGACAACAAAAACAAATCAGAAGACGAAGAAGCATCTCGTATCGAGATGACAAATTGAATCGAAGGGATCGAATTGATTGTGAAAACGAACCATTTTGGAGTAGTAATCATATTTTGGGGACAGCGCCCAAAGTGGACGTGGCGCACAACATTTTTACTCGACTGAGCATGCGCTGATGGGCTACTTTTCTCAGTTGCCATGGCGACACTAGGTCCCAGGACCCAGAACCTACCTGCCAGTTTCAGGAGCCTAGGTTTTGATTTCGATTGCAGGACATCGATTACCGTCGCTTTATCCCGATAACATGCTTGGTCTCTGGATCCCACCATGGATGCTCTGCTAGAATATTGAATATCCATGGAATTTCCATTCCATAGCCAGGGAAATCTGGCGAGTCACTGTTGAACTTTGTGAAAAATGCTAGGTACAGTGTAAGGAGGGAAATTCAAATGCCAACTGATTAATGGAGTATTTTGGTTTATTATTTTGTGAATAATACACCTATGTATTCGCTCAGCAAAAAATTTTTATAACACCCCCTCAAACTTTTTTCTTTTCCGTTTCAAGGTGCGTAGATTCCAAAAATACAATGTCCGTCCGCCGTACGCCGTACGCCGTCCGCCGTATCACGTGTACCGGCTACATTTTCGGTCTAAAAAATTCGTTCTTTCGCACACATGCTCCATTTGGGCCCTAGTTGTGTACCGAAACTTTTCAGCCCGATCGGAATATACCCAGGGGTGTTATGAGTGAAAATGTGTGTTAAAATAGGTACTTTTTGCGTTTTAGCAACATGTTGGTAACATGAGCTTCTGAGATATCTTTTTCCATGTTTTTGGGGACGAGAAGACCGAATATGAAGTCGATTTTGACCAGAGTGGAAAATTTAGTTCTACCAAATTTTCAGCTCCCAAAATTGATTTTTGTAATGAGTGAAAAACCTGGGAAATCGTCTGAAATTACCATCAGTTTGTATAATAACACCGGAAAAAGTGTCTACACGTGGATCAACACGATTAAATGGCACTACCAATGATCAAAGATAGTAGGAAAAAAAAAGGAGTGTGCTTCGTGTTTTAGGGGCCAAAATTAATGGAAACCATCGGAAATAGCTATTTCGATTATTACGCATGAAAGAAACAATAAATGAATAGCCAACATTTCTGTAGGTATGTCCAATAGAATAATAAACCCGTGTGACAAGGACTTTGCAGCGTTTTTTTTTTTACCTCCTAGTGTTTTTGGGTGCCGGGGCACTGGCCCAAGTGGCGTTATGGACGCAACGCCCCTGCCACTTACATAATTGTCACTCAGTAACCCAGCAGTGGTTTTCTCTCATCTGTCGTTAGTGTCGTACCTATTTACCGTCTCATTCAACTTGTATTTCGAAGACTCACTGGGACCTACAAACCGAATTTCCTTAATTTTGGTTCATGGCAACTAAGGTGAGTGCGACGGACGGACATCAGTTTTTTGTTTACTAGGTACTCTCTGGTTTACTGGTTTCCTCTTTTAAGTCTGAGCTCTGAGATATTAAAATTCATATAGACTAAATGCCTGCATTTCTACAAACTTTCCTACTTGCTTGGCCAGCCATTGGTACTCTACGGACTCACAATCTAGAATTCATTCATAAAACAGTGAAGTTTCTCATTATTGTACTGGGAGGAAGACAATAAAACAAAGGTGCAACGCACCTATACGCAATAATATAGTCTTGTATATACGAAATAATTAGTTAAATTGTATTCCAACTACCTACGTGTTTTATGTATTCAACAAATTTTGTCTGTGAATGTCTGGAGACGAGCACAATGATTTTATTACGGCACTTAAGTCCACGTTACATCAAGTAATGTTTATGTCGTGAGTCCCTCCCGGGAACACTCCACCAGCAACTTTTAAGCTCTCACCAATATCCTTATGTAAAACTTACTTTCCGCTAATAAACATCTGAGTGGGGAGACAGGCAACAGAATCCAGGGGACACAACCTGGAGCCCCACTACCAACTCCCAACAGGGAGTTGGAGGGAGAGGCCTCCAAGTCCTATATAACCCTGGATCCTGGAGCTTTAGCTTCATTCGACACTTCCTCTAACCAGCTCTCTCTTCTCTCTCTTACCTTATCCCTCTCAGATGATCGGTTGACTACAGCCGCCTGAGAATTTACCTCCTCTCCTCCTTGTCTAGATGATCGGTTGACTACAGCCGCCTAGACAAGCACCTCTCCTTACCTAGATGATCGGTTGACTACAGCCGCCTAGGTAAATTCACTCACCCACCTCTATCTCCTACCAAAGTCGTAGATGATCGGTGGACTACCGCCGCCTGCGACTTTTCCTCCTTTCACGCCACCGTGATGAAAACTCTAAATTCATCACAGTGGTGAACCCGACTGTGATGAATTTAAATTTATCATCACGGTGGCGTGAAGGAGTGAATGGATGAGAGCGAGGGAATTTCACCTAGGCGGCGGTAATCCACCAATGTAGGTGAGAGGAAGGAAGTTCACCTAGGCGGCGGTAATCCACCGATGTAGGTGAGTGGAAGGAATCTCGTCTAGGCGGCGGTAATCCACCGATGTAGGCGAGAGGAAGGAAATTCACCTAGGCGGCGGTAATCCACCGATGTAGGTGAAGGAAGGTGCTTATCTAGGCGGCGGATATCCACCGATGTAGATAAGGGAAAAAGGTAGGAGGTGAATTCCCAGAGCGGCGGATACCACCAGGCATCTGGGAGGAGGAAGGTAGGAGAGAGAGAAGAGAGAGCTGGTTAGAGGAAATGTCGAATGAAGCTAAAGCTCCAGGATCCGGGGTTATATAGGACTTGGAGTCCTCTCCCTCCAGCTCCCTGTTGGGAGCTGGTAGTGGGGCACCAGGTTGTGTCCCCCGGATTCTGTCGCCTGTCTCCCCACTCAGATGTTTATTAGCGGAAGGTAATTTTTACATAGGAATATTGGTGAGAGCTTTAAGGTTGTTAGTGGAGTGTTCCCGGGAGGGACTCACGACAGAGGTCCCCCCAGTTCGAACCAATGTTTGAGGTAGCTGAAGGCTCAAGTTGACAGTGGCTGAGGGCTGCGGAAACAAAAAGGGGAGCTGAAGGCGCAAGGATACAGGAGCTGAAGGCTGAAACAAACAATTGCAGTGCTGAAGGCAGAAGAGTGACCGGAGGTGTCTTAAATCTAGGGTGATATACAAGTAGTAGGATAAGTAGACATAAGTAGACATAAGTAGACATAAGTAGGGCTAAGTAGACAAAAGTAGACATAAGGAGACATAAGTAGACATAAGTAGATATAAGTAGATGTAAGTAGACGAAATGTGATGATGGGAAACATATGTACAAGGAGGGTGTGATGAAAAATTTGATGAAGTGACAATATTTACAAAGGTGATGAGGTTGATGATGATGATAAGAGGAGTGATAGTTAGATAGTATTTTGATAGTTAGATAGTAGTTAGATAGTTAGATATTTGCAAGGTATTTACAGGTAGTATTTACAGGTATGTACAGGTATTTACAGGTATGTACAATTTTTAGGTACGGGTTCAGGGGAGACAGAATTGAGCGGGGTTGCGAGATCCGCCGTTCCCTGGGTGTGGGTTGTGTGTGGTGAAGTGTATTGAGTGTGTGGGTGTAGTGAAAAGGTGGGTGTAGTGTGTGGTTGGGTGTGGATGATGCCCGCTGCGACGAAGTGGCCACGGCGGGGCTGTGAGGTTCGGTACAGTGTCTGTGGGATAATGGAACACAAACACTGTCCCGAAATCTCAAGGCCCCGCCGTGATTTCTCAGAGCGGGGCGGGGGACTTGGCCGCCGGGACGCGGGGCGAGGGACGCTCCCGTCGTCTGTTGCGGCGCCCGGACCTTTTCGTCCCGGCGGGAACTATTGTGGATATCCCCGGCGGGGATGGGGGAAGAGGGGGTGTTGTGGGCTTGGTGGGTTGGGGTGTTGGTGGGGCAGAATTTAAAATTGGGGGGTCGAAAATTGAAAAAGGGGGAGGAGTAAGAGGGGGTTGAAATTTGGGGGGCGGGGGTCCGTTGAAGACGGGGGGAGTGATGTTTGGAAGGGGCGGTGGGGGTGGCATAAGTTGGGTGAGACGAAATTGGTGGAGGAGCGGGTCCATAAGGGGATCTATCGGGACGTAAGGAGGGTGTACCCCGGTGGCTTGCGCTGCGCGAAATTCGCGCAGTATGCGCCACTGGGGGTACTTCCACCGCCGGGGCCGGGGAGGGAGTCCGGAAATCCGTTGCGGAAAAAATGGAAGCGATGTTGTAGGTCCGGGCGAAGGGGGTAGTGGGGAGAGCGGGTCCGGGACGTACACGTCCCGGAGTATCGCCGCCATTTCCGGATCCGAATCGAAATCCGGAAACGGCGACGGGGGAGACAGTTGTGGTGGAGAGAGGTGTTGCATGGCAAACAGACGGCGGGAGACTGATAGTGGATGTTGGTTGAGGGAGAACAGGGGCGGGCTTGCAGCGGGCGAAAGGTACGGTGTGGGGTTTCCCGTCCATTAGCAGGGTCGCGGTGGTTGGTTTTGTGCGGATGACTTGAAAGGGCCCGGCATAAAGGGGCTGAAAGGTTTTATGCATGCCGGGCTCTTTCAAGTACATATGCGTGGAAGTGTAAAAGCGTTTTGGGTAAGTGGTGTCGTTTGTTGGTGTTGAGGTGTGTAACGGTTCCCTGTTAATGGACGGGGTGTTGTGTGGAGGGAAAATGTCGGCCGGTAAACGAATGGGGTCTCTAAATGCGTGTTGTGCGGGACTTGTGTTGTCTGAAGGACGGTGCGGATTTTCTGAATCCCGAGGGAACGGAGCAGGTCGGCGAAGTGGGCTGATTCAAATTGCCTCCCCTGATCGACCGTGAGTGTCCGCGGACAGCCGTAGCGGCTGATCCATTGATTGAGGAAGGCCGCGGCGACGGCGTCCGCGGTAATGTGGGCGAGTGGGATACACTCTACCCAATTTGTCGCACGGTCGATCATGGTGAGGCAATACCGCTTCCCCTCGGAGGGGGGAAGAGGGCCGACCAGATCCAAGTGGACGTGTTCCCACGGGAGAGAATCGGGGATAGGTTGAGGAGGTACATGGGGGTGAGCCGAGACCTTGAATTGCTGGCACTTCTGGCACCCAAGAACCCAGGTACGTATATCCGTGTTCATGTGGGGCCAGAAGTACCGCGTCTTGATGAGGTCCCGGCTCGCCCGAATGCCGGGATGATGGAGGGAGTGGTAATGTAGGAACAACTGCCTCCTCAGCTCCGGTGGGACGTACGGGCGCGGTGTATCGGCCGATACGTCGCACCAGAGATCGAGGGGAGGCAGCTGTTCCAATTTTGAGGCGGAGATGAGATTGGAAAGTGCGGGATCCGAAGCAGGAGTTTGGTGGTTTTTGAGGGTTTGCGGGGAAGGGAAGGGCAGTAACTCCGCCACCGGCGCAGGGGTGGGGCGGGAGAGCGCGTCGGCGACGCAGTTGTCGGCCCCCGGCAAATAACGAATATCGGACGTGAATTGTCCGATAAATTCGAGTTGCCGGAGGCGACGGGGGGAGGCTGATTTTCGGTTTTGGAGGAGGGCGTGGGTGAGGGGCTTGTGGTCGGTTATGACAGAGAACTGCCTGCCCTCCACGAAGTCACGGAAGTGTTTGATGGCTTCGTGGATGGCGAGGAGTTCTCTGTCAAAGGTGGAGTAATTTTTTTGTGTGGGGGATAGAGTTTTAGAGAAAAAGCCGAGAGGTTGGGGGGTGGCGCCGGTGTGTTGGTGGAGTACTGCCCCGATGGCCCAGTCGGAAGCATCCGTGGTGATGGAGAGGGGGGCATGGGGATCGGGATGGGCCAATAGAGCGGCGTCTACTAGGTCCTGTTTGCATTGTTGGAAGGCGGTTGTGAGGGCGGGGGTCCAGGAAATGGGGCGTATATCGTTTTTCTTTGCCGGTTGTGGGATAGCGTGTATGAGTGGTTGTTGGTGTTGTGCTGCGTGTTTGATGTGTCTACGGTAAAAGTTCAACATACCCAGGAAACGGCGGAGTTCTGATACAGTGTTGGGTTGTGGGAAATCGGTGAGGGTGTGCACTTTGTCCGGCAGGGGTTTTATTCCTTCGGACGAAACCTGGTGGCCGAGGCAGCGGACGGAGGGTTGGGCGAGAACACATTTCGGAGCGTTTATGGTGAGGCCCTCGGCGGCGAAGATGTCAAGAACCTGTTTGAGGTGTGCGAGGTGTTCCTTTGGGTCCCGGGAAGCGATCAGTACGTCGTCCAAAAAACAGAATACGAAAGGTAGGCCTCGTAGAATGTTGTCCATGTAACGCTGCCATGTTTGGGCAGCGTTACGGAGGCCAAAACCCATTTTGATATACTCGAACAGGCCGAAAGGGGTGATGATAGCTGTTTTAGGAACGTCAGGGGGGTAGATGTGAATGTGATGGAAGGCACGAGAGATGTCGAGTGTAGAAAAGATGGTTGTGTTGTGGAGGTGGGAAGAGTAGTCCCGGAGATGCGGGACGTTGTAGAGATCTGGGGTTGTTCGGGCATTGAGGCGGCGGTAGTCACCGCAGGGGCGGATATCCCCGTTAGGCTTCTGCACAATGTGTAGTGGAGAAGCCCACGGGGATTTGGAGGGACGGATAATGCCCTCCTTGATGAGATTATCAAAGTGTTTGCGGGCCTGTGAGAGTTGGAGGGGGTGGAGGCGTCGTGCTTTTGCGGATATTGGGGGGGCCGGAGGTTTCAATGTAGTGCTGGGTCTGTGAGATGTGAGCTGAGGGGCGGCGCTGGGGTTTGTAGTGTAGGAGGAGTTGTTCAAACTGGGAAGGGGGACGATCCACCGCATGAATGAACCCGGGGATGGGTTTCTGGGTGGAGGGGTCGAGCAGGCGCGCGTTACGGACGTCTACCTGGAGGCCGAAATATGCGAGGAAGTCGGCCCCCAGGATAGCTTTCTCTACGTCCGCCACGGTAAATTCCCACTCGTACGCGAGCCCGCTCATATGGATTGATGAGCGGTACGTCCCGTACGAGGGGATGGTGGTACCGTTGGCGGCGTAGAGGAGTTGCCGGTAACAACGCGCCTGTCGCCGGAGAATATTATTCGGGAATATGGAGAGCGCCGCCCCTGTGTCGACGAGGAACGGGACGTGCGTTTTCGAGCATTTGAGGAACAGGCGTTGGTGAGCTGGGGCGGAGTGAGGTAAAATTGCTGAGGTGTTGGGGTCTGTCGGAGGGGGGGGGCTTGGTTCGTCCGAGGTGATGGGCGGGTGCGATGTCGGTGGTTGGTCCTCCGCGAAGGAGACGCGGGGCGTTTTTTTGCCGTTCCGGGGAGGGGGAACGGTAGCGGCGGCGCGAGTGGCGGCCGGAGGGGGGGTTGTCTTGGGGGCGGGGTTGGAGGGGCCGTTCCTTGGTGGGGGAACGGTAGCGGCGGCGCTAGTGGCGGCCGGGAGGGTGGCTGCCCTGGAGGCGGGCTTGGAGGGGCCGTTCCGGGGTGGGGGAACGGTAAAATTGTAAATTGTAAATTGTACGTCGGATCACTCAGGAATGGGGGTCGGTTGCCCCAAAGCACGGAAGCCTATTGGCTTATTGTACTTTTCCTGAGTGTCCTAGCTTAATCAAATAACCCCAGTCCCCTGGTGAGGGTTGTAAGGTTTTTGATTATATTTTCGCTGGGAAATTCCCTCATTGGGGTTGAGGCCCCAAAGAGGTTGTGTCTGCGCTGAGCGAGTGCTGGGCACTCAAATATTATGTGGGATGCTTTTTCGTCTGTCTCCTCACATAGTCTGCATTGGGTTGTTTGCTGTGTGACCCCTATGCGGTTTAGGTGGAAGCGCAGGGGGAGGAAGCCGGTTAATAGGCCGACTATTTGCCTCAGCTCTCTGCGGTTCAGTCTAAGGAGCTCCTCAGTAGCGTTGGAGTTGGGTCTGGCCATCATCCGTTTACTGTGAGCGTGTCCATCTATACGTGACCATCTTTTGGTGGTCTGTGAGCGAACCCACCGGTTGATGGCCCCTCTGATGGTGGTTTTTGGTAGGCCGACCGCCGGTTCTGGGCCAGTGAAGGGTGTTTGAGAGCCCTTTCTGGCGAGTGAATCGGCGTTTTCGTTGCCTATAATTCCTCTATGGCCTGGCACCCACTCCAGAGTAACTCTGTTGTGTTTCGCCAGGGCGTTGAGGGTTTGCATACAGTCCCAGACCACTCTAGATGAGACGATGGGGGCTGTAAGTGCTTTTATTGATGCTTGGCTATCCGAGAGTATGCGGGTGTGGGATCCACGGTGTCCCCTCCTCAGGCTCTCAGAAGCCGCAGCATCAATTGCCACTATTTCTGCCTGGAATACAGAGGTGAAATTCCCCAGTGGGGTTGAAAGTCCCACCTGGGTCCTGCCCCGTATACTCCGGCACCAGTGCCGTCATCCATTTTTGATCCATCTGTGTACCAGATTATATCATTGGAGCAGCATTTTTTCCAACCATGCCCCGCCCACATCAGCACGGATGCGTATGGGTGTGGTTGATGGAGGGTTTTTGGCATAACATCCGCCACCATGTCAAGTAGTGGTTCTTGTATAGCCTTTAGTATATTGGTATGGCCTGGGTGGGGTGTGTCCCGCCAGGTACCATTCCATTTCAGCCTCAGGGAGGCCATTGCGGCCTCCCCTTTAATGTAGATATCTATTGGGGGTAAGCCCAGTAGAATCTCCATGGCTGCAGTGGGTGTACCATGCATTGCACCTGTGATGGTTAGACAGGCCAGTCGTTGTACACTGGTAAGGGTTTGGCAGGCCCCTACCTGACTGACCTTCGGCCACCACACAGCGCAGCAGTACGTAAGAATGGGTCGTACTATCGCGGTATAAATCCAGTGGACCATCCGCGGCTGTAGGCCCCATGTTTTTCCGCAACTGCGTTTTGCGCACATAAGGGCTCCCTTGCCCCTATTTGCTATGTACTCGAGGTGTTTGTTCCAGGTGAGCGTTGCATCCAGGTAGACGCCCAGATACTTCACCCCACGCTGGAATGACACCTTTGAGTTGTAAAACCGGGGTTCTGAGAGACCTCTCAGATTCCTCCTTCTTGTGAATTGAACCAGCGTGGTTTTATTTGGGTTTACATTTAGGCCCTCTGTGCCACACCAGTCTTCCACTGCTTTCAGAGCTGACTGTGTCAGATCTGAGACTGTGCTGACAAAGGGACCCCTAACTAGGATTACCACATCATCAGCATAGCCCTGTACGTAGAGGCCTTGACCACTGAGTTTCTCCAGCAGAGAGTCCACAACAAGGTCCCACAGAAGGGGGGACAAAACCCCGCCCTGCGGGCAACCCCTTGCCACAGACATCCCCACGGACTCCCCAAGGAGCTCAGCCTCTACTGTCCTGCTAGTCAGCATGGTACTTATCCACCTACACAGGGTGGTGTTTGTTCCATGCCGGCGCGCTGAGTTTATAATTGAGTCTACAGAGGTATTGTCAAAAGCGCCCTCTATATCCAGAAATATACCTATGGCAAATTCTTTAGTTGCTAGCACCGATTCCACCTGTGACACCAGGTGGTGCAGTGCTGCCTCACAGGATTTGCCCGGTTGATAGGCAAACTGATTGGTGTGTAGAGGCCTCTCTGTGAGAGAGGTTTCCCTCAGATACCTATCAACCAGTTTCTCTAATGTCTTCAAAATGAAGGACGTTAGACAGATGGGTCTGAACGCCTTTGCCTGGTTGTACCAAGGTTTCCCTGGCTTAGGCAGAAAGATGACCCTTGCTTTGCTCCATCTTTGGGGTATTGTGCCTGTAGCCAGGCAGGCCCTAAAGAGTGCACTCAGGATCCTGGTTACCCCATGGCCCCCTTCCTGAAGCAGTTTGGGGATAATGCCATCTGGGCCCGGCGATTTGTATGGGCTGAAGGTGCTGATAGCCCACTTTGTGCGTTCAATGGAGACCACACCCTTTGCCACTTCCCAGTCTGCCCTGGTTGCTCTCATACCCTGAGCGCCGGTTGGTGGTTGAGGTGGGGGTCCCCGAACGTCAGTCACCGCCGAGCCAGGGAAGTGAGTCTCTAGTAGGAGCGCTAGAGTGTCCCCGGCTGTTGTGGTGTAGCTTCCATCTGGTTTAACTAGTGTGCCAATTGGATTGATAGGAGCCTTAGAAAGGACTCTTTGGAGTCTTGCACATTCCGAGGTTTTTTCCACCTCTTCACAGAACTTCCTCCATGTGTCCCTTTGTGATTTCCTTATAAGACTCCTGAGTTGGGCCAGCTTGGTCTTATAAGCGTCCCAGTTGCCCGTCTTTTGCGCCCTATTATATAGTTTGCGTGTTTCACGCCTAGTGACTTCTATTTCCCTATTCCACCAGGGGACCCCGGTGGTTGAGAGTTTAGTTGTCATAGGAGTGTGATTATTGAATGAGGTGAGTAGTGCCTCTTCTAATTCTCCCGCTACCGCCTCAATATCAACTATATTGTGTAATTTGGTCCGAGTTCCTCTCAACCAGCCCTCCACTTCCTCCCTATAGGCTTCCCAGTTCGTCTTCCGAGGATCGCGGTAGGATTGCTGCGTTTTACCCACACCTTGGATTTCCACAACAATATACCTATGATCCGAGTAGGAGGGAGTATCGGATACGAACCATTTCTTTATTCTTTGATCTAGTGGAGGGGTAATAATGGTAATGTCAAGGACCTCTTTCCTATTTATGGTGACAAATGTTGGTTTGTTTCCCCGGTTTGCTACATATAGATTACTAGCTACCAGGTAGTCAAACAAGCATCTACCTCTGGTGTTGGTGTCGGTGCTTCCCCAGGCAACATGGTGGGCGTTGGCATCCGCGCCGACTAGGAGCTGCACATTGTCCGTGCGGCATTTTTCGACAAGGTCCGGCACCTCCACGGGTGGTGGCCCCTCCGATGAGTTTCCCGGAAAGTAGGCTGAGGCAGTTATTATGTGCTCCCTTTGGCCATTTTCAGAGAGGGTTATCTTCACTGCTACTAAATCCCTGAAACAGAACTCAGACATAGTTAGTGAATTGATGTCATTTTTGACAAATACGCAGGCACGTACATCATCCACGCAATCGCGTTTGTAGATTAACTTACCTCCTGCGTTGTTGAGGCCCATGATTCTGCCCCGGTAGACCCAGGGTTCTTGAATCAGGGCGACGTCGTAGTTGCCAGCTGCGAGCAGCTGGCATAGGGCAGCTGTCGCCACCTTGTTATGCTGCAGGTTTATCTGAATGACCCGCAGCATCACTCGGTGGTGTGGACAGCTGCCTAAAGGTGACTCTCCGGGTGTGGAAGTGGGGTTTAAAGTTGTGCCCCTTCAACCATTCCAGAGAGCCCTTATCTATTTTCAGCACGAGCTCTAGCCCTCTCTCATCCGCTCGGCTGAACAAAAGGCGCCATTCCTTCGTTGAGAGTCCAGGATTCTGGATCTCAAACAAAGGAAGTAGCTTCCTTGCGTCGGATCGATCAAGGAAGTCGGTGGGGATCCAGACCCCAACCTTCACCTGATCCTCCAACAGCATTTTTGCGTGCCCCGTCCGGAGGGTGGCACCATCCCAAGGCCGCAGCACCCCAACCCTTTCCTCCAGCCAACCCTTCGACTGGCTGTTGGAGCAGGTCAGGTGGACCACACCATTGCTGGTATAGCCATTTGTGAACTGCGGACCCTGGCCGGGCGCCTCCAGGAACGTTGCCTGCACTATTGCTCCCAGGACCAAGTTGGCTTCCACGTCCGATAGTCGTTCCACGGGGTGGTTGCCGTGTACTACGACCATCTTGGTGGTGGAGAGTGCACCGCTGTACCCGCCAGAGCTGTCACCCTGAGGTGATGCTCCGGATTGGGCCACGGTCTCTCCCCGTGCCTTCTTGATCCTAGGCATTGAGGCCGAGGGGGGGGTGGTGTGGGGGGTGCGTGGCCGTTTACCCGGCGTACTCGCCCCCACTCCACTCCCACCCGGTCCCACTGCCAGAGGTGGGCGGAAACCCGCTCCAGAGACGCCACCGGGTACAAGGGGTTCAACGCTGATTAGCGTTTCTGCCCCTTGTGAGGTGGTTGCTCCTTCACGGGTCCCCGTCGCACCGGCATCAGGAACAGGCTTCCCCGACCTCTTTCTCCTACGAGGCTTAATGGGCTCCCCTCTATCGAGAGCCCTTTGTCTGGCCGCCTTCCTCAGCTGAGCGCCAGAGGGTCGGCGGCCCAAACTTTGTGTGCTGGTGGATTGCTCTTGAGAAGCGCCACCTGCGCCTGTGCAATCCATGGATGTCGGGGTTTGTTCAGCCCCAACTTCCGAGATTGCCATTTCTGTCAGTGAGGTGGAGAGTTCAGAGCAGCTCTCTTCCTCACTGACAGTGGTTGGTAAATGTAAATTTTTATTTTCGTTCTTCTTCGTTTTGATCCCACGAGAAGCTAGGGAAGGGGTCGTCCACCCATACAGAGCCCCGCATGTATAGGCAAGCCTAAGTACACCCAGGGGGTCGGCCGGTACCCTGGGGGCAGCCGTTAGATGTGCACATTGCCCTCTGCACCATGCAGACCATCAGCACGGCGTGTACACCTTGGTCTTGAGGGTTGTCTACTCTTAGTTGCCGTGTGCAATGGCCCACACCATCCAGTGATCAACACACTCCAAGGAGGTGCGATCGTGCAATAGATGGTGTGCGCCGCGGACTAAGCCCCCCCACCAACGGCAAGGTGGTAGACGCGAGGGGGGTGGGGGAACGGTAGCGGCGGCGCTAGTGGCGGCCGGGGGGTTGGCTGCCCTGGAGGCGGGCTTGGAGGGGCCGTTCCGGGGTGGGGGAACGGAAGCGGCGGCGCTAGTGGCGGTCGGAAGGTTGGCTGCCCTGGAGGCGGGCTTGGAGGGGCTGACTCGGGGTGGGGGGTCAGTTGATGGAGAGGTGGTGTGTTTTGCGGCGTCGTCAGATGCGGCCGGGAGGTTGGCAGCCGTGGCGGCGGCGTAGGAGGGGTAGCGAGGCTCGGTGGAGGTGGTGTGAATGCGGGCGGGGAGGGGTTGGTGGTGGTCCCCCCCGTGTTGGCGAGGAGGGGGGCCCGCCGGATTTACCGGCGGGCGTCCGCGTTTCCCTGCTTGGAGGAGTAGGAGCAGGGGGGCTGACATTTGCGGGCCTCCCCACCGAAGTTCACATGGTAGAAACATCGGTGGGGGGGGGTCCGCCGGGAGGTAGGTCCTGGTGGGGCGCGCGGAGTTGGAGGGGGCCGCCGTGTTTGGGGACATCCCCCTTCGTTGCTGGGCGGGGGAGACGGTGCGGCGGTCGGCCGAGCGCTGGCGTCGGTGGTCGGAGGAGGGGGTTGGCCGGCGATCGACGGAGGGGGAGCGGCGCCGGTGGAGAGAGGGGGGCCGGCGGCGCTCTTGAGACGGTGATCGATCCCTGCGTGGGGTGGGGGTGCGGGGTGCGGCGACTTCCGTGACGCTGGCGGCCGCGGCGAGGTCGTAAACCTAGTCGGCTAGACGGAGTAGCGGCTCGTCCGGTCCGTCGAGGTGGCTGGCGAGCGCCATCTGGATGGGGTGGGGGAGGGCTCGCAGCCAGAAAGTTCGGGCGATGTCGGCCGTCACGACGTCGTGTAGCTGGTGACGTAGGCGACGGTATAGGTGGGAGGGCTTCAAATCGCCGAGATGTTGGGGCTGGGAGAGCGCTGCGACACGTGCGATCTTGGAGGGTTGGTATAAGCTGATGAGGCGTGCGCGGAGGTCGTCGTAGGCGGCCGTGGCGTCGGGGGAGATGTCTGACGTCTGCAGGAGGATCTCATATGGTAGTAGAGAGATAATGCGGGAGTAGCGGGTACGCTGGCTGCGGATGTTGGCGGCAGAAAACGCAGCGTCGACCTGGAAGAACCAGAGTGCGGGGTCGTGCGTGTAGAAGGGGGGTATCGACAGCGGGAATGACGCCGAGGCCGTCGTGACGTCGGCGGCGGCGTGTGCGGCAGCTGCAGCGGCGGCGGCAGCGGCGGCGGCGGATGCGGTGGAGCCGGGTGGTGTGAGGCTGGTGAAGGGGTTGTCGGTTGCGTCAGAAGCCGCAGTGGTCGGCGGCTGCAGCAGGGACGGCCGTAGGAGCGGCGGCGATGGCGAGTTCGGGTCCATGGTGGAGGTGTCTGTGAACAAAATTCAATTTGAGCGGTTGAATTTTAAAATTCGCAACGAGCGGCGGCGGGTTTGTATGTGGCGGAGAGTTGAGAGCTGTGTGAGCGGTTGCGGGTGGGCCAAAAATTGCGAATTTATACTGATTATTTTAAATGTGAATTTAAAATGCGGGACACCGAACTAGACTGGGGCGACACATGAGTTGGTAAGAGGAGAGAAGGTTGGATGAACGTCGGGTTCACCACTGTGATGAATTTAAATTTATCATCACGGTGGCGTGAAGGAGTGAATGGATGAGAGCGAGGGAATTTCACCTAGGCGGCGGTAATCCACCGATGTAGGTGAGAGGAAGGAAGTTCACCTAGGCGGCGGTAATCCACCGATGTAGGTGAGTGGAAGGAATCTCGTCTAGGCGGCGGTAATCCACCGATGTAGGCGAGAGGAAGGAAATTCACCTAGGCGGCGGTAATCCACCGATGTAGGTGAAGGAAGGTGCTTATCTAGGCGGCGGATATCCACCGATGTAGATAAGGGAAAAAGGTAGGAGGTGAATTCCCAGAGCGGCGGATACCACCAGGCATCTGGGAGGAGGAAGGTAGGAGAGAGAGAAGAGAGAGCTGGTTAGAGGAAATGTCGAATGAAGCTAAAGCTCCAGGATCCGGGGTTATATAGGACTTGGAGTCCTCTCCCTCCAGCTCCCTGTTGGGAGCTGGTAGTGGGGCACCAGGTTGTGTCCCCCGGATTCTGTCGCCTGTCTCCCCACTCAGATGTTTATTAGCGGAAGGTAATTTTTACATAGGAATATTGGTGAGAGCTTTAAGGTTGTTAGTGGAGTGTTCCCGGGAGGGACTCACGACACCGACATTCATCCAACCTTCTATCCTCTTACCACCTCATGTGTCGCCCCCAGTCTAGTTCGGTGTCCCCAATTTTAAATTCAAATTTAAACAGTCAGTGTAAATTCGCAATTCTTGGCCCACCCGCACCGCTCAACTCCAGCTCTCAACACACCTCAGCTCCCGCCGATTGCGAATTTAAAATTCAAAACTAACTCATTTTGAATTTTAGTTACAGCCATGGACCCGAACTCGCCGACGCCGCCGCTCCTCCGGCCATCCCTACTGCAGCCGCCGACCGCTGCGACAACTGACGCAGCCGAAAACCCCTTCACCAGCCTCTCGCCACCCGGCTCCTCCGCATCCGCCGCCGCCGCTGCCGCCGCCGCTGCGGCCGCCGCACACGCCGCCGCCGACGTCACGACGGCCTCGGCGTCATTCCCGCTGTCGCTGCCCCCCTTCTACACGCATGACCCCGCGCTGTGGTTCTTCCAAGTCGACGCTGCGTTTTCGGCCGCCAACATCCGCAGCCAGCGGACCCGTTACTCCCGCATCATATCACTGCTCCCGTACGAGATCCTCCTACAGACGTCGGACATCTCTCCCGACGCCACGGCCGCATACGACGACCTCCGCACCCGCCTCGTCTCGCTGTACCAGCCGTCGAAGATCGCACGTGTCGCAGCGCTCTCCCAACCACAGCACCTCGGCGATCTGAAGCCCTCCCACCTCTACCGCCGTCTGCGTCATCAACTGCACGACGTGATGACGGCCGACATCGCACGGACGTTTTGGCTGCGGGCCCTACCACACCCCACGCAAATGGCGCTCGCCAGCCACCTCGACGGCCCAGACGAACCACTTCTGCGTCTAGCCGATACGGTCCACGACCTCACCGCAGCCGCCGGCGTCACGGAGGTCGGCGCACCCCGCACCTCCACCCCGCAGCGGGACCGGACGCCGTCACGAGAGCGCCGCCGGCCCCCCTCCCTCCACCGGCGCCGCTCCCCCTCCACCGAGCGCCGGCCAACCCCCTCCATCGACCACCGACGCCAGCGCTCGCCCGAACGCCGCAACCCTTCCCCACCTCAGCAATGCAGAGGACAATCTCCAGCCACAGCGGCCCCCTCCACCTCCGTGCGCCCCACCAGGACCGCCTACCTCCCAGCGGACCCCCCCCACCGATGTTTCTATCATGTTAACTTCGGTGGGGAGGCCCGAAAATGCCAGCCCCCCTGCTCCTTCACCTCCAAGCAGGGAAACGCGGCCGCCCGCCGGTAAACCCGGCGGGCCCCCCTCCTCGTCAACACGGGGGGGACCATGACCAACCCCCCCCCGCCCGCATTCACACCACCACCACGAACCCTCGTTACCCCTCCTACGCCGCCGCCACGGCTGCCAACCTCCCGGCCGCGCCTGACAGCGCCGCCAAAACCCTCACCCCACCATAAACCGTTCCCCCACCTCGGAACGGCCCCTCCACGCCCGCCTCCAGGGCAGCCACCCTTCCGGCCGCCACTCACGCCGCCGCTACCGTTCCCCCACCCCGGAACGGCCCCTCCACGCCCGCCTCCAGGGCAACCACCCTTCCAGCCGCCACTCACACCGCCGCTACCGTTCCCCCTCCCCGGAACGGACCCGCCCCACCCGCCACCAAGAAGACCAGCCCCCCGGCCGACGCTACCGTTCCCCCTCTCCGGAACGGCAAAGGACCGCCCCGCGTCTCCTTCGCAGGGGACCATCCCCCACCAACACATCAGCCCACCGCCTCCGCCATTTTACCGCACTCCACCCCAGCTCACCAGCGCCTTTTCTTAAAGTGTTCAAAGACGAATGTCCCTTTCCTCGTCGACACAGGGGCGGCGCTCTCCATTTTCCCGAACAATATTCTCCGGCGACAGGCGCGTTGTTACCGGCAACTCCTCTACGCCGCCAACGGTACCACCATCCCCTCGTGCGGGACATACCGCTCATCCATCCACATGAGCGGGCTCGCGTACGAGTGGGAGTTTACCGTGGCGGACGTAGAGAAAGCAATCCTGGGGGCCGACTTCCTCGCTTATTTCGGCCTCCAGGTTGACGTCCGTAACGCGCGCCTGCTCGACCCCTCCACCCAGAAGCCAATCCCCGGATTCATCCACGCGGTCGATCGCCCCCCAACCCAATTCGAAGAACTCCTCCTCCAATACAAACCCCAGCGCCGCCCCTCAGCACATATCTCCCAAACTCAACACTACATTGAGACATCAGGTCCCCCGATTTCGGCAAAAGCCCGCCGCCTCCACCCCCTCCAACTGTCCCAAGCCCGGAGGCATTTCGATAAGCTCATAGCGGATGGTATTATCCGCCCCTCCAAATCCCCGTGGGCTTCACCGTTACATATTGTACAGAAGCCCAACGGGGATATCCGCCCCTGCGGCGATTACCGCCGCCTTAACGCCAAGACCACACCAGACCTATACAACGTCCCCCACCTCCGGGACTTCTCCTCACACCTCCACAACACAACCATATTCTCGACCCTAGACATCTCCAGAGCCTTCCATCACATACATATCTACCCACCCGACGTACCTAAAACCGCCATCATAACACCTTTCGGCCTTTTCGAGTACATAAAAATGGGCTTCGGCCTCCGGAACGCGGCCCAGACGTGGCAGCGTTATATGGATAATATTCTGCGGGGACTACCATTCGTATTTTGCTTCCTGGATGACATCCTGATCGCCTCCCGGGACCCACACGAACATCTCACACACCTCAAGCAAGTCCTCGACATCTTCTCCGCCGAGGGCCTCACCATCAACTCTCAAAAATGCGTCCTCGCCCAGCCCTCCGTCCGCTGCCTCGGCCACCAAGTCTCATCCGACGGGATCAAGCCTCTCCCGGACAAAGTACACGCTCTCACAGATTTCCCCCAACCCCGCACCGTCTCAGAACTTCGCCGTTTCCTGGGTATGTTGAACTTTTATCGTAGACACATCAAACACGCAGCACAACACCAACAACCACTCATACACGCTATCCCACAACCGGCCAAAAAGAACGATAACCGCCCCATTTCCTGGACCCCCGCCCTCACAACCGCCTTTCAAAATTGCAAAAAGGACCTAGTAGACGCCGCTCTATTAGCCCATCCCGATCCCCATGCTCCCCTCTCCATCACGACCGATGCGTCTGACTGGGCCATCGGGGCAGTACTCCACCAACACACCGGCGCCACCCCCCAACCCCTCGGTTTCTTCTCAAAAACTCTGTCCCCAACTCAAAAAAATTACTCCACTTTTGACAGAGAACTCCTCGCCATCCACGAAGCCATCAAGCACTTCCGTGACTTCGTGGAGGGCAGGCAGTTCTCTGTCATCACTGATCATAAGCCCCTCACACATGCACTCCTCCAAAATCGTAAATCCGCGTCCCCCCGTCGCCTCCGGCAACTCGAATTTATCGGACAGTTTACGTCCGATATTCGTTATTTGCCGGGGGCCGACAACTGCGTAGCAGACGCACTCTCCCGCCCCACCCCCGCGCCGGTGGCGGAGTTACTGCCTTTCCCTTCCCCACAAACCCTAAAAACACACCAAACACCAACTTCCGACCCCGCACTCACCAACCTCATCTCCGCCTCCAAATTGGAACAACTGCCTCCCCTCGACCTCTGGTGCGACGTAACGGCCGATTCACCGCGCCCTTACGTCCCACCGGAGCTGAGGCGGCAGTTGTTCCTCCACTATCACTCCCTCCATCATCCCGGCATCCGGGCGAGCCGGGATCTGATCAAGACGCGGTACTTCTGGCCCCACATGAACACAGATATCCGTACCTGGGTTCTGGGGTGCCAGAAGTGCCAGCAGTTTAAGGTCTCGGCTCACCCCCATGTACCTCCTCAACCCATTCCCGACTCCCTCCCGTGGGAACACGTCCATCTAGATCTGGTCGGCCCTCTTCCCCCCTCCGAGGGGAAGAGGTACTGCCTCACCATGATCGACCGTGCGACCAATTGGGTTGAGTGTATCCCACTCGCCCACATTACCGCGGACGCCGTCGCCGCGGCCTTCCTCAATCAGTGGATCAGCCGCTACGGCTGTCCGCGGACACTCACGGTCGATCAGGGGAGGCAGTTTGAATCAGCCCACTTTGCCGACCTGCTCCGTTCCCTCGGGATTCAAAAAACCCGCACCACTCCTTATCACCCCCAATCCAACGGGAAAATAGAGCGGTGGCACTCGGTCCTTAAGCAAGCCATCTCCACATCAGCCACATCCCCCTCATGGACCAAAACCCTCCCCTACGTATTACTCAGCCTCCGCACTTCCGCCCGTCCTTCAGACAACACAAGTCCCGCACAACACGCTTTCCGAGACCCTATTCGTTTACCGGCCGACATTTTCCCTCCACACAACACCCCGTCCATTAACAGGGAACCGCTACACACCTCAACACCGACAAACGACACCACTTACCCCAAACGCTTTTACACTTCCACTCACATGTACTTGAAAGAGCCCGGCATGCATAAAACCTTTCAGCCCCTTTATGCCGGGCCCTTTCAAGTCATCCGCACAACACCGACCACCGCGACCCTGCTAATGGACGGGAAACCCCACACCGTACCTTTCGCCCGCTGCAAACCCGCCCCTGTCCTCCCTCAACCAACATCAGCCATCAGTCTCCCGCCGTCCGTTTGCCATGAACCATCGCTCCCAACCTCAACTGTCACCCCCGTCGCCGTTTCCGGATTTCGATTCGGATCCGGAAATGGCGGCCATACTCCGGGACGTTTTCGTCCCGGACCCGCTATCCCCCCTACCCCCTTCGCCCGGGCCGACCTCATCGCTTCCGTTTGTTCCGCCACGGATCTCCGGGTTACCTCCCCGGCCCCGGCGGTGGAAGTACCCCCAGTGGCGAATACTGCGCGAATTTCGCGCAGCACAAGCCACCGGGGTACACCCTCCCTACACCCCCGTCGACCCTTTAATGTCCTCCATTCTTCGCGAGTTCCGCCTCGCGGAACTCATACCCCCCCCACCCCCCGTTCAATTCACAACCCCCCCTATCACTTCCAAACCCCCGCCTCCCGATCTTCAGCCCCAAATTTCCGCCCCCCAATTTTCAATTTTCGACCCCCCAATTTCGAATTCTCCCCCTCAAACACCCCAACCCACCAAACCCACAACACCCCCTCCCCCCCCACCACCGCCGGGGATATCCACAATAGATTCCGCCGGGACAAAACGGCCCGGGCGGCGAAACGGACGGAGGGAGCGTCCCCGCATTCCCCGCGTCTCGGCGGCCAAGTCCTCCGCCCCGCTCTGAGCAATCACGGCGGGGCCTTGAGATTTCGGGACAGTGCATGTGTCTTATTAACCCACACGCACTGTACCGAACCTCACAGCCCCGCCGTGGCCGCCTCACCGCAGCAGCCACCACCCAAACCCACCCACACACTTCACTCACACACTTCACTCCACCCACACACTCACTACAATTCACCACACACTATCCACACCCAGGGAACGGCGGATTTCGACACCCCGTTCCAATCTGTCAACCCCACCCAAATTTGTACATACCAACCTTGTAAATACCAACTTTGTAAATACCAACCTTGTAAATACCAACCTTGTAAATACCAACCTTGTACATACCAACCTTGTACATACCAACCTTGTAAATATTAGTCTATTATCTCATCATCATCATTGTAATCATGTCAGCTCACCTACACCACTACTGTATTCATTGTCAATATCATTCACCTACACCACTCCTGTACTTATCTTACTTATATCTCATATCACTTATCCTACTTACTATGTTACTACTACCTATGCTTACTATACTATGTTACTCCTATGTTACTCCTACTTACCACTTACTACCTATGCTTACTATATTACTGCCTCCTAGAATTAAGTCAGACCTATCACGTTTCTGCCTTCAGCACCCCGATTGTTTGCATCAGCCCTCAGCTTCTGTCACCTTGCGCCTTCAGCTCCACCTTTGTTTGCCGTTGCCCTCAGCCTCTGTCTCCTTGCGCCTTCAGCTCCCCTTTTGTTTGCCGCAGCCCTCAGCCTCTGTCACCTTACGCCTTCAGCTTCTCAAACATTGGTTCGAACTGGGGGGACCTCTGTCGTGAGTCCCTCCCGGGAACACTCCACCAGCAACTTTTAAGCTCTCACCAATATCCTTATGTAAAACTTACTTTCCGCTAATAAACATCTGAGTGGGGAGACAGGCAACAGAATCCAGGGGACACAACCTGGAGCCCCACTACCAACTCCCAACAGGGAGTTGGAGGGAGAGGCCTCCAAGTCCTATATAACCCTGGATCCTGGAGCTTTAGCTTCATTCGACACTTCCTCTAACCAGCTCTCTCTTCTCTCTCTTACCTTATCCCTCTCAGATGATCGGTTGACTACAGCCGCCTGAGAATTTACCTCCTCTCCTCCTTGTCTAGATGATCGGTTGACTACAGCCGCCTAGACAAGCACCTCTCCTTACCTAGATGATCGGTTGACTACAGCCGCCTAGGTAAATTCACTCACCCACCTCTATCTCCTCCCAAAGTCGTAGATGATCGGTGGACTACCGCCGCCTGCGACTTTTCCTCCTTTCACGCCACCGTGATGAAAACTCTAAATTCATCACAGTTTATTTTTTTATATGGTTGATAAAGCTTAATGTGAAATTCACTGGAAGTGAGTGGGGTGGAAATTCTGGTCTGGTCTTCAGTAATTTCTTGTTCAGCTCATTTCGGTCAACGTGAACCCACAACAATGTTATCCACTGCGTTGCACACAATAACAGTTGAGATAGAGCGGGTTTGAAAATTCGACTAGGAACCTAACGCAATTCAACAAGGTCTACCACCACCATATTCGGCTTTGTAACAATAAATTGATTATAGGGTAAACGTTGAGCCCATTTTCGAAGATTCAACTTTGAAGCTTCACCACCGATTAGCGCCTGATCATGTCGGCCCGGAGTGGTTCTCATTCGATAGGCAATTTCATTATAGTTTTCAAAAATGGGGGTAACATTAGGAATGACAGAAGTATTTTTAAAATTGAGATATCTCAAAAGAGTCCAATGCGGCGGCCTTTGACCCCCAGTTTTTGGTCGTTGACCCCCTCAAATCAACCCTGATATCAACCATTTTTCCACCGAATCTATCATCGCGCCTTTTTTATGAGTGTTATGTGATTTATACAAAAAAGTATTGAAAATCAGTACCCACTTTTATGTAGGTAAATAGCGCCATTGCATGCTAAAACCGGATTTTGAGGTCGTAGGGTTTTGAATTTACATAGTTTGATACAAAACACTTATTTATTGTGTTATTCAGTTATTGGCTCTCTTTTAAATTTACATAGTTTGATACAAAACACTTATTTATTGTGTTATTCAGTTATTGGCTCTCGCCGCAGGCCTAACAACTAGCTGCGTGGGGTTAAAAAAAAAGAAGTTATTGAATCGATTACTGAACCATTGATACTAACATACATCATGATCATGGTGCCAGGAAATGGCGCCATGGTGCTCCGCTTGTCCATGAATACGTGTTTGGTACCGCTCTTCGTGAATGAATGAGTAATGAGTTGATTTTGAATTTTTTTTGGTGTCGTTTGTTGTGAATTTTAAAGAACTGAATCGATTTTGAATCGGTTTCTTATGAAGCTGCCATATAACTGGGTGATGAACGCTTTTTTTTATCGCTGTAGAGTAAGTAGTGAACAGTTATCACACATCATAAGTGAGAAAAAAGTGTCAACGACTACGAATGCCGCAAACGTGTGCTGGAAGCCCAGGTCAACCACCACAAAATGGCATAATCGTTTGTTGTTGTTGACCCCCAGTTTTTGGAGGGACAAGTTTTCGCTTCCCAGACGCTTTTTTTTTTTTTTTTAAGCCGAAAAATGAGTTTTTCCGACGAGGAAACTCGTCAGGAATATGATGAAACCAATGTAAAAACTTTAGTTGAGTGGAAAAGAGTCAAACAGTGACAAAAACGGAGAGGTCGTACAACTTACCTTTTGAGGTTTTTCTGCTGTATGCAAGGCCCACCAAACAGTTTTTGAAATTTACTCAAATAAAGTGGTAGGTTGTTGTAACCCGAACAATCCCTGTGTGAGATCTACAGTGAAGAAATATAACTAATAGTCATAGAAATATAACTAATAGTCATAGAAATATAACTAATAGTCATAGAAATATAACTAATAGTCATAGAAATATAACTAATAGTCATAGAAATATAACTAATAGTTGGGCCAAAAAGCCACCTTATTCGAAAATATTTATTAAAAACTGAAAGGGGTCAACGACCACCTTGGTTATGGGGGGGGGGGGGGGGGGGGGTTGGTTAACGACCTCCCACGTTTACCCTATTTGTGTACATTCAACTTGTTACGGTACGTTTAACTACATAGTTATATTGAATTAAATGTATTATTATAGTTAAAAATTGGAATTTAGGTTGATTCACTAGGCTGTCGCATGGATACAAGAAAATCAATAATTTTTTATCAAATTTTTAGTGGTGCTCCTAGCTGTTGTTTGCTTACTTAAACAGTAAAATGCTGTTGTCTGATCCTGGTTGTTGTCGTAGCGATGGAAATTGAAGCTCGAATGCAGATGAGAAATGATTATTTCCATCGCCCTACATTAGCATGATAGTGGGAATTGATTGTTTCGATACAGAACGCCCCACTGGAGTTCTCTTCAACCAATAGCCGAATAGAAATGGGATGCCTACTTCTCCACAGACCCTTCGGAGATGGGAAGGTTTTATGTTAATGAAAGAGAGGAACCTAATTTATTCCTCGCGGTTCGCCCGGGATAGCGCTGTAACCGCAAACCCATTTCTCGTCCGGTAACCCACATTTGAGTTTAATTACAGCCGTAATTTCATCTCAGAGATTTCAAAAGAGATCGAGCGTTTGCCCCATGTTTGAACTGTGATGTTCGTACGAGTTTAGGTCAATAATAAATTATGTTTGAATACTGAATATTTTTACTGTTATAATCTTCTTTAAACCTCCTCCACCCAACCCGACGGGTCGATAGGTTCCAGTCATGTGGTACGCCACCTAAATATCGAAATTTCAGAATAAGGTATAGGTACCTACTCAGACTGCTAACAATTTCACATCTGGAAAATTTGAGCAATTTTCACGATATAGAAAAACTCAATATTTGGCGATTGTTCAGTTTTTTGGTGATTTTAGTTATTTCCATTTTTCAGGATTGGTTTGGTTTTTAAACAGTTGAATTCGATTTGTAAATCGACTAAAAGTGCTCAAATTCCCTTTTCTTCGTGGTTGCCGGCAGCTATAACTGCTCCTACCCCTGTTTCTGCCTTGGTTCACTCTTCTACTCTTGTTACGGCTGGGGTTTATTTGATGATTCGATTGTTTGTTATATAAGATTGATTGCATATTTTTTGTTATCTTATCTATATTAACAATATTTATGTCTGGATTAGGGGCAAATTTTGAGTTTGATTTTTTTAAATAATTAGTTGGGGCTGATAATAACAATCTTATTTCTTGGCTTTCCTGATTTAGCATTTTTTCATTTATTAGCTCATGCTTTTTTTAAGGCGTTATTATTCTTATGTGCTGGTTTAATTATTCATGTTATGAATAATTATCAAGATATTCGGGATATGGGATTACTAATGGTTCGAGATCCTGGCCGAATTAGATTACTAATGGTTTCAATAATTACCATAAATGGTGTTAGTCCAGCCGGGGTTCCTACCGGGATCAGATGTATAAATTATAGAGATTATAGAGACTTATTTATTCACCCAAAAATTATTATTCTTAATCGTATAGATGAGGCTAAGGCTAGTGTGTATGAAAGATGACTACTTCTACCCACTATTTTTATTTCGCAATTTATTATCTTCGAACTCATCTTTTCGTCTGTACCTACATAATTAAAAATTGAAAAATACTTGTCAAACAATACCTACTTAATTACTTTGTACCTATTTACTTACTTTCTGTAACCGCAACCCATTTCTGGTCCGGCGAGTTTAGTTAGGAAAGTGGGCCCGCTGTCTCATCTCAACGATTTCAAAAGAGATTGAGCGTTTGCTCCGCATTTGAATTGCCATGTTTGTACGAATGGTGAAGTTCGTTTGTTGAGTACTTAATGCTCATTTACTGTCATAACTTATTAAGATGTTCCATCTAACGTCTAGAACCCGAAGAATGAAACTTCCAGTCGTGCATCATGACTAATTAGCGAATTTTTGACGTTACGAATTCACTTGAAAGTATAATTTTTTTTTAGTGTTCACTTCGGTTTCGGTAGATTTTTCCAGTTGCCACAGGCTGAAGACGCAGGTCAACCAACCAGGTACCACCAGGGTAGATGAAATAACAACTAAGAAAGCCCTGGAGCCCGTCCGACCGCCAGCCCCCTGCCCCCAGACAGGCCACTCAAGAAATCCTCTATCTCCCTGGCCCTTGCTGAAAACTTTCGCAAAGACGTGCCTCCCCATGTAATGAGACTTCCCGCCCTGGAAATGCTTGCCTTGACGAGCACCATCCGGCCTCAGAATGGTTTCGCGTCTACGCTGACGGATCTGCCATTGGTTCCTGGGGCAGGTTCGTCTGATTTCGAAATGAGTGCCCCAGTAGGAGCAAGAGCCTCAAATTTTGATGGTGACGTTTCTGCAATATTATTGGCACCCAGAAATCAAAATAAATTAACTGGAAAAATATAGTTTTGTTGGTGGAGTCCCAAGCCACAATTCAAGCAGTTGAGACAGAAAAACGGATTCCACCGACGTGATGGGATTACCGCCTGCTCGCTGACGCTTTGGTCTCGTCTGGGGAAACAAGTGACCCTGCAGTGGATCCCCACCCACTGCTCTATTCGCTAGACAAGTTATGACGCCTAACCACCTCCACACGTACGCTGCCTAGGACATACGCCAGACAACTAAACAGGACGATCGCTAGACTAGGTCACCGGAGATATACTGGACTGCAAGGGATCTGTTGGCCGAATGGCATCATAGCCACAGCCACTGTCCTCGACGTAGGGTTTTATTGTTTAATGTAGGTCATTTGTTAAATTTAAGCCATAAATTTTATTGTTTAATTTAGGTCATTTGTTTAATTTAAGCCATAACAAGGTTTTTATTGTTTAATTTAGGTTTTCAACTTAATCCTTCATGATTTAGAAGTTGACTTTCCGTGGCAAAAGCTTCCAAGTGTCTTACCTGCCTCCTTCGTATCCAATATTGAACGTACCTCTCTCCATTTTGGACATTAATTTATATTTCAGTTCTTTCAGTTAATTAATTGAAGTCACTGACGAAAATGCATGGCCAGTGTGGTTGGTCTTACCAATCTTGATCTTGTTTTTACCACATTTTTCAACCTCACACATTGAAAGATTTGGATTTGTTTACTAAATTATGATTAGTGAAATGTTGCTTGTCAATTTTATTACTGTTGGATACTGTTGGATCTAGACAGCGCCCGAAATCTGTGGCTGGTATTTCTGTCTTCCATTTCACACTGGTGGTTGTACTTCTGTATTTCTGATGTTCGTCCTTAATATTCGTCAATTGCATGCCATATTTTCAATCACGTATTGCCCTGTTAACAAAAATCGAATGGGTACAGTACTGTTCCTGTTTTGTAGGTATTTAAATTGTTACATTGTTGTTGAAATAAGGTAGGTGCGTATATTATGTATGTTACGTTTTTAGCCCACTTGGTAGGTCCCCGTATCGTCCCTTAATCGGAAGAAGTTCGTTAGTTTAAGAGAGGAGAGACAAAAAGGGTCTGCGAGACAGAAATTTCTCTTTGAAGGGCGGTTGAATATAATGATTCGTCTGTACATCTCTCTTGTCTCAGCCTTTTGATAATAAGGCTAGCTTAGTCCAGGCTCAAACCCTTGCCAGTCAATGTAATATTATTATCCAAATCCCTCTCCTAACTGACTGCAAGGAGGTCAAAACCCGAAGGTTTTCAACGGAATTCTATGGCAGAGGTCTCTAATGGTGGACCGACAGGACTCACAATCAGCTCTCAATTCAAACGTATTTAATGCTCTGACTTCTTCCTCCTTGGAAAGCGAATGAAAAGCACCCGATACAAGAGCTCAGTCTGAGAAATAAGAGACACACGATCGAAGCGATGCGCGGAAGAGTGGTTCCTGGGATGATTGGATTGTGAGATTTCTCCCTATAATAAACGTGTACCAATAAATTTACCTGCACTATAGTACAGGTATAATAGAATATAAGACGTATCTGTTTTGGGTACAATAAACTTGAATGAAATGAAGGGGAATGTTGGTGGCCAGGGAATGTGAAAATTGTCTGCTACGTACCTACCTAGTACGTATCAGAGTGAATTGATAATATGAAAATTTTCTGTATGAAGAACTAGGTTGCTTTGCAATTTGTATGGCTGTAATCGTAATTCTGTTGGTTGGTGAAAATAGCGATGTTTTGGCTTCGTGCTATTTCCTGTTATTCAAAGACGATTTGCACTATTAGCCTACATTTTGGGTTTGTTCGTTCAAATGAGATGTGAAACCTGGGGATTAGGGATACATAGCAACTTTGAATTGCGCCCATGGATTTTTCCCCGTTACGGAATTGTTTATGTACCTACCCTGTGAAAAGCCGCATAGTTCATCAAGCTAATGTGGAGAGCAGCTACAGTTTTCACAACTCCCTCGTGGTACTTTGTATAAAAGCCGTCTAATTTCGGGAAGGTGCGAACACCACTCTTATTTATTTGCATGAGCGACGTCATCTGGGCCCGTGGGTTGTTAACATACGTAGCTCTACACTCCAGTCATCTATCGGATCTTCGTCGAACTACGTCTCGTTCCGAGGGGTCGTCCACTGGTCGATACACCTGTTGTCTCGGGGAGTTCGGTAGACGCTCAACAGGTTGCACCTCTCCTTTTGTTGCCCCCTGTTCAACTAACTTCCTCCCTCTTGAAGATCGAGATAAGTGGGATTCGAATAATTGGCTCGTTACGAACGTCAATTCCTCATAATGATGTCAAGGCAAATTCCACATTATGGTTTTTTGCTTCCTCACTACCTAGGGTAGGGAAGCTTTGTATTCGTGCAAGAGTCCAAACAAATTTATGTCATCCAAAATGAAAATTTCCACTTGCATTTTACGTATCAGAAATCAAGGAACAAATTTTTGGTTCTGTGTCCAATATTCGGTTATCTCTACAGATAACCGAATATGATATCGAATAGAGATAACCGAAAATCTATATTTTACCAATAGTTTCACCAACTGACTCCATGTCAAAATAAGTGAGGAAGCTATACCACTCCCCCAACTTGCCAGACGTTTTGTGCTGTTCGCTTACCTTGTGGAGGAACGGGACACTCCTGCGCTTCATAATATCTATTTATTGAATGGACATAAATATAATATAATATATCAGGTGAAACGCGTACAATTGAAACGTCTGAATCAGTTACAAGACGTGAGTGCATATAATCTGTAGTGCAGTACCAACAGTGTCCCAACTACGATGTTACACCTCGTTAAAGACAATAAATTATTAAAATTCCTGGTTCTTTTTCTTAATTTTAATCAAGTAGTCAGCCATTATTTTTCCGCTTATATTTTTTACATTAATAATTACGACTACCTACGTTATCTGTGTTAGGAGTACCTCTGCTGAAAAATATTTCACTTTGTTCATTCATAAACAAAATCAGTCTCAACTAGGATGGACGCATTTTGCAGGTGGGGCTTCCATCCTTCAGCTGGCGAAGCAATTTTGAGAACCTTTAAGCGCGAATATTGAAAATCCTGTAACGCTCAAATCTCCGGCTCTGCTTAACTAATTTTGATGGATCATACACAGGTTGGGTCCTTGATGTTGTTCAACCGATTTTGTCCAAGAGGCACTCAATACTGGATGTTTTGGTAGAGCCCTTTCGAAATGTATGTATTTATGCTATTAATGGTTTGATAGCATATTTTGAAATATTCAACTTTTGAAGGATACTTGAGAGAATCACCACTTACTGTATGTTCGTAGATTCCGTGGACACATCTGCACTTTCCGCTACCTTCACTGTGTACATACTCTCCACTGAGTACTCGTACTTACAATCGGGGTCTGATGGGGCCCATCCTACACCCAACTCCGTCATTTGCGAATTTTTGGTTTAAATAATTAAGTATCTGCATATATGAATTTTCGAATAGTTCTCAGATGCTGAAAAGATTCCTAGATTTGACTTGATTTGTTTAATAATATTATTATTTTTTAAATATATGAACTACCTATGTGAGCCCTGCAGGAAGGTACTGGATATAGCTAAGAGATAAAAAAGTCAAGTTTTGCCGAAATGATAGTAAATAATGGAAAATAAATTATGAGGAAAGTTCAAAAATAAGAACTGAGTCAAATTTGATATTTCAAATTTCTAAACTTGGTAAGTGCAACTTCGATAGGTACTTTTGAGACGAGCCTTACAAATTTTTATTAGTTAAAAGTTAGTAATACAGGTAGAAATACAATTGGTGAAAAACCTGTACCTATTGAAAAATGTCCAAGATTTGTTGATATCTGGGATTGGCGTCTCCACCCTGTCCCTAGTACCTAGGTGCTGGCACGGTTGATCCCGCTGTCGATCTTTCTGCGAACTCCCTAGATGCCCCAGAGGCATTCCCACGGTGGGCACCTAATAAAAACACGATATTGGCATAATCTTGCATTGTGTAATGCGGAGGCATGTTGAGAGTTGAAAGAGAAGAATGGTAATGGGTGTGAAAATATTCGTTAAACAACATTCCGAGATAGCTCAGGAACAGGAATCGTCTTGCAAACCTTTTTAACGCAGATCCCAAACAGGGTTCAAGGGTGGGGGGGGGGGGGGGGGGGGGGGCTTAGGGTCAACGGGTCTATCTCAACCTTCGGAAACCCAGTTTTGAGACGGTCCGTGGAGGATGGAGAGTGTCACTATTGCATTCAGCCTGAAAAATTACGAGGGAACGATATTAAACCCATCCTGACTTGATCTGATGGTGTTGAACCCCCCATAACAGGGTTTTCAACGAAAAATCCCGTTTTTTGCATTCAAACGTCGTTTTCTCCTCTAATTAGCAGAGTAAAATCAAAATTGATTATACCGTTGGAAAGCTGAGATTTTGGGCAAGTTTTTCCTGTAACGCGTACGGTTTTTTATTATTTTGTTTCAATACGTAACGCACCATAAAAAAACAGTAATTTTAAAAAAGTGAGAAATTCTCGTGTTTAGTCCATTATTTCGCCTACTTGACCTATTGTAAAAAAATCCAAATACCTCAGAGAGATTCTTTCCAACGGTGTCCTCATTTTTTGTGTAGGTACTCCAAAAATTGAGGGAGTTATGGCAGTTTTACTGAGCGAGGTTGAAAGCATGAAAAAAAATCTTAATAGTGAAAAAAACTCGAAAAATAAAGGGGTTCCCGTAAAATTTTCAAGAGGAACTTTTTGTTACAAATTAGCTGCAGAATCGATCCCTAGAAGGTTAACAGTCCTAAGTGTGAACACCCTGTATATTTAAATTAAAAATTGTTTAATTCACAAACAAGGTCAAATTTGAGCTATTGTAGGTGAAATATTGCAAAACTTCAATTAGAACTGTTTAAATAGAGGGCGACACTATCAGCTGGCCGGATTGAAGACAGGATGAAGACAACTGGTTGTCAACTTGTTGATTAGTTTGTCTCCTGCCAGCTCCATTCAGGCTGAGGACGACACATTGTGTGGAAACCCTACGTTACTCCTAAAATTCGCTCATATTGCCATGCTGCATTGGGGTTTGATTATCATTTCGATCATCTTCCCCCTCACTATCCTACTCACTGTCAACCACGTACGGCGCCTTGTGGAGCGACGACTACTAGGGCTCACGGAACAACGGCTCCCCATTCGGGTCACGTCCGTGACGTCCATTATCCCGAAATTACGGGACATCCACGAGACCAGAAGGCCGACCGAAAAGAAGAGTTCGTAGTATTAAGAGAAATTTCCCGGCGGATAACAGGTTGAAATACGGGTCTCCGATGATAAAACTGTTAGCGAATTTTCAAAGAAAATGAAGCTATTGCAATGGCTTCGAAATTTAAATAATATAAATTTTTGGAAATTTTCTTCATAGAAATCCGTTTCAGACCATTCTAAAACGATTCCTGAAATTTAACACTTTTTTATATGTATATATATATATATATTTATTTATATATGTGTCACTCCAGACGATAACTCTCGATAGAATTGAGATAAACAGCTCAAATTTGCACAAAAAATCTATCTTGGCAATCGAAAGGCTAAGTTCGAAGATGGGCGAAATTGGCCTACTCTAAGGAGGGTTTTGGCGCATTTAAAGTGCGCAAAAATTACCCAAAAATCCCCAAAATGTTATTTTCCAACAAGTGACCCCTCATTTTAAAGGTTTTTGCACGCTGAACACGATGGTGGAATCGGATTTTAGATATCTTGATCCGTTCTCAAATTAGAGCATTTAAAGTGCGCAATAATTACCCAAAAATCCCCAAAATGTTATTTTCTAACAAGTGACCCCTCATTTTAAAGGTTTTTGCACGCTGAACACGATGGTGGAATCGGATTTTAGATATCTTGATCCGTTCTCAAATTAGAGCATTTAAAGTGCGCAAAAATTACCCAAAAATCCCCAAAATGTTATTTTCCAACAAGTGACCCCTCATTTTAAAGGTTTTTGCACGCTGAACACGATGGTGGAATCGGATTTTAGATATCTTGATCCGTTCTCAAATTAGAGCATTTAAAGTGCGCAAAAATTACCCAAAAATCCCCAAAATGTTATTTTCTAACAAGTGACCCCTCATTTTAAAGGTTTTTGCACGCTGAACACGATAGTGAAATCGGATTTTAGATATCTAAATCCGTTCTTAAATTAGAGCATTTAAAGTGCGCAAAAATTACCCAAAACTAGGATAATCTTTAAACTCTTACCCCCCCCCCCCACCCCCTTAGAGTGGTCAGATTGAAAAATGTGAGAAGTATTAATTGAAGAGGAGAGTTCGAAGCAAAAAAGGGGGAGGCAAACGATTAGTACAACTCCTTGAATTTCCCATTTGACATATAATTGTTATGATACCTTCATAGATAGACAAGTACCGGCCCACGTATTACTAGAAGGAAGACGAAAGAAAAAATCTATTTCAAATTATTCAATTTAGGTACTAACAGTAGGAGGAAGAAGGTTAGGTAGGTATCTTATCAATTTATTATCAGTATCATACGAATATTTGATATTCAAAGGTAGGTAGGTACTTAACATGATAAAAATAATATCAATGAAGAAGGAAGGATCTACCTACCTAGTAGAGCAAATCTTGAACTGGTTTTAGATACCAGGCCTGAAATCGTAGTCAAGAGGAAAGGCCATTCAGAAGGAACAAGGAATCTACTCATAACAGTTTATAATTATTACGTAGGTAATTATATGAAATTAATACCTACGTACAAAATGATTGTGTAAAGAGTTCGTAGCAGTTAATAACAAATTATAACCACATGGATAAATTAGAAATCAAGGTAATAAAAAAATATTAGTAACAGGGGCATCTAGTAGGAATATACCTAATAATTATGTTCCAAAGCTACCAATAGGTACTGACCTTCTTTTGAAAAAATCACAATATTGGTAATTACCTACCGATCATGTGATTTTTTTTAACAATAAATTAACTAAATTTATGTATTATAAGGAACCTACTTAATACAATATTTTCCGTTGCCTACCTACTAGTTTTCTTGAGCTGACGGGAATTTAAAAAGGCATTCCTTCTTTGTGTTTCTGCATGGCGGCGGCATCCAAGCTTCCTTTTCTCTTTCATTCACTCGATCGCCTGATCCCGTTCTATGCAAACCCTTTCACTAGCCCGAAAAAACTCTATTACATCATACTTTTTTGTGTTTGAATTGTTCACATTGCAGTTCAAATTTGTAGATCAATCAAGAGAACCCACATGTTCTTCCAAGTGATCCTTCCAGAAACCACATCCTTCCTTCATAGTTTATTTCAAGATTGAGCCTGCATGAAAAACAACCTGCACTTGAAGCACTCATGATTTTCTATAACAACTCCTTTACCTACTGCACTCTCTTGAGTAGGTAAGTCAAAAGTCCTAACTACCCTATCCTACCTAATATGAACCCACAGCGATCAAATAAATAAGCACTTAGTACAATTACGTAATAAACAAACGGTAGAATCAGGATGGACAAAACGTACAAATTAAAATAAATACGAAGAGAATATACATAGAAAACCAAATTTTAGACCGAAGTTTTCCTTGATTCAAAACCATAGCCATTAATTCGAATATTTCTTTGAAAATTCGCTCATTAAGTCATGCTGCATGACTGGTTTTTTTTTTTCGTTTCCTCCGTCAGCCTGTTTTCCACGAGGGCTGGTGTAAATTTTCCTAATAAAGGCTGGACGAATTACTTCGATAACAAAAAGCCTTCACCGTTATATCACCCTCCGTTATACCACCCTCACCCCATCATATAAGTAATAAAAAGTGTTCGGGCCGTATTAGGCTCTGGGCGCCAAAAGCCGATATTGATGAAACGAGCAGGCACTGAGAGAGATTTTCGCTCTAGATTCAGCGATACAGGAACAATAATAGCGGGTGTCTGACTGGGGCTTAGCTTTGGTATTCAGTTCAATTCATCCTTGTTACAAATAATATTGAATTACCTCTGTTCAGTTAAATGTCTGATATTCACTCGTTCCACACAATACCTGCCATCGGAATATTATGTAATCCTATTGAATACACTCACAACTCGCACTCATGAACTCACATCATGACATTAAGTCAAGGTTACCTAATTTATATGTCAAATATTCTGCAAGCCAACTGGAGCCGGTTTTACAGACTCAATTTTTGTCACAGGAAATTTATTACATTGCATGGAATAACAGGAAAGTTTTAACATGTTAAGCACAACGTCGTTAGTAGTCTTTTCTTCATGATGAAAACTAGTCTGTAGACTATTTACCTGTTTTGTACCTTCATGATACTTGAACCTTTGCATCTGAGTATGGTACGATAGATCATTGCTCGGTTTTATGCAAATGATGCGTAGGGGCATCGTAAATATTCATCAAACGAGGTTTTCTTGGCAATAAAACCACACACCGCCATTCGGTTTCCTCGGGGGGGAAAAAGTCGTATTCATCGGCCCGATTAATATTCAGTGAGCTGAATGAATCGTGTATTGCGGCCGCATAATCCTCCCATATCCCAGTGGTTCTCACCAAGATCGCTCCTCCAGCCCCTAACTAGGTACCTCCTATGGGCGGGTCACTTGGTTTTCCCCTCAGGGAATCCCGGAGGGGATTCAACTGCCGCCAGCCTCCGACTCTCCGCATGGATGAGCTTCCTATCCGAACTACTGACCCGAACGAGAAGGTCCGTTGAGGTTTTCAACGTAGTCGGCGCCTACGGCATTTTCATTTCTCCTTCCAGCAACAACTTCACGGCGGCCTTTGGTTACAGGATTTCTTTGTGTTCAACTACAACCGAAGAAGATTTTCCTTCGTTAGTGTTTGCGGATTCAACGTTGCCGATTGTTTTTCTTTGATTAATAATTTCTGTTGTTCCCGCTGTGTTGTAAAAGTCCTTATGTGATGAATTTAAAATTGGCGTGTATTCATCACGGTGGTGTGAGGAATTGCCCAGGCGGTTATGAGCGAATCACCACCGACATCTGGAATCTTTTGGGAGAATTTGCCTAGGCGGTTATGGGCTGACCACCACCGTCATCTAGGATCTTTTAGGTTTTAGGAGAGAGAGCAGGGTAGGAAGAGAGAGAGTAGCCAGCGGCTAGAGGAAGCGTCGAATGAGTGAAAAGTCGAAGGAGGCGAGTATTTACGTTACTGGGAGTCGTCTCCCTCCATCCCCTATTTGGTAGGGGATGGTGGGGACCCAGGTTGTGCTCTGACTACTGCGGCTTGTTCCCCACTCGTATGGTTTATTTGGTAAGAACTAAAGTTGGCTTATGAAATATTTGTGAGAACTTAAATCTGCTAGGAGTAGTTCCGGGAGGGACTCACGACACCTTATCATTGAACATCAGGTGCAAAGCATCTCACTGCTCACATGTTCAGGCGATTTGGTGGCAATATTCTTGAAGAATACTGTTATCTATCTGTAGGCTACCATACTTCAAAATTTCACTTCTCTAATGTTACAAATGATTAACGTGCCACTGGCTCGACAAAGTTGGTTGAATTTCGTGTAACGAGAGAGATTGAGGAAATTTGATCAACAATGACAATATTTGAGAAAAAAAGGTTAAACAAGGTGCAAAAAAACCCGGTTATTTTTAGTTTATTTTAACATGGATAAGTTTTTGCGCTGGGGAAAATCCCAAATTTCCCACACCAAAAAGTGAAACGCGATACCAATCAACAAAATTAGCTAGATGGGTAGGTTACCAAAACAGTAGTTGCTACTTTTGACCTAGGTACGAGGATGAAATTCGAAATGGATAGGACTGTTAAGAATGAAGAGCTGAGAGCCCACCTTCCTAATAAGGTGAGTGAGCCCTGAGGCCAATTTCATTCCTGTTTGATCTATACGAGGACGAAATTCGAATTGGAGCCTCTGTAGGACTGGTGAGTAAAATGACAAGGTGGGGGATCCTCTCTAATCAGTTGAGAGAGCTTTTCTTCAATCCCAGAATTCTTCTAGTACCAATTCGTGCATCCAGAAGCACGTCCATGATTCATTGTTTCTCCGTGAAAGCGTAGGCAATTTGACAGTATCAGTGGTAAAATTTGATATTAACTTGATAGTAGTAGCAGTAGTAGCAAATTTGATAGTAGTACTAATAAATAATGAACCTTGAAAGTAATTTTTCTACAGAAGCTTCCTTGGGTGAATCAAAATTGAGCCTCGAAATCGGAAAGTTTTTGCGTGGAGGCCGGAAAAGAGTATAGGTACACAGGTTAATATATACATACATTCTTCTGGAACATTTACATACAGTAGAATCCCGATAATCCGTTATATCAAGGTTCCTCCAATATTCCGAATAACCGGGATATTTACAAGTTTTCAGGATTATGAATTGGGGGACGAAAAAATAAAACTGAATTATCAAGAGTTTTTTTTAAATCCTTTATCTTTTGTATCCAGAAACGTGTACTAGCGTCTGTTAAAGAAATAATAACAATCAAAAACGTAAGTTTTAAGGACAGTCAACACGAAGTGTATATATACCTTGATTACTGCTGAAAAAACCAATAATTGTATGCAGAAAATAGTAATAAATCGTCGCCAACTTCAGACTGTAGAAAAAATCCTCATAGTTTCCAAGCACGTTCTGGCCCTTTATTAAATTAATGTAAACATCGTGGGTGGATGGGAAGGCGGGAGGCCAAAAACAGCCTAGCCCATTACGAATATTATAAGACGCTTGGGATTGGGAGCACCAACCACAATTTGTCGGGATTCATAGTCGAAAATTTATTACGAATAATTATCGAAGGGTCCTCTGTTTTCTTACGAAATACCACGATCTTCGCAAGGGACCGACTATTTAATACGAATTGCTGGGATTTTCTTTTCATCTGGATTACGAAAAACCGGGATTATGGTATCAGTTTGGGTAACACCCAAAAACTGAATGAGTTTTAGCATTTTTAGTTTCCTTTGCAGTGTGATTGCAATACTTTCCTATTACCCTTCGGGTAGGGTAAGGAATGTAAAAAGTTAAAGTCATGCAGTATGACCATATTACGAGCGAATTTCCAAAGTAAACCGGATTCAGATCTGACTCCGGTGAGCGGCTCAGGTCCGCTCACGTGAGGTCCGGCCGATACGCCCTCGGCCTGAATATACCTTGTGAATTCGTGTTGATTATTGACATTTGCTTTCTCGGTTCAATTTTAGAGCCGTTTTTACAAATAATTTTATCTATAGTTTTGACCTCTTCCTTCCATTTGCCGTTAACTGTCATTTTGGCCATAGAGTTGTTTTTTAGTCCCCATATACTTACAGTATAAAACTTGAGGCGCCGAGAGTTTTAATATTTTTAATGAGTGTTTGAACTTACGAGAAAGTGCACTGATGAAAATGATATTTTTATAAATCATTGAGACAGAGTACCTATACCTACCAGTATTTGAATAAGTTTTGAGAATCAGTTTGTAGTTTTTTATTTTTATGAAAACGACAGTTCAATACTAATATCTTAACATCAGTTAATGGTACGCCTAGTTAATTTCTGTGTTTGGATGGTGTCATATGTGGAAAAAACAAGTTAACCAGCAACAGTAAGGTACCTAGAACAATTTAGTTTTATTTGTTTCTATAAACCATGATGGTATTACAAAGTAGTCAGCTACAGATATCTAATTCAGCACACAAACTTTTTTTGATATCTATATAGTATTTTACATACGTAGTAGGTACCTTCAAACTAAGTACATAATGTTTCCGAGTGCCTTGTGAATTATTTTAAGCTTTATACTAATGTTAGATACATAAGAAATTACATATAAATGGATGCATGAATGATCCCCCCCCCCCCCCCCCCAAGCCAGGGGCAGTTTTTAATATTATCAAACTTTCTTTTCTTCTTTTTCTTCGGTTGGAGGTTAGGCTTTTGGTGGGCTAGCCGGTGGTGTTGAGGGTACTGATTCCATATTTTCTGGGCTGCTTATTTCTTATGGAACAATAACGTTTTTCCCATTGATGATAAGTTCTGAATCCCGCAAGATGGCAAATTTTCCTTCCTTACGGGCTTTAAAAAGTATGGGTATTAAGTTTTTCCTGAGCTCTCGGGTTTTGGCATCATATTCCTCAGACACTTGTACTTCGTTCCTTTGAAAAGACGCATTCTGCTGATGACTTTCCTCTTACCATCCGTGAACTGAACACAATTTTAATCGGGCCTTCCTTTCTACTCCGACTTGTTGTGTGTAGGCAATACCTTGGATAGATAACCCTGCTTTGAAATAGAAATTCATGAAATTACCAACGGTTCGCTTCACGTTTTCTACCTCATTGCGTTCCACACTGTGCAAAATCAACAAGGGCTTTCCAATTGATTCCTTATCAACTTGAATCTTGCGCTCCATTTTTACAAATCTATCCTTCAGCTCACCTAATTTATTTTGTCGTAGTTTCGAATAATACCCGAAATCCAGAACAGGAATCTTTCAACATTTCATGTTGCGTTTTAATCGCTTCCTCGTGCTCTTACAGCCTCGTTGCTGTAATATCCAGTACTGATACGATCAGCCGAGACGAGGAATGAATGAACTCACCTCCGAACGACGGGACTCGCAACATCTGCAAGCTGAGCAGTAGCGTCTAGTAAGATGACAAACCACTTGAACTGAGTACAAGCTTCCTTCAGCGGAATGCCAACAAAAACTAGGTAATTATTCGAGAACGACTCGCGGAAACGTGTTACCTCTTTCAGTGTATCTAGAACAAGTAATAGATTCATATAAATGTACTGAAGACGGCTGTTTTGAAATTTCGTTGAGCCACTGTCGACTGCATGGCCCACTGCCTGGCGCTGTCTTTCATTTTGTTCAATTCGCACATACCACGAGCTGCTCTTCTGCACCATAAGCATACAGAAGGTTCCTTTCGTTAATTGGTAACTTACGGATTTGACCGTGCGAATTCAGATAGTCACGTTTATTCATGAGATATATGGTTTATCGTCCCTCTAATATGTGTTTTTACCGAAGTTCTTGTTTTCAGAATAATGTACGAACTGGAATAAATATTCGGAATGGTTCTCATTTATATTGCCCTCTCACTGACCTCTTTATTTTGCAGGTAAGCTGTGTTCCTTGGTGAAGTGAGGTGCTTCAACAAAGGTTAGCCAAAAATTATAATAATTACCTGTAAATCAGTGTTCTTATAGTGTGGTATATCGAATTTTGATGAAATCCATGTGGGACCTGCTGCAGTCCAACCAGCACCAACTGTCAAAATTTGAGCCTTGTGCGGCTAGCGGAGGTTTGATGGGGAGGGGGCTGGGAAGAATAATATTGATGTAGTTAGCAATCGAGAAAAGACTTCGGTGCAAATCGTGAGAAACCCAAAATAATTAGGTATTTATAGCTGCCCCTTGTAGAAAATCTTGATGTTAGGTAAAAATACGACAGACGTTTGAAAAATTACGACTGAGAAATGATGTGCCGAGTGTCGCTTATGTTCAATGGTTTCATTTTGAGCGCATCGAAATGCGTAGGAAGGGGTTTTATCTCGTACTATCTAAACGGGGGTACGATGAACAATTCAGGGTGGTTTTTATCGCGACCGCGCGTTCCGCTTGAGGTGCAGATCGGTGATGTATGAAATTCCATTGTTCTAAACTCCAACGCAGCGGGTAGATAGGATACTGGGCCCGACCCTAAAGGGCAGATGGTTTGTCCGTGATTTTCGTTCTTCTTTTCGAGCCTTCCTGTTTTGATAGACGTTGCTTGTTTGCGAGTGGGTGGTTGGTCGTGTGGATGTGTCGACCAGTTGTTCCCGATGGCTCGTTAAGGAATCCGTCAGAAAGGAAACTGTCTCTTGTGAAAAATCGGACTGCTCCACTCAGCTATTTTTCGAGTTTTCCAAGGAAACACAGCAGTGATATATCGCTGATCAAACATAAAGCTACAGCCCTTTTTAAAAGTGCTGAATGAGTGGAATCTGATGTAAGAAAACTGGTCGATGGGTAGCCAATTGTTAACGATTTTTGACCACCTATACCTCAAATTCGACCCGCTTTTGGTTTATTATCCTGTGAATAATTATACACCTATGTAATCGCTCAGAAAACAATTTTTATAACACCACCTCAAAATGTTTTCTCTTGCATTTCAAGGTGCTTAGATTCCAAAAATGCAATGCCCGTCCGCCGTACTCTGTCCGCCGCGCCGTATCATGCATATCTACTTCAATTTCGGTCTAAACAATTCGTTCTTTCGCACGCAGGCTCCATTTGGGGCCTAGTTTGTTGTGTCCCGAAACTTTGCAGCCCGATCGGAGTATACCCAAGGGTGTTATGGGTGAAAAATCGGGGTTTTCGAGGTTTTAGTGAACATGAGTTTGCGAGGTAGTTTTCCATGTTTTTTTGGTTTTTTTGTGTTTTTTTTTGGCTAGAAGACTGAATAAGTTGATTTTGACCAAAGCGTGAAAAATCGAGGTTGTAACGACGGTTCAGCTCCCAAAATTCATTTTTTATGAGCCAAAAACCTGGGAAATCGTCTGGAATCACCATGAACCTGTATAATAACACTAGAAACTGTTTCAACAGATGAATCAAGACAATAACTAAGTGGCACTATCAATGATCAAAGATAATTTATCAAAAATAGGAGTTTGTATCTGTTTTTGGGGGCCAAAATTGGTGGAAACCATCAACAAAGCTATTCAATAATTGTGCTTTGGCGTCTACCGGCTGATGAAGTCACGCTAACGTTATGTTAACCTCTCTTTCATCCATTTTAAAACGACGCGATTTTAGAAAGACGCGAGGAAGCAGCTGTGAATACGACGCTCGGCATTTATTTTCCAAGGAAAACAGAAGAAGGTAGGTAGCGTTATACACAGTGATGTAAGGTTAAATTACCTTTCGTCATCTCAGCACGACGAAAGCTGACACCGTGAGATCCCGGTATTTTTCGTAGTCACGGTTCGTCAAACTTTTCGGTGTCTTAAGTGCGCATGCGCAGCGCCGCTTTCGTTTCGGCGTGAGGGTGCTGCAAAAACTCTCTAATAACCCTTGGAATCGTGGAATTAATCCCCCCCTCCCCTTAAAAATTTGATGGTTTCCGTTGCAAGGTAGTATGTAGAATCCAAAAATGGAATTAAAAAATGTCTGTCCGTCCACCGTACGTCTCACTTTCCTTAATTACCATGAACCAAAATTAATTAAATTTGGTTGGTCCCATTTGGGATCTAGTTGGTCCGCAGCTCGGCTTTACTGTCAGTAATATCTAAGAGGTGAAAAATACGTTGAAATCTCCCGAACCGGTAGCTTGAAAATTTTCTGTAGAAGGGTATGGTTTTTTTTAACGTTTTCTAATTGATCTCGAACATGGGAATTGTTTGAGACTACCCGGAGCACAGGGGTTTGTTTCCACCCTAAAGCTTCTTCAACATAATCGTTTATGAAATAATGCAGCCCAGATATCATTGCTAGGGAACTTGGCTATTATACTCATGCATGGCTGAATAAACTCGAGTTGGTTGTTCCGTCATATGATCTCATTTGGAGAATGATGGTAATTTTGGATATTGTTGATAGGTACCTAGGTGCTAAATTTTTTAACTTGAAGAAACGTTATGCTTCATGAATAGCAATAAATGCCAAATTGATTAATTACAAAATTCTTGAAGCCACCGCATATTTTCTAACCCTTAATATCCAGCACGGCTTCAGTAGACTTTTTAGGGCTTTCCGGGGGGGAGCAGGAGGGTAGGTATCGACCACAGAAAACAGTGATCTACGCAGAAAGGGCATCGATTTTAGAGGTAAATAATAAACCGTTGTGTAATAATTTGCCAATACAAACAACTTGGCTAGATTTGAATACACAGGCGCGCAATCGAAAACTTCGTCAAAAGTATATAGCTATGTACTTCGAAAATTCCCCAAAATCGATAATAATAATTGAACAGGGGTGTCCCAAATCACTCTGCGAACTATCTTGTTTATGACGTTGTGTGAAATCTGTACTACCCACCCACCTGGCTACCGTTTTCGTTTCCTGCATGAATCATTTATACGTTCCACCTTCTTAAATTTATGTCGTAACAAAATCACTACACGGGACCTGAGGTTCTTCACCCTCATCTGAAGGATGTAATATCGACTTTCATCCGGTTTGAAGGGACCACAGGGAGTTCACTCAAAGGCAGCTAATGATTCCTGAGCTGAAAAGCGATCCGCTACAGAAGCGGTTTGATGAGGGAGGTGGGAGAAAACGGCGCCTCTCGCCGCCAGGGGAAATCAATCTACCCGAGCAAACAGCAGATTATGATCGTTATAAAGGACCTCGTTCATTTACGCCGAACCGAAATTTCCTTCTTTAATTTAAACGATTTATATTAGGCGTCTGCTTCAGACGGGGGAGAAAACTCGGCTGAAAAAACTCTGAAGGAGTGGACCTCGCTTAGCAAGAGACTGTTTTTTTTTTTTCATTTTCATTAACCACGATTTATTAGGGTTATAAGGACTCAGTCATTAATAAAAATCCCCTCTGCAGTCATTCTGTAGTCAACACTCAATTCATAGTCCTCCCGTTCGTCAAAACAACGTAAGACAACATCTGTTGTTACACACCTGTTGTAATCCCAAAATCCACCGCATAGGTATCAATTTATGAAACTATAATTGTTGCCCAGCCGGCTCGATTTAGGGCTTCCCTGGAGTGGGGTGGGAAGCAGGAGGGTAGTTATTGACCACAGAAAACAGTGATCTACGGAGAAGGGGCATCAATAGAACAGGTAGGTAAATTATAAACCGTTGTGTAATAATTTTCAGCGTGTTTCTTTCTCTCCCTGAGTGGGGCATGATTGTTTAAAAGTTATTTGGTAATCAATAATTGCGAGCTATTTGACATACATCGTAGTGATAATAGCAAGCCTTATACATAATATATATACACATATTTGGGTTAGGCACCTACGTAATATCTCGTACATAATTCTAGGTAGCTTGTGATGAAACCTAATACCTCCACAAAAAAATAAAATAAAATAAACGCTGCAAATTATTATACAACGGTTTATTATTTACCTGCATAGATGCCCCTTCGGCGTTTTCTGTGGTCAATACTTTCGAGCTCCGTCCAGGAAAGCCCTAAATGGAGCCTACTGGAGCCGGCCCGGGAATTGAAGTTTCATACAAATGCGCGGGATTCAATATTAAATTATTTGTAGTTATTCATGAAGCATAAGGTAAATAATAAACCGTTGTGTAATAATTTACCTCTACAGATGCCCCTTCTGCGTAGATAGTATAATAAACCGCTGTGTGATAATTTACCATTGTGTTGTAATTTACCCAATAATACTTCAACGTTTGTCCAAGTTGCAGAAGTACCTAACAACAAAATCCAAAACGGCCATAATTTCAAATGGAATAATATCACAGATTAACCAACTTGACTTCGTACAGCCATCCGTGATTATAATCAGGTGATCGGGGCCGGATTCATACCGTTTGATTCACGATCATGTTAACGAAGCTTTTCGGTGCAAACGAACGGCTGGTCGTACAATGCTCCGGGTTGTCCCAAAAAACTCCCCAAGTTCAAGAACTACGCGTATTTACTGCCCTGAAGTTAGCTGCATATTCAAAATCGAAAACTTTAAACGTTTGCCACGGCTCGTCAGGTCAAAATTTTTGAATTTTGATCATGGGAATGAATTCAGCTACTCAAATGCTAGGAGGTATACCTTTTAGAATTTCGAAATTTTGATCCAAAATTTTAAAATTTTGCCCAACTTTAAACGTTTGCCCTGACCTTATCGATGACATATTTGATGTTCTGATTTCAAATTCTGTTAGTATATATTCTCCTCTCGATGGTATATCTTCCGGATTTTCGAAATTCGACCTTGAAATGGTAATATTCATGCCCTGAAGTTAGCTGCATATTCAAAAAGTTTAAACGTTTGCCACGGCTCGTCAGGTCAAAAGTTTTGAATTTTGATCACGGGAATGAATTTAGCTACTAAAATGCTAGGATGTATACCGTTTAGAATTTCGAAATTTTGATCCAAAATTTTAAAATTTTGCCCAACTTTAAACGTTTGCCCTGACCTTATCAATGACATATTTGATGTTCTGATTTCAAATTCTGAAAGCTTATACCTTCCTCTAGATGGTATATCTTCCGGATTTTCGAAATTCGACCTAGAAATAGTCAGCTGCAACAACTGAGGCAAACATGATACACGGAAAATGGCTGTATGCTGACTTTAAACCCTAGCCCTGACCTTATCAGTGACATATTTGATGTTCTGATTTCAAATTCTGAAAGCTTATACCTTCCTCTAGATGGTATATCTTCCGGATTTTTGAAATTCGACCTAGAAATAGTCAGCTGCAACAACTGAGGCAAACATGATACACGGAAAATGGCCGTATGCTGACTTTAAACGCTTGCCCCAACCTTATCAGTAACATGTTTGATGTTCTGATTTCCAATTCTGAAAGCTTATACCTTCCTCTAGATGGTATATCTTCCGGATTTTTGAAATTCGACCTAGAAATAGTCAGCTGCAACAACTGAGGCAAACATGATACACGGAAAATGGCCGTATGCTGACTTTAAACGCTTGCCCCAACCTTATCAGTGACATATTTGATGTTCTGATTTCAAATTCTGAAAGCTTATACCTTCCTCTAGATGGTATATCTTCCGGATTTTTGAAATTTGACCTAGAAATAGTAGGCTGCAACAACTGAGGCAAACATGACACACGGAAAATGGCCGTATGCTGACTTTAAACGCTTGCCCCAACCTTATCAGTGACATATTTGATGTTCTGATTTCAAATTCTGAAAGCTTATACCTTTCTCTAGATGGTATATCTTCCGGATTTTTTAAATTTGACCTAGAAATAGTCAGCTGCAACAACTGAGGCAAACATGATACACGGAAAATGGCCGTATGCTGACTTTAAACGTTTGCCCTGACCTTATCAATGACATATTTGATGTTCTGATTTCAAATTCTGTTAGTATATATTCTCCTCTCGATGGTATTTCTTCCGGATTTTCGAAATTCGACCTTGAAATGGTAATATTCATGCCCTGAAGTTAGCTGCATATTAAAAAGTTTAAACGTTTGCCACGGCTCGTCAGGTCAAAATTTTTGAATTTTGATCACGGGAATGAATTTAGCTACTAAAATGCTAGGAGGTATACCGTTTAGAATTTCGAAATTTTGATCCAAAATTTTAAAATTTTGCCCAACTTTAAACGTTTGCCCTGACCTTATCAATGACATATTTGATGTTCTGATTTCAAATTCTGAAAGCTTATACCTTCCTCTAGATGGTATATCTTCCGGATTTTCGAAATTCGACCTAGAAATAGTCAGCTGCAACAAGTGAGGCAAACATGATACACGGAAAATGGCTGTATGCTGACTTTAAACGCTTGCCCTGACCTTATCAGTGACATGTTTGATGTTCTGATTTCAAATTCTGAAAGCTTATACCTTTCTCTAGATGGTATATCTTCCGGATTTTTGAAATTTGACCTAGAAATAGTCAGCTGCAACAACTGAGGCAAACATGATACACGGAAAATGGCCGTATGCTGACTTTAAACGCTTGCCCTGACCTTATCAATGACATATTTGATGTTCTGATTTCAAATTCTGAAAGCTTAAACCTTCCTCTAGATGGTATATCTTCCGGATTTTCAAAATTCGACCTAGAAATAGTCAGCTGCAATGACTGAGGCAAACATGATACACGGAAAATGGCTGTATGCTGACTTTAAACGCTTGCCCTGACCTTATCAGTGACATATTTGATGTTCTGATTTCAAATTCTGAAAGCTTATACCTTCCTCTAGATGGTATATCTTCCGGATTTTTGAAATTCGACCTAGAAATAGTCAGCTGCAACAACTGAGGCAAACATGATACACGGAAAATGGCCGTATGCTGACTTTAAACGCTTGCCCTGACCTTATCAATGACATATTTGATGTTCTGATTTCAAATTCTGAAAGCTTATACCTTCCTCTAGATGGTATATCTTCCGGATTTTCGAAATTCGACCTAGAAATAGTCAGCTGCAACAAGTGAGGCAAACATGATACACGGAAAATGGCTGTATGCTGACTTTAAACGCTTGCCCTGACCTTATCAATGACATGTTTGATGTTCTGATTTCAAATTCTGAAAGCTTATACCTTCCTCTAGATGGTATATCTTCCGGATTTTCGAAATTCGACCTAGAAATAGTCAGCTGCAACAACTGAGGCAAACATGATACATGGAAAATGGCTGTATGCTGACTTTAAACGCTTGCCCTGACCTTATCAGTGACATATTTGATGTTCTGATTTCAAATTCTGAAAGCTTATACCTTCCTCTAGATGGTATATCTTCCGGATTTTTGAAATTCGACCTAGAAATAGTCAGCTGCAACAACTGAGGCAAACATGATACACGGAAAATGGCCGTATGCTGACTTTAAACGCTTGCCCCAACCTTATCAATGACATATTTGATGTTCTGATTTCAAATTCTGAAAGCTTATACCTTCCTCTAGATGGTATATCTTCCGGATTTTTGAAATTTGACCTAGAAATAGTCAGCTGCAATGACTGAGGCAAACATGATACACGGAAAATGGCTGTATGCTGACTTTAAACGCATGCCCTGACCTTATCAGTGACATATTTGATGTTCTGATTTCAAATTCTGAAAGCTTATACCTTCCTCTAGATGGTATATCTTCCGGATTTTTGAAATTCGACCTAGAAATAGTCAGCTGCAACAACTGAGGCAAACATGATACACGGAAAATGGCCGTATGCTGACTTTAAACGCTTGCCCTGACCTTATCAATGACATATTTGATGTTCTGATTTCAAATTCTGAAAGCTTATACCTTCCTCTAGATGGTATATCTTCCGGATTTTCGAAATTCGACCTAGAAATAGTCAGCTGCAACAAGTGAGGCAAACATGATACACGGAAAATGGCTGTATGCTGACTTTAAACGCTTGCCCTGACCTTATCAATGACATGTTTGATGTTCTGATTTCAAATTCTGAAAGCTTATACCTTCCTCTAGATGGTATATCTTCCGGATTTTCGAAATTCGACCTAGAAATAGTCAGCTGCAACAACTGAGGCAAACATGATACACGGAAAATGGCTGTATGCTGACTTTAAACGCTTGCCCTGACCTTATCAGTGACATATTTGATGTTCTGATTTCAAATTCTGAAAGCTTATACCTTCCTCTAGATGGTATATCTTCCGGATTTTTTAAATTTGACCTAGAAATAGTAGGCTGCAACAACTGAGGCAAACATGATACACGGAAAATGGCCGTATGCTGACTTTAAACGCTTGCCCCAACCTTATCAGTGACATATTTGATGTTCTGATTTCAAATTCTGTTAGTATATATTCTCCCCTCGATGGTATTTCTTCCGGATTTTCGAAATTCGACCTTGAAATGGTAATATTCATGCCCTGAAGTTAGCTGCATATTCAAAAAGTTTAAACGTTTGCCACGGCTCGTCAGGTCAAAATTTTTGAATTTTGATCACGGGAATGAATTTAGCTACTAAAATGCTAGGAGGTATACCGTTTAGAATTTCGAAATTTTGATCCAAAATTAAAAAATTTTGCCCAACTTTAAACGTTTGCCCTGACCTTATCAATGACATATTTGATGTTCTGATTTCAAATTCTGAAAGCTTATACCTTCCTCTAGATGGTATATCTTCCGGATTTTCGAAATTCGACCTAGAAATAGTCAGCTGCAACAAGTGAGGCAAACATGATACACGGAAAATGGCTGTATGCTGACTTTAAACGCTTGCCCTGACCTTATCAGTGACATGTTTGATGTTCTGATTTCAAATTCTGAAAGCTTATACCTTTCTCTAGATGGTATATCTTCCGGATTTTTGAAATTTGACCTTGAAATAGTCAGCTGCAACAACTGAGGCAAACATGATACACGGAAAATGGCCGTATGCTGACTTTAAACGCTTGCCCCGACCTTATCAATGACATATTTGATGTTCTGATTTCAAATTCTGAAAGCTTATACCTTCCTCTAGATGGTATATCTTCCGGATTTTCAAAATTCGACCTAGAAATAGTCAGCTGCAATGACTGAGGCAAACATGATACACGGAAAATGGCTGTATGCTGACTTTAAACGCTTGCCCTGACCTTATCAGTGACATATTTGATGTTCTGATTTCAAATTCTGAAAGCTTATACCTTCCTCTAGATGGTATATCTTCCGGATTTTTGAAATTCGACCTAGAAATAGTCAGCTGCAACAACTGAGGCAAACATGATACACGGAAAATGGCCGTATGCTGACTTTGCAGGTTTGTTGTAACCTTATCAAAGAGGATTCCACGAGCTCATGGATAGCGTGTAGAGGAAGAAGTATGTAAGGAAGTCTCACTCTGTGTTAAATTGTCCGATGGGTGGATACTATACATTTTGCATTGCTACCTTTATGTCACTCTTCGGAGTTAGTGTAGTTCATCAGTGAATCATAGAAGTCGCATGATCGCGCGTCATCCTGGTTCCCGCCAGTATTGAAAACGCTCAAATGGGTACTGCTAGGCCTGTAATTATTCTACCGTTCTACTAGGCTGCTTTCATCTATCCTCTTGGAAACCCTGTAACTACCAAGGAGTGTTGTAAAGATAGCGCCAAAGTCAAACTGTGCACGCCCCGCCCATGTTTTTCCCCTGTTTTTCCATGAGTCAGATAAAAAAGGCAAATGGATTCAAATGGATTCAAAGAAGCATGGGATTGTATGAGGAAGCATGGATGGAAGAATATGGAGGGGCATTGATGGTGTGTTGAGGAACTGTTTTATCACAAGTTCGATATAGAAATGACTCTAATTATTTACAAGCAGGAAACGAACGCTCTTTATTTTTGAACACAAGGCTTTTACATACATGTCAACTAACGACACATATCGTGGGAGAATACACACACTCCCTCAGAGTAATAGTCATCATAGAGGTGTACTTCCGAAGTTCTCTTACGTGCCACTGGCCGCGCCCCCAACAGGAAGAAGGCGAAGGAGTCAGTAAAAGAAGATTATATAGTTTTGCAATCCTTGTGTCATCGTCATGAAGGTGCTGACATGCACATCCCGTACTGTTGTGTGGAAGTAAGATAAGGATAGGAGTTCATGTATTCTTTGAGTATAATGAATTGAACTGTTTCTTGGGATATGGCAGATTGATGTCTTATCAGTAGGATATGAATGGTGGGACCATTGTTGCCGTTGATGGAGTAGTGTTTTGGTCAAGGTGAATCTTGACGAGGTAGGTGCATGAAAAACCCACCTACCTTCCTTTATTACCTACCCACCCACCTTCCAGTATTATTGATAGGGATAAGATAATCATTCTAATAGCTGCTGTTGTGTTGGCACCATTGGCACTTTAAATTGTTCGTCCGAGAGGTTGCTCCATCTCTACTTCTATTACTCTATGATGATCAACTGTGTTTCGCCTTAAAACGTTTCCGTTTGACTGTTGTCTTTTATAATAAATTATATTCGTTTTATACCATGATTCTTCGTATCATTCCACGACCTTCAATTATCAACCCAGTTACCTTGTAACCCATTATTACCTACCTACCTCTTTTCAATATTACCTACTCACCTCATTCCAATATTACCTACCACTTTCCTGTCTTACCTAACTTCCTTCAAGTATTACCTACCAACGTAGTTTCCTCCCATCATTACCCACCCACCTTCCAGTGTTATCTACCCAGTTACCTTCCATTATTACTTTCCTACCTACCTACTTCCAATGTTACCTACCACTTTCCTGTCTCACCTAGCTACGTTCAAGTAAGTATTATTACCTACAGCTTCCTCCCATCATTACCTACCCACCTAACTACCTCTTTTCAATATTACCTACTCACCTCATTCCTATATTACCTACCACTTTCCTGTCTTACCTATCTACCTACTACTTTTCTCCTATCAAAACTTCGAAATTCTAAACGGTATACCTCCTAGCATTTTAGTAGCTAAATTCATTCCCGTGATCAAAATTCAAAAATTTTGACCTGACGAGCCGTGGCAAACGTTTAAACTTTTTGAATATGCAGCTAACTTCAGGGCATGAATATTACCATTTCAAGGTCGAATTTCGAAAATCCGGAAGAAATACCATCGAGAGGAGAATATATACTAACAGAATTTGAAATCAGAACATCAAATATGTCACTGATAAGGTTGGGGCAAGCGTTTAAAGTCAGCATGCGGCCATTTTCCGTGTATCATGTTTGCCTCAGTTGTTGCAGCTGACTATTTCTAGGTCAAATTTCAAAAATCCGGAAGATATACCATCTAGAGGAAGGTATAAGCTTTCAGAATTTGAAATCAGAACATCAAATATGTCACTGATAAGGTCAGGGCAAGCGTTTAAAGTCAGCATACAGCCATTTTCCGTGTATCATGTTTGCCTCAGTCATTGCAGCTGACTATTTCTAGGTCGAATTTTGAAAATTCGGAAGATATACCATCTAGAGGAAGCTATAAGCTTTCAGAATTTGAAATCAGAACATCAAATATGTCATTGATAAGGTCAGGGCAAGCGTTTAAAGTCAGCATACGGCCATTTTCCGTGTATCATGTTTGCCTCAGTTGTTGCAGCTGACTATTTCTAGGTCAAATTTCGAAAATCCGGAAGATATACCATCTAGAGAAAGGTATAAGCTTTCAGAATTTGAAATCAGAACATCAAACATGTCACTGATAAGGTCAGGGCAAGCGTTTAAAGTCTGCATACAGCCATTTTCCGTGTATCATGTTTGCCTCAGTTGTTGCAGCTGACTATTTCTAGGTCAAATTTCAAAAATCCGGAAGATATACCATCTAGAGAAAGGTATAAGCTTTCAGAATTTGAAATCAGAACATCAAACATGTCACTGATAAGGTCAGGGCAAGCGTTTAAAGTCAGCATACAGCCATTTTCCGTGTATCATGTTTGCCTCACTTGTTGCAGCTGACTATTTCTAGGTCGAATTTCGAAAATCCGGAAGATATACCATCTAGAGGAAGGTATAAGCTTTCAGAATTTGAAATCAGAACATCAAATATGTCATTGATAAGGTCAGGGCAAGCGTTTAAAGTCAGCATACGGCCATTTTCCGTGTATCATGTTTGCCTCAGTTGTTGCAGCTGACTATTTCTAGGTCGAATTTCAAAAATCCGGAAGATATACCATCTAGAGGAAGGTATAAGCTTTCAGAATTTGAAATCAGAACATCAAATATGTCACTGATAAGGTCAGGGCAAGCGTTTAAAGTCAGCATACAGCCATTTTCCGTGTATCATGTTTGCCTCAGTCATTGCAGCTGACTATTTCTAGGTCGAATTTTGAAAATCCGGAAGATATACCATCTAGAGGAAGGTATAAGCTTTCAGAATTTGAAATCAGAACATCAAATATGTCATTGATAAGGTCAGGGCAAGCGTTTAAAGTCAGCATACGGCCATTTTCCGTGTATCATGTTTGCCTCAGTTGTTGCAGCTGACTATTTCTAGGTCAAATTTCAAAAATCCGGAACATATACCATCTAGAGAAAGGTATAAGCTTTCAGAATTTGAAATCAGAACATCAAACATGTCACTGATAAGGTCAGGGCAAGCGTTTAAAGTCAGCATACAGCCATTTTCCGTGTATCATGTTTGCCTCACTTGTTGCAGCTGACTATTTCTAAGTCGAATTTCGAAAATCCGGAAGATATACCATCTAGAGGAAGGTATAAGCTTTCAGAATTTGAAATCAGAACATCAAATATGTCATTGATAAGGTCAGGGCAAACGTTTAAAGTTGGGCAAAATTTTAAAATTTTGGATCAAAATTTCGAAATTCTAAACGGTATACCTCCTAGCATTTCAGTAGCTAAATTCATTCCGTGATCAAAATTCAAAAATTTTGACCTGACGAGCCGTGGCAAACGTTTAAACTTTTTGAATATGCAGCTAACTTCAGGGCATGAATATTACCATTTCAAGGTCGAATTTCGAAAATCCGGAAGAAATACCATCGAGAGGAGAATATATACTAACAGAATTTGAAATCAGAACATCAAATATGTCATTGATAAGGTCAGGGCAAACGTTTAAAGTCAGCATACGGCCATTTTCCGTGTATCATGTTTGCCTCAGTTGTTGCAGCTGACTATTTCTAGGTCAAATTTAAAAAATCCGGAAGATATACCATCTAGAGAAAGGTATAAGCTTTCAGAATTTTAAATCAGAACATCAAATATGTCACTGATAAGGTTGGGGCAAGCGTTTAAAATCAGCATACGGCCATTTTCCGTGTGTCATGTTTGCCTCAGTTGTTGCAGCTGACTATTTCTAGGTCAAATTTCAAAAATCCGGAAGATATACCATCTAGAGAAAGGTATAAGCTTTCAGAATTTGAAATCAGAACATCAAACATGTCACTGATAAGGTCAGGGCAAGCGTTTAAAGTCAGCATACAGCCATTTTCCGTGTATCATGTTTGCCTCACTTGTTGCAGCTGACTATTTCTAGGTCAAATTTCAAAAATCCGGAAGATATACCATCTAGAGAAAGGTATAAGCTTTCAGAATTTGAAATCAGAACATCAAACATGTCACTGATAAGGTCAGGGCAAGCGTTTAAAGTCAGCATACAGCCATTTTCCGTGTATCATGTTTGCCTCACTTGTTGCAGCTGACTATTTCTAAGTCGAATTTCGAAAATCCGGAAGATATACCATCTAGAGGAAGGTATAAGCTTTCAGAATTTGAAATCAGAACATCAAATATGTCATTGATAAGGTCAGGGCAAACGTTTAAAGTTGGGCAAAATTTTAAAATTTTGGATCAAAATTTCGAAATTCTAAACGGTATACCTCCTAGCATTTCAGTAGCTAAATTCATTCCCGTGATCAAAATTCAAAAATTTTGACCTGACGAGCCGTGGCAAACGTTTAAACTTTTTGAATATGCAGCTAACTTCAGGGCATGAATATTACCATTTCAAGGTCGAATTTCGAAAATCCGGAAGAAATACCATCGAGAGGAGAATATATACTAACAGAATTTGAAATCAGAACATCAAATATGTCATTGATAAGGTCAGGGCAAACGTTTAAAGTCAGCATACGGCCATTTTCCGTGTATCATGTTTGCCTCAGTTGTTGCAGCTGACTATTTCTAGGTCAAATTTAAAAAATCCGGAAGATATACCATCTAGAGAAAGGTATAAGCTTTCAGAATTTGAAATCAGAACATCAAATATGTCACTGATAAGGTTGGGGCAAGCGTTTAAAGTCAGCATATGGCCATTTTCCGTGTGTCATGTTTGCCTCAGTTGTTGCAGCCTACTATTTCTAGGTCAAATTTCAAAAATCCGGAAGATATACCATCTAGAGGAAGGTATAAGCTTTCAGAATTTGAAATCAGAACATCAAATATGTCACTGATAAGGTTGGGGCAAGCGTTTAAAGTCAGCATACGGCCATTTTCCGTGTATCATGTTTGCCTCAGTTGTTGCAGCTGACTATTTCTAGGTCGAATTTCAAAAATCCGGAAGATATACCATCTAGAGGAAGGTATAAGCTTTCAGAATTGGAAATCAGAACATCAAACATGTTACTGATAAGGTTGGGGCAAGCGTTTAAAGTCAGCATACGGCCATTTTCCGTGTATCATGTTTGCCTCAGTTGTTGCAGCTGACTATTTCTAGGTCGAATTTCAAAAATCCGGAAGATATACCATCTAGAGGAAGGTATAAGCTTTCAGAATTTGAAATCAGAACATCAAATATGTCACTGATAAGGTCAGGGCTAGGGTTTAAAGTCAGCATACAGCCATTTTCCGTGTATCATGTTTGCCTCAGTTGTTGCAGCTGACTATTTCTAGGTCGAATTTCGAAAATCCGGAAGATATACCATCTAGAGGAAGGTATAAGCTTTCAGAATTTGAAATCAGAACATCAAATATGTCATTGATAAGGTCAGGGCAAACGTTTAAAGTTGGGCAAAATTTTAAAATTTTGGATCAAAATTTCGAAATTCTAAACGGTATACATCCTAGCATTTTAGTAGCTAAATTCATTCCCGTGATCAAAATTCAAAAAAAATGACCTGACGAGCCGTGGCAAACGTTTAAACTTTTTGAATATGCAGCTAACTTCAGGGCATGAATATTACCATTTCAAGGTCGAATTTCGAAAATCCGGAAGATATACCATCGAGAGGAGAATATATACTAACAGAATTTGAAATCAGAACATCAAATATGTCATCGATAAGGTCAGGGCAAACGTTTAAAGTTGGGCAAAATTTTAAAATTTTGGATCAAAATTTCGAAATTCTAAAAGGTATACCTCCTAGCATTTGAGTAGCTGAATTCATTCCCATGATCAAAATTCAAAAATTTTGACCTGACGAGCCGTGGCAAACGTTTAAACTTTTTGAATATGCAGCTAACTTCAGGGCATGAATATTACCATTTCAAGGTCGAATTTCGAAAATCCGGAAGATATACCATCGAGAGGAGAATATATACTAACAGAATTTGAAATCAGAACATCAAATATGTCATTGATAAGGTCAGGGCAAACGTTTAAAGTTGGGCAAAATTTTAAAATTTTGGATCAAAATTTCGAAATTCTAAAAGGTATACCTCCTAGCATTTGAGTAGCTGAATTCATTCCCATGATCAAAATTCAAAAATTTTGACCTGACGAGCCGTGGCAAACGTTTAAAGTTTTCGATTTTGAATATGCAGCTAACTTCAGGGCAGTGCGTATTTAAAAACGTAAAAAAATTCGAGGTAACGGCGTTCAGGAGATTTCAACCCCTCTTTTTCACCCCTTAGAGATGACTGACATTAACGCCGAGCTTCGCGGAACAACTAGACCCCAAACGGAACCTACGAAACAAATTTCATCAATTTTGGTTCATGGTAAGTAAGGAAAGTGGGAAGAACGGCGTACGTCGGACAAACAGAAACTTTCTTTTTCCAATTCCACTTACCTTGAAACGGAAACCATAAATTTTTGAGGGGTGTAGTTGGTATGGTATGGTTTTTCTTTCTTTTTTTTATATTGATCTTGAACTAAAGAATTTTTCGAGACCATCCGAAGCGTTGTACGACCAGCTTTTCGTCAACATGGTCGTGAATGAAACCGTATAAATTCGGCCCAGATATCGTTTCTAGGGATCACCTGATTATAATCACGGATGGCTGTATGAAGTCTACTTATTTGGTTTTCTGTGATATTTTTTCAATTGAAAAATTATGGATATTTTGGGTTTTGTTGGTAGGTACATTTGCAACTTGAACAAACGTTGAAGTATTGTTAGGTAAATTATTACACAACGGTAAATTATTACGCAGCGGTAATTTATACACAACGGTTTATTATACTATGTACGTAGAAGGGGCACCGATACAGGTAAATTGTTACAAATTGGTTTATTATTTGCCTTCTGCTTGATGACTGCAAATAATTAATGACTGAATTATTGAATCCCGCGCATTTTTACGAAACTTTAATTCCGTAGCCGGCTCCAGTACTCGATTTAGTGCTTTCCTGGGGGGTCATCGAGGGTATTGACCTCAGGAAACAATGATCTACGCAGAAAGGTATCAATAAGGTAAACAATAAACCTTCGTCTAATAATTTGCAGACTTTTTCAGATGAAATGATATCACAGATCAACCAACTCGACTTCGTACAGGCATCCGTGATTATAATCAGGTGATCCCTAGCAATGATAGGTATCTGGGCCGGATTCGTACCGTTTTATTCACGATCATGTTGACGAAGCTTTTCGGTGCAAACGAACGGCTGGGGGTACAATGCTCAGGGTGGTCTAAAAAAATTCTTGAGTTCAAAATCAATTTAAAAACGTAAAAAAACTATACCCTTCTATCGAAAGTTTTGGAGCTATGGCGTTCTGAAAATTTCAGCCCCTTTTTTTCACCCCTTAGGGGTGACTGATAGTAACGCCGGGCTTCGAGGACCAACTAGACTCCAAATGGGACCTTCAAACCAAATTTCATTAATTTCGGTTCATGGCAACTAAGAAAAGTGCTAAGTACGGCGGACCGACAGAAATTTGTTTATTGCATTTTCGGATTCTATCATACTTTGAAACGTAAACCATCAAGTTTCTAGAGGGGGTTAAAACAATTTTTTTTTTCGCATGCTCGATGCCAAAGGTTTGTTATTGAAAATAATAAACCAAATGCAGGGACCCAAAGAATTTATTGTAAACACGTTCAAATTTAATTTTGCGCTCCACTTTTTGTCATTATTGCAAACAAAACTTAATGTGGAGGATTTCGGGCCTCCAAATCTATCAGTAGGTTGGGTGCAGTATCATTGGATAATCTTCATTGGCCCGAGTTCGGCACGAACTACGAGTATCAATACCAGCGATATTTCCGCTAGCTTAGAGCTGAAAGTCGTCTCAACTCTAAAATTGAAAATCCCCTACCTCCCTCAAAATTCTGCACGAGCGAGCTCTCCAGGCTTAATATGTCAGGAATACTGATGTTGGGCAAATCGAGATAAAATAAATCCTAGCGGTCCCCGGGGGTGTTTTGCGTAGGTGAGTTTCCTGATTGGAAAGACCCCTCGCACATCTCGAATTTCAAGCAACAATACACCTACCTAATTTTGGATCGTATCGATTAGACACGGATAGATTCATGTGGATTATAAATGTCTGAATCCTGGAGTGGAGGTGTTTGCGTTATTCATGGAGAACATGAGATCTCCATATACTCACCGAAATAATCGATTTTTGGTTTCTGATGTGTCCATTGAACTAGACCATTCGCAATGCAACAAGTAGGTGAGCTGCCAACTTCCGACTTGATAAGACTGACTGGATATTGACTGCCCTGAAGTTAGCTGCATATTCAAAATCGAAAACTTTAAACGTTTGCCACGGCTCGTCAGGTCAAAATTTTTGAATTTTGATCATGGGAATGAATTCAGCTACTCAAATGCTAGGAGGTATACCTTTTAGAATTTCGAAATTTTGATCCAAAATTTTAACATTTTGCCCAACTTTAAACGTTTGCCCTGACCCTATCAATGACATATTTGATGTTCTGATTTCAAATTCTGTTAGTATATATTCTCCTCTCGATGGTATATCTTCCGGATTTTCGAAATTCGACCTTGAAATGGTAATATTCATGCCCTGAAGTTAGCTGCATATTCAAAAAGTTTAAACGTTTGCCACGGCTCGTCAGGTCAAAATTTTTGAATCTTGATCATGGGAATGAATTCAGCTACTCAAATGCTAGGAGGTATACCTTTTAGAATTTCGAAATTTTGATCCAAAATTTTAAAATTTTGCCCAACTTTAAACGTTTGCCCTGACCTTATCGATGACATATTTGATGTTCTGATTTCAAATTCTGTTAGTATATATTCTCCTCTCGATGGTATATCTTCCGGATTTTCGAAATTCGACCTTGAAATGGTAATATTCATGCCCTGAAGTTAGCTGCATATTCAAAAAGTTTAAACGTTTGCCACGGCTCGTCAGGTCAAAATTTTTGAATTTTGATCACGGGAATGAATTTAGCTACTAAAATGCTAGGATGTATACCGTTTAGAATTTCGAAATTTTGATCCAAAATTTTAAAATTTTGCCCAACTTTAAACGTTTGCCCTGACCTTATCAATGACATATTTGATGTTCTGATTTCAAATTCTGAAAGCTTATACCTTCCTCTAGATGGTATATCTTCCGGATTTTCGAAATTCGACCTAGAAATAGTCAGCTGCAACAACTGAGGCAAACATGATACACGGAAAATGGCCGTATGCTGACTTTAAACGCTTGCCCCAACCTTATCAGTGACATGTTTGATGTTCTGATTTCAAATTCTGAAAGCTTACACCTTTCTCTAGATGGAATATATTCCGGATTTTTGAAATTTGACCTAGAAATAGTCAGCTGCAACAACTGAGGCAAACATGATACACGGAAAATGGCCGCATGCTGACTTTAAACGCTTGCCCCAACCTTATCAGTGACATATTTGATGTTCTGATTTCAAATTCTGAAAGCTTATACCTTTCTCTAGATGGTATATCTTCCGGATTTTTGAAATTTGACCTAGAAATAGTCAGCTGCAACAACTGAGGCAAACATGACACACGGAAAATGGCCGTATGCTGACTTTAAACGCTTGCCCCAACCTTATCAGTGACATATTTGATGTTCTGATTTCAAATTCTGAAAGCTTATACCTTTCTCTAGATGGTATATCTTCCGGATTTTTGAAATTTGACCTAGAAATAGTCAGCTGCAACAACTGAGGCAAACATGATACACGGAAAATGGCCGTATGCTGACTTTAAACGTTTGCCCTGACCTTATCAATGACATATTTGATGTTTTGATTTCAAATTCTGTTAGTATATATTCTCCTCTCGATGGTATTTCTTCCGGATTTTCGAAATTCGACCTTGAAATGGTAATATTCATGCCCTGAAGTTAGCTGCATATTCAAAAAGTTTAAACGTTTGCCACGGCTCGTCAGGTCAAAATTTTTGAATTTTGATCACGGGAATGAATTTAGCTACTAAAATGCTAGGAGGTATACCGTTTAGAATTTCGAAATTTTGATCCAAAAATTTAAAATTTTGCCCAACTTTAAACGTTTGCCCTGACCTTATCAATGACATATTTGATGTTCTGATTTCAAATTCTGAAAGCTTATACCTTCCTCTAGATGGTATATCTTCCGGATTTTCGAAATTCGACCTAGAAATAGTCAGCTGCAACAAGTGAGGCAAACATGATACACGGAAAATGGCTGTATGCTGACTTTAAACGCTTGCCCTGACCTTATCACTGACATGTTTGATGTTCTGATTTCAAATTCTGAAAGCTTATACCTTTCTCTAGATGGTATATCTTCCGGATTTTTGAAATTTGACCTAGAAATAGTCAGCTGCAACAACTGAGGCAAACATGATACACGGAAAATGGCCGTATGCTGACTTTAAACGCTTGCCCTGACCTTATCAATGACATATTTGATGTTCTGATTTCAAATTCTGAAAGCTTATACCTTCCTCTAGATGGTATATCTTCCGGATTTTCAAAATTCGACCTAGAAATAGTCAGCTGCAATGACTGAGGCAAACATGATACACGGAAAATGGCTGTATGCTGACTTTAAACGCTTGCCCTGACCTTATCAGTGACATATTTGATGTTCTGATTTCAAATTCTGAAAGCTTATACCTTCCTCTAGATGGTATATCTTCCGGATTTTTGAAATTCGACCTAGAAATAGTCAGCTGCAACAACTGAGGCAAACATGATACACGGAAAATGGCCGTATGCTGACTTTAAACGCTTGCCCCAACCTTATCAGTGACATGTTTGATGTTCTGATTTCAAATTCTGAAAGCTTACACCTTTCTCTAGATGGTATATCTTCCGGATTTTGGAAATTTGACCTAGAAATAGTCAGCTGCAACAACTGAGGCAAGCATGATACACGGAAAATGGCTGTATGCTGACTTTAAACGCTTGCCCTGACCTTATCAGTGACATATTTGATGTTCTGATTTCAAATTCTGAAAGCTTATACCTTCCTCTAGATGGTATATCTTCCGGATTTTTGAAATTCGACCTAGAAATAGTCAGCTGCAACAACTGAGGCAAACATGATACACGGAAAATGGCCGTATGCTGACTTTAAACGCTTGCCCCAACCTTATCAGTGACATGTTTGATGTTCTGATTTCAAATTCTGAAAGCTTACACCTTTCTCTAGATGGTATATCTTCCGGATTTTTGAAATTTGACCTAGAAATAGTCAGCTGCAACAACTGAGGCAAACATGATACACGGAAAATGGCCGCATGCTGACTTTAAACGCTTGCCCCAACCTTATCAGTGACATGTTTGATGTTCTGATTTCAAATTCTGAAAGCTTACACCTTTCTCTAGATGGTATATCTTCCGGATTTTTGAAATTTGACCTAGAAATAGTCAGCTGCAACAACTGAGGCAAACATGATACACGGAAAATGGCCGCATGCTGACTTTAAACGCTTGCCCCAACCTTATCAGTGACATATTTGATGTTCTGATTTCAAATTCTGAAAGCTTATACCTTTCTCTAGATGGTATATCTTCCGGATTTTTGAAATTTGACCTAGAAATAGTCAGCTGCAACAACTGAGGCAAACATGATACACGGAAAATGGCTGTATGCTGACTTTAAACGCTTGCCCTGACCTTATCAGTGACATGTTTGATGTTCTGATTTCAAATTCTGAAAGCTTATACCTTTCTCTAGATGGTATATCTTCCGGATTTTTGAAATTTGACCTAGAAATAGTCAGCTGCAACAACTGAGGCAAACATGATACACGGAAAATGGCCGTATGCTGACTTTAAACGCTTGCCCTGACCTTATCAATGACATATTTGATGTTCTGATTTCAAATTCTGAAAGCTTATACCTTCCTCTAGATGGTATATCTTCCGGATTTTCGAAATTCGACCTAGAAATAGTCAGCTGCAACAAGTGAGGCAAACATGATACACGGAAAATGGCTGTATGCTGACTTTGAACGCTTGCCCTGACCTTATCAGTGACATGTTTGATGTTCTGATTTCAAATTCTGAAAGCTTATACCTTTCTCTAGATGGTATATCTTCCGGATTTTTGAAATTTGACCTAGAAATAGTCAGCTGCAACAACTGAGGCAAACATGATACACGGAAAATGGCTGTATGCTGACTTTAAACGCTTGCCCTGACCTTATCAGTGACATGTTTGATGTTCTGATTTCAAATTCTGAAAGCTTATACCTTTCTCTAGATGGTATATCTTCCGGATTTTTGAAATTTGACCTAGAAATAGTCAGCTGCAACAACTGAGGCAAACATGATACACGGAAAATGGCCGTATGCTGACTTTAAACGCTTGCCCTGACCTTATCAATGACATATTTGATGTTCTGATTTCAAATTCTGAAAGCTTATACCTTCCTCTAGATGGTATATCTTCCGGATTTTCAAAATTCGACCTAGAAATAGTCAGCTGCAATGACTGAGGCAAACATGATACACGGAAAATGGCTGTATGCTGACTTTAAACGCTTGCCCTGACCTTATCAGTGACATATTTGATGTTCTGATTTCAAATTCTGAAAGCTTATACCTTCCTCTAGATGGTATATCTTCCGGATTTTTGAAATTCGACCTAGAAATAGTCAGCTGCAACAACTGAGGCAAACATGATACACGGAAAATGGCCGTATGCTGACTTTGCAGGTTTGTTGTAACCTTATCAAAGAGGATTCCACGAGCTCATGGATAGCGTGTAGAGGAAGAAGTATGTAAGGAAGTCTCACTCTGTGTTAAATTGTCCGATGGGTGGGTACTATACATTTTGCATTGCTACCTTTATGTCACTCTTCGGAGTTAGTGTAGTTCATCAGTGAATCATAGAAGCCGCATGATCGCGCGTCATCCTGGTTCCCGCCAGTATTGAAAACGCTCAAATGGGTATTGCTAGGCCTGTAATTATTCTACCGTTCTACTAGGCTGCTTTCATCTATCCTCTTGGAAACCCTGTAACTACCAAGGAGTGTTGTAAAGATAGCGCCAAAGTCAAACTGTGCACTCCCCGCCCATGTTTTTCCCCTGTTTTTCCATGAGTCAGATAAAAAAGGCAAATGGATTCAAATGGATTCAAAGAAGCATGGGATTGTATGAGGAAGCATGGATGGACGAATATGGAGGGGCATTGATGGTGTGTTGAGGAACTGTTTTATCACAAGTTCGATATAGAAATGACTCTAATTATTTACAAGCAGGAAACGAACGCTCTTTATTTTTGAACACAAGGCTTTTACATACATGTCAACTAACGACACATATCGTGGGAGAATACACACACTCCCTCAGAGTAATAGTCATCATAGAGGTGTACTTCCGAAGTTCTCTTACGTGCCACTGGCCGCGCCCCTAACAGGAAGAAGGCGAAGGAGTCAGTAAAAGAAGATTATATAGTTTTGCAATCCTTGTGTCATCGTCATGAAGGTGGTGACATGCACATCCCGTACTGTTGTGTGGAAGTAAGATAAGGATAGGAGTTCATGTATTCTTTGAGTATAATGAATTGAACTGTTTCTTGGGATATGGCAGATTGATGTCTTATCAGTAGGATATGAATGGTGGGACCATTGTTGCCGTTGATGGAGTAGTGTTTTGGTCAAGGTGAATCTTGACGAGGTAGGTGCATGAAAAACCCACCTACCTTCCTTTATTACCTACCCACCCACCTTCCAGTATTATTGATAGGGATAAGATAATCATTCTAATAGCTGCTGTTGTGTTGGCACCATTGGCACTTTAAATTGTTCGTCCGAGAGGTTGCTCCATCTCTACTTCTATTACTCTATGATGCTCAACTTGGTCCTTGGATTCACTACTCTCCAACTGATTTCCACTAACAAGGATGCCCATGTTACAAAATTATAACTCAACAATTTCTGAAAATGCTAGTAGGATACCCCATGAGCAATGAAAATCCATATTATCATCATTGTGAATACTTTACAAATACCATGTTAGAAAAAACATATTGATACATGCTATCCTTTGGTTGAGGGGCGTGATTGAATAAAACTGCATACATTTGATTTTTATATTTTTTATTTGTGTCATTGCGTCTTCCTGCAAATAAAATAAAAAAGCTCTTGTTATAAATACATCATACTACTAACAAATTACAATAGAATTGAAAAAAGGCGAGTTCATAAGAGAAACTATCTACTCTACAAGCAGGTACCTTGGGTGAGGGCTGCGGCAATCTGAAAAACACAATAAAGAGACTATAAGTATTTCTTCGAGTTGAAATGACAACTTTTTTCACGTTAGGTTGCATACATTGATTTTTGTTATCTTCATATGCTAAATTTGATGTATTTATCTACCTAATGAAAAGTTAAATGTTTATCATACCATCTCCCTCCGCGTCTTCCACCTCGACGCCATCTCCTCTGTGAGGGAGGTACCCCACAGTGTACCCCCCTCCCGGGTGAAATGTTGTTATTCTTATTGCTGCAACAAACAATCACAACAGTCAATTGTTGGTTAAAATTGTAACAAATAATACAAGTTCTGGTCATTGCTAGAGCTAAGTTACAGACAGTAAGTCATTAGAAGACAAATAATGGTATACTCACTTCGTTGGCGTACGTGCTGAGGAGGACGCCGACGTCTTATTGGCCGCCAAGGTTGAGCTGGCTGCCGAGGTTGAGCCACCTCTGGTGGAGGTGGCCCAGCTTCATCCGGTGGAGGTGGGCCAGCTTCATCCAGTGGAGGACGCTCATCTTCCACTGGATGTGGCCCATCATCCTCTGGTTGAGGTTGCTGGGCCACCTCCGCCCTTTGTTCTTCACCTTCTTGGTCCTCTGCCATTTCTGTAAAATGTAATTTATGTGTTTCAAGACATAACTGAAATTGTAGGTGTCACATATAGGGTAGATGGGATGTGTTGCGCTGGCGAAAAGTGAATTTCACAGTTGAAAAGTGAACTTGAACCACTACCAGATCCAATGAAAAGCTCCTAGAATGGTCGCATGCATGTCTCCGCACACTGTGTTTTCTTATTCGTATACAAAACACCTTTTGTGTGAGAAAACGCAAATTTACATCATAGGAAGTCAAGAAAAACCTACATCGTTCCGTAAATATGTATCAATATCTTTTACGCATGCAATCAAACAGGTATACCTAAGCTACAAAATGGTGGATTATAGGTGGTGCGTTCACGCTTTCCACATGAATTTCGCTGAAAATGAAGGTACAGTTCCCAAATTACGCAATCCAAGCGACAATAAAAAGTGAATTTACTACTAAAAGAATTACTGAAGCTAAATTGAACACAATTGGAAGAAAAAAGAGCAAAAATGAACAAAATACCTCTAAACTCTGAGGTGAAACTTAAACGACTCTCTTCTTGACTCGTCTCGTACAAAACACAATTTAAGTATAAATTCAATAAAACACAGGTCTCAACTTTGAGGACAATTGCCTCCTGACGCATACAAATTAATAGAATGTAAGAAAATAGAAGATTATCCCTCATGCGGGCGCGCAGGCGGTAATCTACCGCCCTCGTCATAAAAACATGATCAGCTAAGGCCTACAGATGCCCAGAGGGGCGGGGCCTGCGTGTATTCCTCTGTTACAATACATGACACTAGTTGGGGTCGATGCCATTTCTAGGATAAGAAGGTGTCGCTTGTCAGTCGGCTTCAAACATTCGCATATGTTAGTAGACGGTAGTTCACCGCCCTGCGCCCAGGAGTGAAATTTTATTTCGCCGACCCTCGAAACAAAATGTGAGTATCAATTTCTTGTTTTATGTAATTTTATTGGATGAATGAGTAATATTAATAATGAACTTACGTTTTTATGTGCTCTTCGCCATACTATCATGTAATAGAATCATAATAATGTAATAAGGGATAAACTCCATGAAAATCTATGGAGTGAATAATCCATTGGAATCTTTCAGAAGGCGGCAATATATTTATGAGTTGGCAATGGAACTAATGGAAGATAACCTGAGGCATCGAGCTAAAGTGAATTCACTTCCCAAAGATTTGAGAACTTTTCTGAGCCAGTATCGAGAAGAAGAAATCACCAGCAATGGAGTTGTGGATCCTAACAGACGATGTTTCTGTTACATCCGTGGTTCGAAAAAAAATAACATAACTAAATTACGTTGTAATATTTGTAAGAACAGCGTTTGTAAAAAACATTCAGTACCAACATGCGAAAATTGCCAAAATATTAGTTCGTCCGCCTCAGACGGCGATTCAGATGATGATGTGTAATAACAACCTTGCCACAGTATTCTTTTTTTTTCAATTTATTTTGAATTTTGCGTACATGTACATATTTATGTTTAGATTTTATACTGACAATTTGTGATTTTGTGATGTGTATTTTTGATATGGTACTTCAGATTACCCAAGTATTGTGAGACTGTGATTGTTCGTAATGTTTTCACGCATATGTGTAGGTATACATATGAGTAGGTAATATATAGTTCAAGAAATGGGCAGAAATCGTTCATGGTCTACCTATCCCTCAAAGACTGTTTTTTATTTCTTTTGATCTCGTACTTCTTCATGTTCAGTATTTTGTCAAATAAGACATTTCCTTTTTTCAATGTGAATATTTTTGATACCTACATACCAACTTGAGCAAGTAGGAAACTGTTTTGCGTCTCACGATTTGAGATGATTTTTGCGATGATTTCATATTTCTAGTTCCTACTAGGCATTCGTTTTTTGTGCTGTGAAATATGAAGGGTTTATATTATACTGTTGTTGAATATTATACTCTATCTATTATCGTTCAAGTTTTAATAAACCTTCCCATTCTTGTGTGTTAAACGTTTCTATTAAAAATAACCCTATTTCAAAAGTTTAGGATAAGATGTCGGGTGAAAAACACGCGAAAACGAGGTGGCGGTAGACTACCGCCCTGCGCCCATGAGTGGTACAAGAAAAGCGCGCCCGCATGAGGGTTAAAGTGAAAAGAAAAGAGCTTGTGACTGGTCGTCCTAATCCACACTGGTGCAAATTTAAAGTGAACATAAACTGCAAAAATACTTGGCATACAGGTTTTACGTTACCCTTTTGACGGTGTGGAGAAGTTCTCAGTGCGTTACATCAAATGCGTAGTTGGGAGGCTTTGGGGAGGGGAGAGTCAGGTGTCAGGTTCCCCCTTGAGGGGTTACCGGCTCAATCCTGCCCACAGCCTCCCCGATCGCTGGCGCCAACTCCGTCGCCGGCAGCATGGATGCTATCTGTTGGTATTCCACAATAACTTCGCTGTTGCAGTGGAGATCTGACTCGGTGGGATCCTGGTAAAATACGTCGGTGGTTGGAGGCGTGGATGAAGAGGTTGACGGGCGGATGGTGAAGATACGAATTGAGGCGGGGGGCTTACAATTTTATCACTCACCTTCGGTGAACCTTCGTTTTAGGCTCTCGGTTGTAGAAATTGGGTTGTAGTAGTTCGCCAGAGAAACGAATGCGTTGGTTTAAGAGGGAACAAATTGTTATCCAGAAATTGTTGTCCAGAAATGTCTCAAACCTTCTAAGCCCTTTCATAAACCCCCTTCACACCCAGCAGCGCCATTGTTCCGAACAATGGCGCTGTCCTACAGACAACACTGCTAGTACCTACTACTCCTTTTTTTTCTATGACTGTCCGCCTTTTGATGCGTTCACAACCCAATCTAGGTATGGGTATCAATATAAATCAAATAAATCGAACGACTTCGATATTATAGTTTTTTCTCAAGGCAAATGAACTCCTATCCTTATCCTACTTCCACACAACAGTCCTGGATGTTGATGTTACCGGCTTCATGATGATGACACAAGGTTTGCAAATATGTCTCTTTTCCTTTTCCACACTCCTTCACCTTCTTCCTCATCGCTACATCAATGCCCCTCCATAGTCGACTATCCATGCATCTTCATCTATTCCAAGCTTCCATTTGCCTTCTTCACTGACTCATCTACTCTCTATCCATGCTCCTCTGCATTCCTCTATGATAAAGTTGCAATTAACCTGTTTGCCTCAGTTGTTGCAGCTGACTATTTCTAGGTCGAATTTCAAAAATCCAGAAGATATACCATCTAGAGGAAGGTATAAGCTTTCAGAATTTGAAATCAGAACATCGAATATGTCACTGATAAGGTTGGGGCAAACGTTTAAAGTTGGGCAAAATTTTAAAATTTTGGATCAAAATTTCGAAATTCTAAACGGTATACCTCCTAGCATTTTAGTAGCTAAATTCATTCCCGTGATCAAAATTCAAAAATTTTGACCTGACGAGCCGTGGCAAACGTTTAAACTTTTTGAATATGCAGCTAACTTCAGGGCATGAATATTACCATTTCAATTTCAAATGTCAAAAATCCGGAAGATATACCATCTAGAGAAAGGTATAAGCTTTCAGAATTTGAAATCAGAACATCAAATATGTCACTGATAAGGTTGGGGCAAGCGTTTAAAGTCAGCATACTGCCATTTTCCGTGTATCATGTTTGCCTCAGTTGTTGCAGCTGACTATTTCTAGGTCAAATTTCAAAAATCCGGAAGATATACCATCTAGAGAAAGGTATAAGCTTTCAGAATTTGAAATCATAACATCAAACATGTCACTGATAAGGTTGGGGCAAGCGTTTAAAGTCAGCATACGGCCATTTTCCGTGTATCATGTTTGCCTCAGTTGTTGCAGCTGACTATTTCTAGGTCGAATTTAAAAAATCCGGAAGATATACCATCTAGAGAAAGGTATAAGCTTTCAGAATTTGAAATCAGAACATCAAATATGTCACTGATAAGGTCAGGGCAAGCGTTTAAAGTCAGCATACGGCCATTTTCCGTGTATCATGTTTGCCTCAGTTGTTGCAGCTGACTATTTCTAGGTCAAATTTCAAAAATCCGGAAGATATACCATCTAGAGAAAGGTATAAGCTTTCAGAATTTGAAATCATAACATCAAACATGTCACTGATAAGGTTGGCGCAAGCGTTTAAAGTCAGCATACGGCCATTTTCCGTGTATCATGTTTGCCTCAGTTGTTGCAGCTGACTATTTCTAGGTCGAATTTAAAAAATCCGGAAGATATACCATCTAGAGAAAGGTATAAGCTTTCAGAATTTGAAATCAGAACATCAAATATGTCACTGATAAGGTCAGGGCAAGCGTTTAAAGTCAGCATACAGCCATTTTCCGTGTATCATGTTTGCCTCAGTTGTTGCAGCTGACTATTTCTAGGTCGAATTTCGAAAATCCGGAAGATATACCATCTAGAGGAAGGTATCAGCTTTCAGAATTTGAAATCAGAACATCAAATATGTCATTGATAAGGTCAGGGCAAGCGTTTAAAGTCAGCATACGGCCATTTTCCGTGTATCATGTTTGCCTCAGTTGTTGCAGCTGACTATTTCTAGGTCAAATTTCAAAAATCCGGAAGATATACCATCTAGAGAAAGGTATAAGCTTTCAGAATTTGAAATCAGAACATCAAACATGTCACTGATAAGGTCAGGGCAAGCGTTTAAAGTCAGCATACAGCCATTTTCCGTGTATCATGTTTGCCTCAGTTGTTGCAGCTGACTATTTCTAGGTCAAATTTCAAAAATCCGGAAGATATACCATCTAGAGGAAGGTATAAGCTTTCAGAATTTGAAATCAGAACATCAAATATGTCACTGATAAGGTTGGGGCAAGCGTTTAAAGTCAGCATACTGCCATTTTCCGTGTATCATGTTTGCCTCAGTTGTTGCAGCTGACTATTTCTAGGTCAAATTTCAAAAATCCGGAAGATATACCATCTAGAGAAAGGTATAAGCTTTCAGATTTGAAATCATAACTTCAAACATGTCACTGATAAGGTTGGGGCAAGCGTTTAAAGTCAGCATACGGCCATTTTCCGTGTATCATGTTTGCCTCAGTTGTTGCAGCTGACTATTTCTAGGTCGAATTTAAAAAATCCGGAAGATATACCATCTAGAGAAAGGTATAAGCTTTCAGAATTTGAAATCAGAACATCAAATATGTCACTGATAAGGTCAGGGCAAGCGTTTAAAGTCAGCATACGGCCATTTTCCGTGTATCATGTTTGCCTCAGTTGTTGCAGCTGACTATTTCTAGGTCAAATTTCAAAAATCCGGAAGATATACCATCTAGAGAAAGGTATAAGCTTTCAGAATTTGAAATCATAACATCAAACATGTCACTGATAAGGTTGGGGCAAGCGTTTAAAGTCAGCATACGGCCATTTTCCGTGTATCATGTTTGCCTCAGTTGTTGCAGCTGACTATTTCTAGGTCGAATTTAAAAAATCCGGAAGATATACCATCTAGAGAAAGGTATAAGCTTTCAGAATTTGAAATCAGAACATCAAATATGTCACTGATAGGGTCAGGGCAAGCGTTTAAAGTCAGCATACAGCCATTTTCCGTGTATCATGTTTGCCTCAGTTGTCTCAGCTGACTATTTCTAGGTCGAATTTCGAAAATCCGGAAGATATACCATCTAGAGGAAGGTATAAGCTTTCAGAATTTGAAATCAGAACATCAAATATGTCATTGATAAGGTCAGGGCAAGCGTTTAAAGTCAGCATACGGCCATTTTCCGTGTATCATGTTTGCCTCAGTTGTTGCAGCTGACTATTTCTAGGTCGAATTTCGAAAATCCGGATGCTATACCATCTAGAGGAAGGTATAAGCTTTCAGAATTTGAAATCAGAACATCAAATATGTCATTGATAAGGTCAGGGCAAGCGTTTAAAGTCAGCATACGGCCATTTTCCGTGTATCATGTTTGCCTCAGTTGTTGCAGCTGACTATTTCTAGGTCAAATTTCAAAAATCCGGAAGATATACCATCTAGAGAAAGGTATAAGCTTTCAGAATTTGAAATCAGAACATCAAATATGTCACTGATAAGGTTGGGGCAAGCGTTTAAAGTCAGCATACGGCCATTTTCCGTGTATCATGTTTGCCTCAGTTGTTGCAGCTGACTATTTCTAGGTCAAATTTCAAAAATCCGGAAGATATACCATCTAGAGAAAGGTATAAGCTTTCAGAATTTGAAATCAGAACATCAAACATGTCACTGATAAGGTCAGGGCAAGCGTTTAAAGTCAGCATACAGCCATTTTCCGTGTATCATGTTTGCCTCAGTTGTTGCAGCTGACTATTTCTAGGTCAAATTTCAAAAATCCGGAAGATATACCATCTAGAGAAAGGTATAAGCTTTCAGAATTTGAAATCAGAACATCAAACATGTCACTGATAAGGTCAGGGCAAGCGTTTAAAGTCAGCATACAGCCATTTTCCGTGTATCATGTTTGCCTCACTTGTTGCAGCTGACTATTTCTAGGTCAAATTTCAAAAATCCGGAAGATATACCATCTAGAGAAAGGTATAAGCTTTCAGAATTTGAAATCATAACATCAAACATGTCACTGATAAGGTTGGGGCAAACGTTTAAAGTTGGGCAAAATTTTAAAATTTTGGATCAAAATTTCGAAATTCTAAACGGTATACCTCCTAGCATTTTAGTAGCTAAATTCATTCCCGTGATCAAAATTCAAAAATTTTGACCTGACGAGCCGTGGCAAACGTTTAAACTTTTTGAATATGCAGCTAACTTCAGGGCATGAATATTACCATTTCAATTTCAAATGTCAAAAATCCGGAAGATATACCATCTAGAGAAAGGTATAAGCTTTCAGAATTTGAAATCAGAACATCAAATATGTCACTGATAAGGTTGGGGCAAGCGTTTAAAGTCAGCATACTGCCATTTTCCGTGTATCATGTTTGCCTCAGTTGTTGCAGCTGACTATTTCTAGGTCAAATTTCAAAAATCCGGAAGATATACCATCTAGAGAAAGGTATAAGCTTTCAGAATTTGAAATCATAACATCAAACATGTCACTGATAAGGTTGGGGCAAGCGTTTAAAGTCAGCATACGGCCATTTTCCGTGTATCATGTTTGCCTCAGTTGTTGCAGCTGACTATTTCTAGGTCGAATTTAAAAAATCCGGAAGATATACCATCTAGAGAAAGGTATAAGCTTTCAGAATTTGAAATCAGAACATCAAATATGTCACTGATAAGGTCAGGGCAAGCGTTTAAAGTCAGCATACGGCCATTTTCCGTGTATCATGTTTGCCTCAGTTGTTGCAGCTGACTATTTCTAGGTCAAATTTCAAAAATCCGGAAGATATACCATCTAGAGAAAGGTATAAGCTTTCAGAATTTGAAATCATAACATCAAACATGTCACTGATAAGGTTGGGGCAAGCGTTTAAAGTCAGCATACGGCCATTTTCCGTGTATCATGTTTGCCTCAGTTGTTGCAGCCGACTATTTCTAGGTCGAATTTAAAAAATCCGGAAGATATACCATCTAGAGAAAGGTATAAGCTTTCAGAATTTGAAATCAGAACATCAAATATGTCACTGATAAGGTCAGGGCAAGCGTTTAAAGTCAGATACAGCCATTTTCCGTGTATCATGTTTGCCTCAGTTGTTGCAGCTGACTATTTCTAGGTCGAATTTCGAAAATCCGGAAGATATACCATCTAGAGGAAGGTATAAGCTTTCAGAATTTGAAATCAGAACATCAAATATGTCATTGATAAGGTCAGGGCAAGCGTTTAAAGTCAGCATACGGCCATTTTCCGTGTATCATGTTTGCCTCAGTTGTTGCAGCTGACTATTTCTAGGTCAAATTTCAAAAATCCGGAAGATATACCATCTAGAGAAAGGTATAAGCTTTCAGAATTTGAAATCAGAACATCAAACATGTCACTGATAAGGTCAGGGCAAGCGTTTAAAGTCAGCATACAGCCATTTTCCGTGTATCATGTTTGCCTCAGTTGTTGCAGCTGACTATTTCTATGTCGAATTTCGAAAATCCGGAAGATATACCATCTAGAGGAAGGTATAAGCTTTCAGAATTTGAAATCAGAACATCAAATATGTCATTGATAAGGTCAGGGCAAACGTTTAAAGTTGGGCAAAATTTTAAAATTTTGGATCAAAATTTCGAAATTCTAAACGGTATACCTCCTAGCATTTTAGTAGCTAAATTCATTCCCGTGATCAAAATTCAAAAATTTTGACCTGACGAGCCGTGGCAAACGTTTAAACTTTTTGAATATGCAGCTAACTTCAGGGCATGAATATTACCATTTCAAGGTCGAATTTCGAAAATCCGGAAGATATACCATCGAGAGGAGAATATATACTAACAGAATTTGAAATCAGAACATCAAATATTTATGTCATCGATAAGGTCAGGGCAAACGTTTAAAGTTGGGCAAAATTTTAAAATTTTGGATCAAAATTTCGAAATTCTAAAAGTTATACCTCCTAGCATTTGAGTAGCTGAATTCATTCCCATGATCAAAATTCAAAAATTTTGACCTGACGAGCCGTGGCAAACGTTTAAACTTTTTGAATATGCAGCTAACTTCAGGGCATGAATATTACCATTTCAAGGTCGAATTTCGAAAATCCGGAAGATATACCATCGAGAGGAGTATATATACTAACAGAATTTGAAATCAGAACATCAAATATGTCATTGATAAGGTCAGGGCAAACGTTTAAAGTTGGGCAAAATTTTAAAATTTTGGATCAAAATTTCGAAATTCTAAATGTATACCTCCTAGCATTTGAGTAGCTGAATTCATTCCCATGATCAAAATTCAAAAATTTTTACCTGACGAGCCGTGGCAAACGTTTAAACTTTTTGAATATGCAGCTAACTTCAGGGCATGAATATTACCATTTCAAGGTCGAATTTCGAAAATCCGGAAGATATACCATCGAGAGGAGTATATATACTAACAGAATTTGAAATCAGAACATCAAATATGTCATTGATAAGGTCAGGGCAAACGTTTAAAGTTGGGCAAAATTTTAAAATTTTGGATCAAAATTTCGAAATTCTAAAAGGTATACCTCCTAGCATTTGAGTAGCTGAATTCATTCCCATGATCAAAATTCAAAAATTTTGACCTGACGAGCCGTGGCAAACGTTTAAAGTTTTCGATTTTGAATATGCAGCTAACTTCAGGGCAGTGGATATTGCACCTGGAGATTGACGGGCTAGTGAAATGTGACAGCTATGGTTTTTCGTAATGAAATGTGGTTCGTGATGGTTTAATAAATGCGCCGACTGTAGAATCAGAGGTCCAAAATGTGTTCGAGTACGATGAGCTAATACCCGCAATATCTATACATATAATAAAACAGTGTCTGTTTGTTTGTTTGTCTCGGCATCAATTGAGAACGGCTGAACGTAGAAAGTTGCGGCTGGTACCATTTTTAATGGATGAGGGGTTTAACTACGCCGCCCATACAGCGTAGTTTCCCCCTCTCCATCCTCTAGAAAGGTAGGGAGGCATTGTGACAGCTGCCCCCGGAGACAAATGGTTAGATTATAACGCGTTGCCTCCAGGAGTTGATGATTCGTTTCCGCGAATCAACCGCCCCTTCAGCCGCGTGTCAAAAAGATCGGGAAGAGCCAGCATCCAAGATGGACGGGATTCCCATATACCGTCACACTCCTCCCCTTAAAAACATACTTCTTTGAAGAAGAAGTATGTGAAGTTAGACACGGGACTGAAAGTAGTATGGAGTTCTAATTCAGGAAGATTCATCTGAAAAACTCCAAAGCTGACAGCTTCCATCGTAATGGTACTACTGAGAATTGTTACTGGTGGAGAACTTAGCTCCTATCAATATCACTTGGCGCACTTGGACAAAAAGGAAAGAAAAGAAAAAAAATAGTTGTCAGAGGTTCTGGTTCAGGAAAGTTCATCTGAACAACCTCTAGGTGACTAACCCCCATCATAAGATGGAACAACTGGAATATAAATGAAAGTAGTTGTCAGAGGTTCTGGTTCAGGAAAGTTCATCTGAACAACCTCTGGGTGATTAACCCCCATCATAAGATGGAACAACTGGGAAAACAAGGGGAAAAATTACAAAAATAGGCGTTGAACGCCAGGCATAACAGCCTTAAGAATAATATCATGAGGTTTGATATTATTAAAAGTAGCAATCATGAGGTTGATTGTAATAATAATAATCATGAGGTTGATTTGATAAAAATAGAAAATCCAATGGCCGAAGTGTATATTGATAAACAAAGGGGTATTAAAAAGAGGATTCCTTCTGGAAAACCTCAGAGCTATTCCTTCTGGAAAAGCTCTCAAAAAGTGGAGGGGGTACCGAGGATAAAATCCAGCACATACCCACCAACCACGCTCTGCTACCATGTAACGGATGAGGGGTTTAACTACGCCGTCCATACAGCGTAGTTTCCCCCTCTCCATCCCCTAGAAAGGTAGGGAGGCAGTGTGACAGCTGCCCCCGGAGACAATGGTTTGATTATAACGCGTTGCCTCCAGGAGTTGATGATTCGTTTCCGCGAATCAACCGCCCCTTCAGCCGCGTGTCAAAAAGATCGGGAAGAGCCAGCATCCAAGATGGACGGGATTCCCATATACCGTCACACATTTGACGCAGAAATCTGGGAAGGTTTATGTAAAATCCGCATTTGAATCTGTCCATCCGTTGAAACGCTATGAATGAAATACTACTAAAAAACGTGTTATAATCACTTCTATGAGGACGTTTATGCTTATAATAACTTTGAAAGGTTGGTCGTAAATCCGATTGTAATTAGATTCTGGATTCAGCTCGACGAGTACATTCAAGTGGTACTTCAATCAGGATGTTAGTGGGAGGGGGGTACAGGTTAGGAGGGGGGGGGGGGTCTACAGAAATTTCAAAACTACTTGACCAATTGGAGTGCAACTTTGGGAATATGTTGTGTGAACATTGAGGAATGTTTCTAACCAGGTAGGGAGGGTTCATAGGATACGGGGGGGGGGGGGGGTTAAAGGCAGTTAGGGTTGGCATTGGGGCATGACCGTTGGCTCCATTTATTTAAATCGCAGCAACACGCGTCGGTTCTACCGTTGCGAAGCGCGGGTACACAGCTAGTACAGGTATAATTTTCAATTCAGCTTAGTGTACAACTGAAGCAATTTGTCCTCCCAACTTATTTGTATAGTGGAGTTCCACAAACATCAAACCAATTTAAAAAATTCAAAAGTACATCTAGTGCATACCTATTTACCAGTCCTTGGAGGTCAAACGTCTCCAGTTCATTGGCAGCTTTCACAACATATCAGGCAACGGGTTTCCTGCGTTCTTTTGCGTTATTCCTATAATCCTTTGACATCCGCCCATACAACTTGAAAGAATATTAGGTTTAGAAGAGTGAACTTGGCAGAGAGCTTGGCATAGGTGCTCCAGAATGAGTCGGGGTTCAAGCCAACTATGGATATCCCTGAAGTTGTAATATATTACACTTTTAAACTAGGCAAAGCGTGAAGTTTGATTAATGTAGTCCTAATGTTATTATTCTAGGACATGTGTCATTTCGAATTGATTTCTGAACTCCGGATAAATTCCGCTCATACATCATCTGTTTGTAATTTTTAACATCGGGTTTCTTTAATACATTCATTCTTGCTGTATAATGTCTGAAAATGAACCTTTCAGGCTCGATACGTCTCCCAAGGAGTTCGACAAAGCTTCCCCGTTAACATTTCCTTGATTATCTTTCAGCTCCAATATCAGCAGAGAAGCGCGCTTCCGCAAGGCGACTAACATAATATGGGAAAACAGAGGCAACCCTTCGGATTTCATCACAACCCTTGGCCAGAGCGGGACAAGTTATGCGTGGCCATAAACTTGGCAAGGATTTTACGTTTGTGCAACTCCAGACAACAGTCACAGTCTGACATGATGATCTTGATTTGGGACCGTCCACAGGACCCAACACCCACCTTCCCACCAGAATTCAGCTAATTACGAACATTTTTGCGGGTAGGTACCCACAGGAAAGGAGCTGGCGGAGGTACAGAGAAAACAGTCTCGCTATGCTAGATCCTCGGAAAATATGGGAATACAAACAAGGAATCATCTCCAAGGAAACGATGCCTTTCCAGTTTCTAATGGTCTTTCGAGTGAGAAGGGCCCGAAGATAGTGCTCGAGTTACATGAAAATATAAGGATTTCCCTTGTAGGGAAACATTATACCCTTCCGTTCCACCTGTTTCACTCTGACACGCCATGTTCCCTGCGCCGCCGGAGCTCAGCTATTTATATTTTCACAAGCTCGAGCTGTGCTCGGTAAAGTCCGCTCTCGTGTTGTTAGATTCGGGTGCGAGTGGTGATACAATTTTCACGAACTTCCTCGTACGTGGGTGTAGTGCAGGTGTGGGAACATGGCGAAATAATTTGAATTTCGCCTCTTACACATATTTGAACTCCTATTGATTTCAAATACTGTTAGTTCTGAATAGAATAGAATTTATTTAGAATTTACTTGTTTTGCCACAAAATTCCGTAGACAAAATTCAACATATATTATGTAACATAAAAATATACGACACAATTTATGGCTACTGTTATGAATAATGAAGTAACATGTATCGTATGACAGTTATTAAGTAGGTATAAGTTATAAATTATAAATAATGGTTTGGTTGTGGTGGCCTGAACCGGAAAGCCTACTGCTGTGACCCAGTTCAGTGTTGCTTTTCTCGGCTTGTGCATGTAGTTCTTATTATTTTATGTTACTATCCTTATATTAAATGACCTTTATATTGTTATTTATATTAACTGTACTTGATTTTGCTGCGTGATTACATCATTTATTATTATATATGTACTGTGATTACTTTTTTATTAGAATAGGTACATTATGCTTCTTGTTATCAAAGTCAACACTTTCGTTTTATTATTTCAGTTACTTTTCTGTTGAGTGCCTTGAAGGATATATCAGAATTGATTAAGATCATCGAAGAGCTTGTTGATAATGATTTTTCCTTGGAATATTATTGATTGATCACCCAATTTACTTAATATTTTCTCTTGTTTTAGTCTATACAATTTTCCCCGTGACTCGCGTACATTTACTAAAAATCTATCTTTATTTTTGAATACGAGTAGGCACATTTGCTTGATGTATACCTGCTCAATATTCATTACTTTGAGCTCTGCAAACAGACTTGCTGTAGGGTGTCTAAATGGCTTCTTGAACAGCATTTTCAGAGCACGCCTTTGGACTGTGTGTACCTTATTTTTGAGTTTTTTTTACTTCACGCGCCCCAGAACAGTATGCCAAATGTAATTAGGGATTCAAACCTAAAACTCTCCGAGAACATCTTCAGCGAATTGAGAACATAGGCGCTTTTCCACAGTTTTTGACACAAGTCCTTCACTTGAAACTCCCACGTCAATCTTTCATCTATGGTTACCCCTAATGCTTGATGCTGGATGCTTTCTTTAAGCCACTACACTTGTCACAGGTTCTGATGTCGGTGTTACACGTATGATACTTAAGGCCAGGTATAGCTTCCGTTGGTGGGGTTCTTGAAATGGGCATGAAGAGTGATTTTTGCACGTTGACAGTCATGATGTTCTCTCGCATCCACAATGATACCCTTCTCAGGACATCTTCCGCCTTCTCGAAGGTCTTCTGCCAGGTCCTCCCGCTCGAAATCAGAGCCACATCATCAGCGAACAATATGAGTCTGCCATTCGTCTTCAAATTTCCCAGCTCGTTCATATAAATTAGGAACAAGGTTGGTCCCAATGCAGACCCCTGAATTATTCTATACTCATCCAATGGTTGCTCTTCGCCTGCTACGCCACTTATGACCACTGTTTGCGCCCTTTGACTCAAATAAGATTTGAACCAACTGAGAGGTAGGCCTCTGATCCCTGCACTCTCTAATTTAGCAAACAGCCTGTCCCTTGAAATGCTGTCGAAAGCCTTAGCAGCACTTCAGCACTTTTTCGCCACCATTCAAGCGACTGTAGATGCAGTCCGTAAGCTCGATTTGAATTCCTGTTAAGCTCCACACGTCTACATAATGATATGTAAATATGAATGTTTCTTTGTTTGTCCCGAATGCTTTTCTATACCATTCATCCAATTGCTATAAAACATTGCTGTAAAAATTTTGTGAGTTGTTAACTGTTTTGCACAATCCCGTATTACGAAGGTTTTGGTTTTTTTTCCTTTCATTCAAAACAAGTTAGTATAGGCAGTTACCGAAAGCAGAAGAAAAAAATAGGTTTAAAGGAAAGTGTTCCCCTGCCCAAGTTAGGAAGAAGAGTTCCACAAATATCAACATGAAACAAAACCCCAGATTATAAAAATAAACTTTTCTTCGATACAAATAATATAATTGGTAGAACCATTTTGGTTTATTATTCTATGAATAATACACCTATGTATTCGCTCAGCAAAAATTTTTATAGCACCCCTTCAAAATTTTTTCTTTTACGTTTCAAGGTGCGCAGATTCCAAAAATGCACTATGTTCGCCGTACGCGTAGGCCTACGCCGTCCGCCTTATCACGCATAACTACTTCATTTTAGGTCTAAAAAATTCGTTAGCACACAGGCTTCATTTGGGCCCTAGTTGTGTCCCGAAACTTTGCAGCCCGGTCAGAATATTTCAGAATAGTTCAGAAAAATGAGTGTAAAAATAGGGTTTTTATGGGTTTTGGTAAAATGAGCTTTTGAGGTATCTTTTCAATGTTTTTTAGGGCGAAAAAAACCGAATCTGAAGTCGATTTTGACCAGCGAGAGAAGAATTAAGGTTTAACGAAGGTTCAGCTCCCAAAATTCATTTTTTATGAGTCAAAAGCCTGGGAATTTTTCTGAAATCACCATCAATTTGTATAATAACACTAGAAAAAGTGTCAACAGGTGAATCAAGACAATTAAATGGCACTATCAGTGATCAAAGATAAGTGTTTGTAAACAAAACTAAGAGCCTATTTCGTGTTTTTGAGAAACAATAAATGAACAGCCAATATTTCTGTAGGTATGTCCAAACAGAATAATAAACCCATTTGACAAGGACTTCGCAGCGTTTTTCAGTCTGGCGCGCGAGTATTTAGACCATGAGTGTATTTCATATATATGTAGTTTAGCGGCAGTTCGTGTGTGACGTAAGAAGTGGTGTTGATTGTGAAAATTCAATAATAGCCCTTTTAGAAATCTTGAAAGCAGTCGTTTATTGTTTATTGGTTAAATACTGGATCAGATTTAAGGTACCTAATCGTGTAGGTATCTCACACGTTAAATGAAGGTGATTTTTCAAGGGACATACAGTACTAAGTAGTGTATGAGTTGCTTAAGTCAGTATGTATAATGTCTTCAATGTCTTCTTAGTATCTTCTCCGTGGATGGCTGGCATTAGATTTCGGTGCAGTTTTTCATAGTAGGTTCCTTAAGAGACGTCCTTATGTATTTGATCTGGTCAAAAGAAGACAACACTCACCGAGAATGAAAAGAACCACATTCACATCCTTTTCAGACCACCCTGAATCCAGATCCGTGGGGGGAAAATTTGCGTGTGACAGAATCTTGTGTGCGCTGCCCAAGCCGCAGTTCTCAATCGATTTGCGTGGTTATTTATTTTTTCGATGCAAAAAACTGTCCAGTTGTGCCCTACGTCGCCGGAATTTCGAAATTTACATGTAGGAGGGGCAAAGGGGTGGCATTGCCGAAAAAACGAGGGTTTTCGAGAAAATCTTGTGTGACGCGCTGCCAATGGATTAATTCTCAACCGATTTACGTGTTTCTTCTTTTGTTCGACGCAGCATTCAGTCTAGTTGTGCTCTATGTCGTCGGAATTTCGAAATTTATTTCTATAGGGGCGGGTAAGAGAGCGCGGGGTTTTTTGCAAATCTTGTGTCCGCTGCCCGTATTCTCAGCATTATTTGAAGCTATCATATGACATAACAGTAGGTAAGTAGCAACCTAATCTTAGATTCTTGGAGCATTGTTATGCTGGTGACATCACCTTCTCTAAAAAAGGTAGTCAAGTGTATACGTAAGCTGCTCATATCGCGTCACTAGTCACGAAATTAATGAACTAAATTGCACAATTATTAATTCATCATAATCGTAGATCAATTACCTACTCATATATATACTTCCAGACGATCTGCAACGGTTCTGGGCGTCCCGCCCGCCCAGAAAACCGAGAGCCACCATACCTCCTCGTACTTACAGCGACCAAGACAGTGTTTAAAACAAGTAAGGGTGTTTTTGAACCAAATCGATCAATTGATTGAATTTTGGCGTTTCGATGGTTTCAAATGAATTTTCGAATTCTTTGCTTGTAGATGTTGGTAAAACTCTCAGAGCTTGGTGTAACAAAGCAAAATCAAATAGGTAAATCTTCAAAACCCATATTTTTGAGCGTTGCTCTGTTTGTTCCAAATGCATCAACAAATTCAGACCTTTCAGTGATTCGTGAGTTAGAAATTGGAAAGGTGCGATTCTATCCAGGCACGTAGAACCCAATAATTATGATAGCGCTGAACCAGAGTATGAAGAGCTAAGGTATAGTTGTTACCATTAATAGGAATCGATTCGGTCAGTTATAGAGCGTCCGTAGGTATGTGTCAAATTCTCAACGTTAGATAACTGATTATTTTGTTCCACCAAAGATTTGAAAACAAACAAACAACAACTTTATTGCAAAAACAAAGCGAGCTGCCCCGCAGGCCGGGGGTGCCCCGAAGGACGCAGCCTACTGCCCCACCCCGGGTGGTACGTCTCCATTCTTACTTGCACCATCAGTTGTATACCACCACCAGACTGTGGTAAAGTTTCATTGATACAAGTGGATGATATCAAGAGATGAGTCCAGGGAGTAGGGTGGTGATGGGGCTCAGCCGTACAGATGGAATTGAATTATCCCAATGGTATCTCTGAGAACCTTGAGACATAATTTGGTGAGGCATAAAAATGTTGCCATTTATTTATGTCACCTTCAAAATGGTCTATTTCAATGGGGCAACTTGAGCTGGAGCTGGAGACGGGTTTGCACATCGGCAGGACCAAATGGTTACAAGTAGGGGTATTTATCCCCCCCCCCCCCCCATTACTTGGCGTCCTGGTGGTTTCCGGTGTTGATTTTTCGTACACCCCTGAGGACATGTACCAAATTTCATTCCTCGGGACCACCTAGGGCCGGAGGTATGGAAGTGTGAAAATTCGCTATTTTTCACGTTTTTCTGCTTGTTGTAGTTCTCGTTGTTCTTTGACAGGGCTACAGCCTCACAGGCATAACGGATCGAGCTGAAATTTTTTACAACATTCGTTATGCTCCAAGGAACTTTTTTTTGTCCAATTCCCCCGCCCGCCCCTTTTGGTAACCACAGTGGCGGGGAGGGGGTAGGAATGGTTAGAGAGGGTTTTACGTGCTGAAATTTTGCACACACATTCGTTATGCTCCAAAGAAGTGCTTTTATACAATCCCCCCACCTCCGCCAACCGTTAACCCACAATTCGACTGGTGGTGGGGGGGGGGTAGTTCTAAGAAATAGGTTAGAGTGGGTTTTAAGAGGTGAAATTTCGCACGTCACACATTCATTATGCTCCAAGGAAGTGCCTTTTGTGAAATGTATACCCCCTCCCACACACACACACACGCGCGCGCGCACACACACACCATGAAACCCTATGGTGTAGTGGGGTGGGGTGTAGGATTAGGTTAGAGAGTTTTGAGAGCTGAAATTTTGCACGCACATTGGTATGCTCCAAGGAAGTGCCTATTGTGCGACCCCCCCCCCCCCCCCCCCTCCCACGAGCATTTGAATCTGAATTATTGGAAATCTCACTCAGAAAAGTTTAGAACTCTCACACCACACTCAGGTTTAGGTATCGAAAGGAATTATAAAATGTATTAACCTCCCTGTTTTTCCAACACTTCCACTGCTTCGGCTGATCCCTTTTGTGGCGTTTTCTCCCGCGGTGAAGTTGCTCGTTGACGAGTCCCATCTAGAGATAGTCAGGAGAAACAAGAGAAAACTTTTCTCTCCGATCCCGATCAATCTCAACGGCTTTCTACTTGATTAGTTAATCCCCATTTCGATTAATTAGTCTTCCTCCGGGATTCGAGGGGTTATCAGTTGGAAAATACCAAACCCCTAAAGGATTGAGGTTGCTTAATTTGAATTTATTGGTTAGAGGTTCCCGTTTTAATTTTTTTAATTCAATTTATTCAAATTTTCAGTATTGCAATACTCTAGTTGGGTTAATACTTCAGTAATTTTATCTATTTTAAGCTGCTTTATGTATTCTTATATTTATTGTCTTCTTGTGCAACGCTAAGAGAGGCTGACGCCCTATGTTGTAACCTGTTGCCGTTTTATAATAAACAGTTTAAATAGTTTAGTACAAAGTAACTGATCGTATTATAATATATAAAATAACAGTGGAACATGGAGTGGTTGCTGTCCAGCGACAGTCCTCGTACACGAACTAATTTGGTAACAGGTAACTTACAAAACAATAGGCTGTAAGCATAATTATTATGGTCGTACGAGTGGGGCTTGCATCTGTTTTAGGTATGGTTATACACTTCTATGCCATTGATTAGGGGCCTGTAGGTTTGCCGGCCTTTCTCTCTTGAGACGCCTTGGTTGACCAGCGTTTGTGGTGCGCTTCGTGAAATTTTCGAAGATGGGTTTGTGGTGGGATTCAATCAGTGAGTTCATGCGGGGGTAGGATGCCACTAGCACTTCATTAACCTCAGGTATTTCCAGATCTGTACGAATAACCGAGTTAAGAACGTACCAGGGCGCGTTCGTGGTTTTACCAAGTATCTTGTTCTGCTGCGTTTGATTGCGTTTTATTTGAGAATTTGGTGCAGATCCCCATGTACCACAACCGTGCTGCCAGATTTGACGGATGAGTGTAGGTGTACAGCACGCTTGAGAGGTGAGCGGACTCCCAGAAGGGGATACAGAAGCTTGGTGCGCCACCGAATGCTCCGGGCAAGCTCGCCCATACGTCGATCGAACGTCAGTCGCTCGTCAAGATGGACGCCGAGGTAACGGACTACACTGCAGAAGGAACAACAACAACTGTTTCTGAATGTCGCCATTTGTCGTTCCAACCGCTAGTTGCGTCTGCTTGTTCCTGCACGTTGTTAGAGGCTACTACTGTGCTTGCTGAAGAGGATGGGATGTAGATGTCGTCGGCGAACATTGCCAGTGTAGTATAAGAAGTTGGATGTCGCTTTCGTATACAAAGTATAAAACGCTGCAAAGTCCTTGTCACATGGGTTTATTATTCTATTGGAGTTCTAGAGATTCTTGTTGGCAGTTAAATTTATTGTTTCTTTCATGTGGAATGATTGAATTAGCTATTCCTGATGATTTCCACCAATTTTGGCCCCCAAAACATGAAATAGGTACACTTTTTTTTTTCCCCCCAGATCATCTTTGATCATTGGTAGTGCCATTTAATGGTCTTGATTCAGCTGTTTACACTTTTTATAATGTTAGTATACACATTGATGGTGATTTCAGACAGTTTTCCAGGTTTTTGACTCAAAAAAACCAATTTTGGGAGCTGAACCATTGGTAAAACCTCAATTTCCGCGTCTTTGGTCAAAATCGACTTCATATTCGGTATTCTCGTCCCCAAAAACATGGAAAACGATACCTCAAAAGCTCATTTTACTAACATGTTGCTAAAACGCGAAAGTACCTATTTTTACACACATTTTCACTCATAACACCCCTGGGTATATTCCGATCGGGCTGCAAAGTTTCGGGACACAACTAGGGCCCAAATGGAGCATGTGTGCGAAAGAACGACTTTTTTAGATCTAAAATGAAGCCTGTACACGTGATACGGCGTACGGCGGACGGACATTGCATTTTTGGAATCTACGCACCTTGAAACGGAAAAAAAAAGTTTGAGGGGGTGTTATAAAAATTTTTTGCTAAACGAATACATAGGTGTATTATTCACAGAATAATAAACCAAAAGTGGCTCCCAGACACTTCCTTGAGGCACCCCTGCAGTAATGGCCTTGGTTTGCGAACGAATTTTAAAGCATACATTTTCAAAAACCGTGAACGTTTTGTACCCATTGCAATACCTTAACATCTTCTTAAATTCGCTGAAATGGGTGACTCGAATAGCAGAATTGTTTAAAAAAGAAATTTAAAAAACCGCTCAAATATAGCTTTGCTGCTAAACTGGACTGGGCCATTCAGAATTCGAATCTTGAGGTTCGAAGTTCGTTGGAACCACGTATTTGCCATCGATGCGATAACGCAAGGCGATCGCAAGTTTGCATAAGATTAGTGCTTTGTAACTTTCCAAAATCATTAGTGCTTTGTGCATGTTGCTGCAAACTACAATACGTTTCGTACGTGTAGAAGTTCTGTAATCCTTCAAGAACGAGCGAAAATTTGTGATCAACATGGGGCGAGACGAAAACCCATCGCGCCGCCCTTTCAAGCATTTCATGAAGGGGGCCTAAACAATAGGACGATGGCATCTTTCAGTTTCATTATGCTCTCCTGCTATCCTTTTATACCTCCCCTTCTGTCATTGATTCTCCATTCAAGTCGTAGCATTTGTGTGCAACGTTTTCTAGATTTATGGGTGCTTTAGAATCGGGCAAAATGCGGGCCTGCAACGACTTGATATCAGTCAATCAAGGTTTTGTCACTGATGAACTTTGCTTTAGTTATACAAGCTGATTACTCAGTGCAGTTTATTTCTACTGTTACTTTCAAGAGGGCTCAAGTCTAGTGTCCCAGTATACTCCACGGTGGTATATTGAACGAGAGTTTCTCAAGGTGTCGAGAGTTTTATTCGAATTATAGAGATCTACTGTATATAAAATCCACTGTCCACTAATCTAGGGACGCCAAGAAAACCGAAAAATTCGAAGCGACCAAGAACACTGTTTACAAGATAGAACAGGTAGGGTTTTTTACCCCCCGTAACTCGCCCCCTAAGGTTCACCGATGTTGGTTTTTCGTACACCCATTCTTGAGGGGCCCCTCAGGACGTGTACCAAATTTAAATCCTCGTCATCACCACATGCCAGAGTTATGGGAGTTTTTCTAGTTCTTTTTCGACAGGGCTACAGCCTGGTAGACATAACAGATCGAGCTGGAATTTTGCGCATGTCAGCTAACGCCTTACAAGCTATGAAGGTAGCAGGAGCCTTGTCACCAGTACTGTCCTCCAAAATCAAAATTTTCACTCGCGCTTTGCGTTTAGACCTTTCTGAACAATTTTTTTCCCATTTCTATTCGTCAGTGTGTCGGCAGGTCCTTCTCACAAGCGTGTACCTATATAACGAATAATTGTCGTACTGAGCTGAAATTGGGGTGGTAGGTGCGGCATGTGCGTGGATGACCCTTTCAAACCAGCGTTTGTTAATAGTTTGTTAGGTACGTATCTCCTGATGATGTGCTAAAATCAGTTGATATCAATAGCACCTACTAAATGTACAAGATAAAAGTACTGGGGGAAAAATTTAGTGAGGTGGTATTCAAATTCTCGGAATTTTTTCTTTGAAATGGATCATTTAAAGAAAAAATTCCGAGAATTTGAATACCACTTCACTAGATTTTTCCGCCAGTAGTTTTATCTTGTACATTTAGTAGGTGCTATTGATATCAACTGATTTTAGCACATCATCAGGAGATACGTACCTAACAAACTATTAACAAACCTAGCTTCCTACAACTAAATCCCTCCATATTGCCCCTTTGACAACAACTTTTTATGGTTTTCTAATTCTTTTCAGTTTTATTTATTTCACAATGAACAAACTTAAGTTTGGTTGTAGTTGTGCCGCGGACTTCAGGATTATCACCAGTCATGTTGAACGTCATTAAAGATTCCTTCCTCGTCAGGTACGTCTAGGCTGTTCTGGATATCCCAGAGTACGTTATCAGTCGGTACAAATTATAAAAATGCCTTTCAAGATCTACCTACCTTGGACCTAGCTTATGTTTGGTTCAATTTTAATGTCGGACCAAGTATTGGTGCATTGATCAACATTGTTAGTAACATGGAGGACAGAATTGGAGAAAGTATCACCGAGTAGGTATTGTTAAGGTATTAAACCTCGCAGGAATTTTATTTTGAAATCATGTAGTTCCTTTCTAAAACCGAATCTGAGAATAGGAAGTTATATATTGGGACTCCTATTATTATTATTTTCTACCATAATAAAACTCAATTCCAGTAATATTACTACACCTTCCTGAGGAAGTTATGGTAATATTATTGTTACACTAGCGGAAGTAAAGATTTAATATCAATTCCAGTAGTTCTTCTTGTTTCACCCAGTTTGGGATGAAATTGTGCCTCATACATCTGGGTTATCGAAACCCTCCACCTAAGGTGAGGGTCGCATGTGACCCATTGTCATGTTGAACGTTAACAGATACGTCCGTGTCGTGGATGTTCCAGTTCCAATAGTTCCAGTGCACGTTCCGAGGGCGTTGTCAATCCCTTTGTCTCTCCTTCGCCAATTATCCCAACTCCCATCGTTGTTTGCCCACCATCGACAACTCCCTTCCAATCGTATCGCAGCACAATTGATCCTCGCAGTTGCAGCAGGTCCAATAAAAACTAAGGACCGATCCCCGGCACTAGGATCAATCAGCGACGGGTAAAACAAAACAGGCTCAAAGAGATATAGTTTTTTGTGCTTCCGAACAAAGTGGAAGGGATAAGGAAAAACTTGGTGAGGGAGGCCGCTGTTGGGTATTTGATGGGGGGGGGGGGGGGGGGGTGTCAGACCTGCGCGTCGGACCCCAAACGTATAACGGAACCGGTGTCTTTCAGTAGACCGCGTATCAGCGTTTCGTGAGTTTCTATTCCGTACGTTAAAACCCTCCAGATATTTCGACCCCCCCATTCACTCTCATAGCCAATAGTAGATTCGCCCTTTCTCACTCATCAAATTAATTAGGTAGTAGGGTACCTACCTATAATTGATATTGGAATTGGTAAGACCACATACGTTTAATCTCAGTTGCCACGTTGTATTTTCTTTATGAAAAGTAGAATGAGATAAGTGGAAACAAAACCTGAAACCGGTTAAAACTAACCTACAGGCACAACCATCACAGTGCAATGTATTTTCAATCAACCCTTGTCATTGTGCAGGATACTCAGCCACACCGTGGGAAATACTCAGTTGTCATGTAGGTACATCAACAAACGAGTCAGGTTCCTACCTATGTACACGATTTCTACATAAAGGAAGTGTAGAATAGAGAATAAAAAAGATAAAATGCGTGCATTTCTTTGATTAGAAGAGGTATTCGTTGTATAACGTGTGAAACAATAGAAATGTGAACTAAGTTCGAAATACATCATAGAAATTAGAAGTTTGAAATCATAGACGCTGAACTTGCTTATTTGCATTTTTATTATTCAAAACAGAGATGAAAAATATATTATTCATACATCAAGCCCAGGTTCCACACTAATGTGTTTTTCACACATTAAATTTATTCAGTTTCATGTATATTATATGTATTGTGTTCTAGTTGAAATTGTTTTCATGGTTGTTTTCTCTATTACCAAAAAATATGTAGGTAGCTCAACATTCCTGGTTTATCTGGTTTAAGTGTACTGTATGCTACACGTTTTTCATATTTGTGAATATCAGTTGAGGTCATCCCTTTACATCAATCAATACATAGATACACTTGGGTATTTTAAACAGTTTTTTGAACTCCATTACATAGGCCTCAAACCAAGAGCACACCTTTTGAGTTCAACTCAGTTGCGCTCCTGCTCATATCAGCTGAATAATAATAATTTCGAATTTGTATGAAGTGGATTGCGATTATGGAATTTCCAGACTGGTGCAACATTTTACCTATTGGCGATATCTTATTGAACTTCATAACTGCTATTCAACATCACACATCAAGATATTCTGGAAATCTTAGTACCTACTTATGGTCAATGACAATACTACGTACATTTGCGAAACAACCTACCGAAGAAATGAAGCAATACTACGTATTTCATCATTTCAGTTGGATTCTTGAGCATGTATATAATATTATGAAACGGTGATTGCTTGGTGGAATTTTCAGATGTACAAGTTTTGTTTTAGTGAATTACAATATTCGTAGTATGTACCATGGTATGGCGCATAACTTCAACGCTCTTCGGCCGTTCGACCGTTCAACGAACATCGACCTTTTAGTTCCCCAAATACCTATCGAATTCTGTCGATATCAAAAGGCATACCTGCTCGTAATTATCTTAGTCATATTTATGGTAACAGGCAGTTAGTTGCTCATGCGTTGAAGCTACTAGAACAGATCACGATGAAATTCTTATGGTTCTAACCGAGATATCTCAGCCCATTCAAAATTTCATTTTTTACCACTCATATTTTACCTAGGTGGGTACTAGAAACCTGTGTTAACAGCTTGGAAATGATTCTATTTCATTTGCTTGCGCCGGTATAAGCTGGTTCCTGTGATGAAATCCATGCGGGTATCATTGCTATTCACACAACCCTGCCTGAACACGAACATTTTTAATCAAATCGGTTCAAAACAATCAGTGTTATGTTTCTTTTAATAATTGCGGACATCCGGCAGGCTGTGGAAGGTCCGAAATCTAAAACGTGGGTGGAAATTTTTATTTTGTTAGTTGCAAAAAAACGCTTTTTCTCTCACAAGCTGTCACCGTGCTACCTTGATGTATGCCCTGCTGGAATCAGTATTATTGTTGACGTGTCATTCCCCAATCCTCCAGTAATTTTGATTTAATATTTTCAATAATGAATCTTTGGATCGAGCATGAAACCCCCCCCCCCCCCCCCCCCCTCGAATTTGTATGGTTTGCGTTTCACGGTACTGAGAATCCGGACAGCTGAAAATAATCACGCAAGGCTGTTTGAAATAGAGTTGTGTGTGTTCCTTGATATAATTTCATTTGAAGAAATATGTTTATTTTGGAATTTGTTGATAGGTACTTTTGTAAGCTGAACAAACTTGGTTCGTTGTATGTCTGTCTGTCCGTGTTGTGTACGCAAATCCTTGCCACACGCATAAGTGCCTCAATTCCACTCCAATTTTTCTAAAAAATTTCGGGGATCCCCTATGAATTAGGTACAGATCGATCGCATCACTGGTATACCTACTTCGCATGCGCTAACGCGAATCCTAGGTGCTAAATTTCTCGCTAATAAATGGTCCGATTTTTCATGAATAACAGCAAGTAGTTAATATTATGAAATATTAATTTCTGTAATTTTTTCCCGCCCGGCTCCAGTATTCGATTTAGGGCTTTCGTGGGGGGAGCACGCGGGTAGGTATTCACCATAGAACAGTGGTCTACGGAGAAGAGGTATCTATACAGGTAAATAATAAACCTTTGTGTAATAATTTGCATAGTTTTTCTCCTCATCAGTGGGAGACAGGGATCATATGTATAGTAACATGTGGGCTAACGGATGAAGGAAATGAGCAAGGAAAATAATATATATGATACCGCTTTTCATAAATCTAAATGAAATATGTGGTAGTGATCATACACGACGTTTCACCTCTTTGATCTCTCTTACCTTTTCGTGAAATTACCTGTGTACCTACTAAATTCTTCACCTACCTCGCATTGTGTCTAAAGCAGATGTGGCTTGGAGAATGAAACCTGGAAAAGTCTGTCCAGTCCTCACAATCTGAGCTTGTCCCTCGCATTAAAAAAAATACTTTGTGAGGCTGACCGTCATCGATTGGGCTGTCTTTGAGCCTTTGAGTTCTCAGGACAGAAGACTGAGTATGAAAAATTAATTTTGGGTTCCGCTTTGCCCCGTCGCGTCCGTTTATCCAGAGATGTTTGTTCACTGTAGTGATCAATTTTTCAACAAATTGCTCTTCTATCCGTGGTTTCGAACGCTTAATTCGTAAACGTTCACTCGGCCTGAGTTCTTTTTTTTTTTCATTAAGTGAGTTGAGAATTGAGATTGGGTTTTTTCCCCCCTCTGTTCTTTTGTTGTTGAATAATTGGTAGTGATTTAATTAGAGATGGCGCATAGCCTGTGGTTTAACCTTTTTGCCTGGGTGATGTTTTTGTTACTGTTACTGACTTTTAGAACTGACTCAGTGATAAGGGGTTCAGATTTAGACTGAATGTAATTTGGATCTCTTGGAATAATAAGTGTTAATTTCATGTTCACAGAAATTATTAGGTATGCGTTTTGAAGGTTCAAGTTCTCCCAACTTGAGGTGTGCCTACTATGAGGTTTGTACATGGGTAGGTTTATTTTTACTCATCAACCAAAAATCATTAAACAAACATTGAACAACTTTTCCCCCCTGTATAGATGCCCATCTGCTTAGATCGCCCTCACATGCACACAGACCCGACAAAAATGCCGCCAGAGTCTAAGTAATTCTGTCTAACGTTTGGCAGTTGCATACATTTGTATTTCCACCGCCCCATCTCCTGTAACGCTCCATTAAAACATCTCTAACTCCTCACCCGGTCGTTTGGAAATTCTGAACCGAAGTAGGACCCGACATAATCCAGAATTTTCTCCTAATTTGGATGACTCGTTTGGCCGTGAACAACAATTTTGTGCCTAGAACCTACTACTTGTTTGTGCGGCGCGGTACATACAAATTTATTACGAAGGACCAGCTGTCCTGAACAGCAAAATACAGGGAAAACATAGGTAATAATAAAAATAAATGTTATGCTCACCTTTTCTGCAGTAGTATTATTATGGCGATGTGTCTAAATACCTGTTCATGGAGGGGTGGAAAAGGAAATTAGAGGATTTCCGTACATATTTCCCGAGACAAGCGGTATGAAAATGTACGATTTTTTCTTCGATTGGCGACGGTTCACAGCGGAGTGATACTCGTAATAGGAATTCACGGTGCGTACTGAATTGTACTTAATGCGGGTTGAAATTGCGGTTTTTACGGAAATGTAAAATTACAAGCGTTATCGTCTGAACTTGACGGTAGGAACTATAGACGCAGAGTGACCAGATGAGTAGTGGGTGGGAATGAAGAAGGAGTCTCGAGGTGAAAGGCGAGAGGCGAAAGATAAGCGATAACTGATATAAACAAAACTATCTTTGGCCTAGCATTGAATAAAATCACCACCGTTCATCCACTACTTGTACCTTGAAAAACTGTTTTTTGATTCATAGTAACTAAAAAACTGCCGCGTACGGCGGACGCATAGAATTTTTTTTTTTTTCATATTCGGATTCTACGTACCTTGAAAAAAATCAAATAATCAGATTTCCAAAGGTTCATTAACGTAAATAATAATCGAATCGACTCTCCCACCTTTTTTCATAATGAGAACTGGATATAAATATAAACTGTGTGTATTTTGGGTATTGATGTATTTTTATATAAATATAAACCAGGTATGCATATTTTGTTTTTGATCTAATTTAATCAGATGGATTCACTATAACATGTACACGTATGATTCGTGACATTGGAATTGGTGTTATTTTAAGCTCCGTCGGTGACGCTGCCAACTTATCCAAGTTTCAACTTATCCAAGAATTCAGTGAAACTACAGGACCATTTCAGAAATGATCATATTTCCACCTTACCTAACATATACATTTTGTTCGGCAGGGAAAAGTAATGAACCTGTAGTCAGTACCTCTATTAATTTCGAGAAACCTGAGATCTTGTAAACACTGTTTTCCGCGTTATTTTTCTTATTTTACCATAGTCATGACATGACCCATAACGTGCGGAAGTTTGTTTTGTAATGTATTCCTTTAGCGCGAGTTTTCCCTTGAGCGCGTGGTATGTATAGAAAACACTCCGTAGGTAGTTCTTCGGGGTCGAAGGGAGAAGAGGGAACAAAAACTGGGAGGTTTCTAAAAGTTAAAGTGGAAAAGAGATACTGCTGAAGAAATTCATCTTCAAAGACAACTAGTCGGGAGAGACTTGAATGTTATTTGCTGCATTATAAAGTCAAACCACCATCCCCCAAGAAACTTACCTACATTCGACAAACAACATGTTTATAGAGCGAATTCGATTCGATCCCCCATCATTTTTGAGTTCCACTGCATGATTACCTAGCAGAGCCCTTCAAATGCCATATTGCCATGGCGCCATACAAAAATGCCATATTCTGTAGATTTTTTGTAAAATGCCATATTCGGCCGATTTTTGGGAAAATGCCATGTTTGTGCCATGTTTTGCCTTTTTTTCGCCAAAATCCTTCAAAAAAATTTAAAAAAAAAATTTGAAGTGCGAATTTCCGAATGACATGAGGTTTCTCGAACCCTGAGGCCATTAGTGTAGAGGGATTACTAATGTCTCAAACCCTTTCGGAATGGGGTCGCCACTCTGGTGAGGAAGCCACTCTGAAGGAAGGCTGGGAACCTGCTGATGTCCTCTCTATGAAATACGCCCCGGCAACACCAGCTGATGTGGAGAGGACTTTCTCAAAAATGAAATACCTTCTGAGTGATCGACGGCTGGGACTTTCGATGGAAAGCGTTGCAGCACACCTGATGTTGTTATTTAACAATAATAATAATAATAATAATAATAATAATAATAGCCTGGCGAGGGAGTTTTTGGTGGAGGCTATTATTCCCGACCACTGAGCCCTCCACATGCACTTGCGGGTGGGAATAGGCCCTTGGGCCCACTCGCGTCACCCCGTGGCACTTTTTACCCCCCACGGGTGATGACCACCCAAATAATAATAATAATAATAAATTATTTGTATAAAGCTTTTTAATCATTGATTAGTGAAGAATTGGTTGTGTGAGATGAAAATGCATCCCACCTCGCCTCCCTTCGTTTTCCTCGTTATCACTGGGTTCGCCTCACATATGCCCAGAGGAAGCGTTAGGTACTGGGTAGGTATGCATGCCGTATGAGCTGTTGAGACACCAAAACTATGCAACAAAGTCTGATGGTCGAACAAAAATACTCAAAATTTGACATTCTTTTGATAAATCCCCGATGATAAGTCCGACCCTCATCTGAACCTCTTTGATGTGCTATAATATACAATGTAATAATGTATAATATATATAATATGTATTATATAATGTACATCCATTCAATCCAGAAACCAGAAAAGAGCAGAAAGCTGGGAATCGAACTGACTTCCTGCTGATAATCGTGATGAGTCCTCTTCCTCCCCCATCAGTTACTTATCAAGTATTTTGGGTTTTTTCAACTTTTTTTTTGTATTATTTACTTATATTAGTATATTTCCAGTCCTGTTAAGTTTGCTGAATGCTATCATGTAAATGGGCTCGCCCATGAAATAAATAAACCTGTAAGCCACTGTCCTTTACCGTGTAGGCTACTGAGGACCTTTATTTTGTCATCGCTACCTATACGATTCGAAGAATAAGTCTTCCGAAGTCAGGAAACAGATTCGTCGTTGATTAGCAAGTTTTCGAAGAAAAGACCGTCACTGCATGAAGTCTGCAAGCAGAAAAAGACTGGTATCTCAAAAATCAAAAATTTTTTTTAAAAAGGGGGTCATTTTCGAATTATTATTGCCAAAATTGCTACAAATTGATAAAAATAGCTAAAAATTACCGAAAACTACTCGAAGTCACCAGATACGGT